>CACSLJ010000014.1:0-213144 GCA_902706625.1 Albugo laibachii | reverse complement strand
ATGATTTTGGGATATTTTGTTTAATTTTCACACAAGTTGGGATATTTTGTTTATAAACCCTACTTTTAAGTATGCAATGGGCAAGAGATGCTTGAGAAATGGTCTCTAGCACGACAATAAGCATATGCTAGCGGCACACTAGAATCCTAGATGACGATATATACGAACTAGTTGACAGTATAGTATCGAAAAGATTCAACAGAAAACGTAAACATTTTCGTTTAGCAGAAACAGGTAATGAAACAGACTTTGTCTACAAGCTACATTTTTTTAGAGAGGCCTCGTTTAAGAAGACATTCAATAAGACTGCTATTAAACTGATTTGTCTGTTTTAAATAGTCGTGCATTTTGCTTTCCGGGAAACGGTGCGATAGAGTGCATCTGCGATGACATACACGTGACCGCGGCGTCAATTTGACCTGTATTTTGTGATGCCTCTATCTTTATAGAGCCCTTCCACAATTTATAATTCGATTTCGGTATTACCGTGTATCAATAACACAGGAAGGGGTGTACATCAAAATTGGCACAAATCTATATGTGTTTGGACAGGTAATGCAAATTATACAGATATAAGAAGTCACAGGATTTGAGTGAAATCTTTGTTTTTCATAATGGAATTACTTTATTGAGAAGCTCGCGCAGCGATGGCGCTAGCTCGCACTTTTCAAAGCACTCAACAAGATCGTAGATTTCAACGTCGAATATCTGTATGTGGCGGAAGCAGTGCAAGATGGCCGTGCGCGTGACCTTTGACCACGCTGTTTCCGCCCACCGCATCGCAACCAGAACGTCCACGTTAAAGAGGGAGTCGATCTCCTTTTCAACGCAATAAGCTCCTGTGTCTGAAATGTGCCGCAGCACGTCGTCAAAACGTTCAGTAATGTAGCGATGTTGAATATTACTGATCTTGGCATTGACGAGATGATGATACCGGCATCTTGAGATTGCAAAAAGGCGGTCGTGTTGGGAGGGAGCATGCGAAGCTCGACATGCGAGAGAGGTTCCTTTGGACGGTGTGACGACACATTATCTACGAGAAGGAGAACCTGGCGGCTTTCCGTGCGCATCTGATCGTTGAAATGCGACGGCCAGTACTGAAAAAGCTGGGAGGTCATCCATCCTTTCCCCGTTAACTCGTAGTGCAGCCCGAGATGCTCCGGGGACTGCTATCGAAACAGAGTGGCTTCCGCAACGCACCAACGAAGAGAAGGGGCACTTTTGTGGATTCTTCTTCGTTGCAGCATACTGCTACGGTCAGCTTTTTCTGCTGCTTCTTTCGCCCCGCCATCCGCTGAGTCGAGATGGTCTTCGTCGTCGGCGCGCCGAAGAAAAACGCGGTCTCATCCATTCTGTACACGTTGTGTCGTTCGTAGCCGCGCTTGAGTTCTCCGAGCGCAACCCTACCTTTCTCTATTGCAGCGCGGCTCATAGATGCCTGTACGCGCTTGTACGTAAGACGGTGGTGACTCTGCAACTCGCTGAGCCATCGAGGCGAGAACACGAGCGCATCCAGCTTTGCTGATTCGTCTGGCGTGGAGATGAGAAGCTCGAGACGGATCTTGTCCGCCTTCGCTTGAATAGTCGCACCTGTGACGATGGGAAGCTTGTGTTGCTCGTATTGGTGAATACAAAGCAGCAGTCGTTCCTCAAGCTCAAGAGACTTGATGCGGTGATTGGTATTGCGTGCGGAATTCGAATCGCAAGCGCTCACATGATTGTTCAGCACGTGGGAAAGCGTCATCCTGGATGAGACGACCGAATGCCTGAACTTGGTTTTCGCCTATGTAGCGAGGACTTCCTGCGCGAGTTCTGGATGTGCGTTGTGGTAAAGACGCAGCGTGAGCTTTTCTGCTTGCGTCATGCGAGCACGCTGTACTTTCGTTGGCATCGTGCTGTTCTGGCCTCTTTTATTGCGGCAACTAAAAATGCGCGCGAAATTTTGACCAAGACTGATAGGCTAGCAAACGCTATCGTTTTGGAAGGGGTATTATTTTTCGACCATGTAACACATTGGGAGAAATATCTGTACCTGCTATGTTAAATTTGACTTTTTGTTGAGAAGCCGTCAGATGTAGCAACGCAGCTGTATCTAGGTGTACAGTACCCGATGTGTACCTATTGAAAGGACCTAAAGATAAGTTTTAGGCTTTCTAGTCGCACTTATAGGACGGCTACCGTGTTAGCGTTGCCTGAACGCGGTACCCTAATCATTACTTTAGCCTAAGTACCAAGTGCGACTAGAAACCTAAAACGTAATCTTAAGTATATTCAACAAATAGAAATGAAGAAACTCATCGGGTGGAGCTTTCGGCTTTACGACTTAAACTAAACCGGATTTCGCTACTTTTCTGTAATTTCATGAAAAAAATTAGCTATATATAACATCCATCGATGATTAGAGATGACCTTCCAATGCGCGACAAGTAATATCGTATACCCATCTTTTCGTCTACTGCTCAGTCATTTTTTCGAATTTGCGGATGCTGCTTCGATATGTAGTATGGCTTCTTAGCAGTAACAGCCTATGTGTGATAGAAGTCGCAAATTCGCAAAGCGCAGGGGTCTCACATACAAATTTTGTTTTTGCCACCGTGACGCATTAAATCGTACACCTCGACCCATACAAATTCTAAGTGTTAAGGTATGATTGTATCCTTGTACAGATATCATTTGACACGTGTGATTGAGCAACATGATGTCAGCGGCAAAGAGCGACGGGAAGGAAAACAAGAAGCCACCACTTACCAAGCACGAACGGGGAAAGACTGAGAGGCTTCACGAGGCTGGCCTGAGCTTGCGTGCCATCAAGACGATTACCTCGCGGAGCCATGACAACATCCGTCGAGTAGTTTGCCCTGCCTCACCCTCACAACCAAAACGCCGAGGACCCACTCCACTCCTCTCGAAGTGCCAAGTTTAACTCGTCGTGCGCACCACGGCGCAGGGAAACCTGTCCTCCGCCCAGCTCAAAGCCGAGCTATGCCTGCCAGTGTCCGTCCGCTGCGTGCAGCACATCCCAACATAGGTAGACTGGCTCGTGTACTCCAAGATGAAGAACACGTTGCCACTCACCGCTGTGGACATGGCTGCACGAAAAGCCTAGGCCAAGAGCATGCTGATGCGGACGGATGTCGGGTCAATCTGGGACTCAATCATTTTCTCGGACGAGAAAAAATGGAATTTAGATGGACCTGATGGCTTCCAACACTACTGACGCTACCTGCGCCAGCACGCCCACCAGACGAAGCAACGTCAAGCAGGTGGTGGTTTGGTCATGGTCTGGGATGCTTTCAGCGCATGTGGTAAGTCGCCAATTGTTGTGCTGACCAGGAGGCAGGATTTAGAAGACTACGTGTAGACAGTGTCTGAATATCTGCTCCCCTTCGCACATCTTGACTACGGCGCCGACTTCATTTATCAGCAAAGCAACGCTAGAATACATGTTTCTCATCGTAGCCGGGAGTTCGTCAATGAAGAGGGAATTCACATGCTTGACTGGCCGTCACAGTCACCTAATCTCAACCCCATTGAAAATTTGTGATCGATTATGACCAGGCAAGTGTACACTAATGGAAAACAATTCGAGCGCGCCTCTGATTTGAAGGTAGCACTATTTGGTGCATGGTATGCAATATCGCATGTCACACTAGTGTCGCTTGTTTGCTCGATGCAACGACGATGCGCTGAGGTTATCGAAAATAAGGGAAATTAAAACGCACTATTAAATACAACTAGTCTTTAGTTTGTTCATTGTTTAAAATTAGAATTTGTATATGCTGAGGTGATGAGAGGATGATTCAGTAGTCTCTTTAGCATATACTATAAAGTCAAGATGCGGTTGGTCATAGCACGCGAACATGAAAACTGGTCAAGTATGATGAGGTAAAACGTTTTCGCGCGAGAAGAAGATGTATTGGAGGTCTTGACGTGCGTACAATTACTGAATGGTATGAAAAGCATTACGGTGGAATATATTTTGGTATATATCCCGTTCTTTCAAAACTTCCGATTTCTTTGCAGTGTTCGCTAACGAGAGAAACTCCACTAGAGCGCTCTTCAAGCAGCACTTCTAATCATTGATGATCTTAAATGTTTTCCTGTTTTCCTTGCATCAAGATAACTTTATACCCCCGCATCCAATCTTAAATAAAACTTACATGTAAAGCCTCGGCAACTGGCAAACCAAATTCAATAATTCCACCAAATTTAAAACCGTATGAGTGCTTACCGAAGAGAGATGCAGCAGCTTCATACTCATGTAAATAGCGACGTTTTCCACCCTATGGGACATATTTTTCAATATCTGTGAAATGTAGGAGTTGCACTTGAGAAGGAGCAGTTAGAAATGAGAGGAAAATATATTCTTTGTTTTGTCAAACTACTAGAATATGCATGTGCAAGAGAGCCTTGCGCTTCATCCTCCCTCGAAGCGGGATAGCGTCGGCGCCATGACCTATGACAAACAAGTCTGCTCATTAGCTCAGGTTCTACAACTCACAGATCCGAACACTCTTCCTCGCCAGTACAATGTATGATCTTCAAGATGAACATGTCACATAGTTCAGCAATCCTTGTCGTGGGTAGGTCCTTCGTTAATAAATCTGCAATCATCTCACCAGACTTCACGAAAATTGGCTGAACAACTGTGGTATGGGCGTAGTGGCAGATAAACTTTAAAAGGATATCCACATGCTTGGCACTTGTCGTACTCTTCTCACTTTGGAGTTGCTTGATCGCTTGACTTTCCATCTTCATTTTCAACGGCTCAGCAATATTGATACCTAGCTCTTGAAATAATCCTCTTAGTCCCAACAATTCACAGCCAGCCTGTGAAGTCGCAATGAATTCGGCTTCCATTATGCTCAGTGATAAACCGGTCATTTTTTGCACGACCAAAAAAAAACACAAAACCATCTATCATCACAGCACATCTCGACACAGACTTACGGTCAGAGTTGTCAGCCGCAAAATCATCGTCGCTCCAGCTTTCAAATCTTGACATCACCAGACGATACCCAACGCCGCCTATCTGAACTTGAACATCTTGGTCTCCTTCAATCAACTTGAATATGCTTCGCCATCTTCCAGTCGTCCATAGTAGGCGTGTGCGTTCTTTCTGTCGCTCTATGTACTGAAAAACAAATGTCTGGTCTCGTACAAAGCGAAATCCAAAGTAACCTTCCCACCAGAGCCTGAAATTTCTTTACGCTTGTATTGCCATTCACGGCCGTCACAGGTAGGTATTCTGGTTCTTGTGAGATGCAGTCATTGAACTCTTTAACAATTTGAGCTCGTACTCCGTTTGCCGTCTCCAGTCCAAACTCTTTGAGAAGTAGATCGATGGACACTTCTTGGTCCAAAAACGTATCCAACTTTCTCATCCAGCTAAATTCGAAGACCAAGAAACTTATTCACCACTCCCAGATACTTGATTTCCAGTGCTGACATCTCTTTGAAAAACTTGTCCACTGCATCCCTGGATGTTCCTGTGACAAGGAGATCGTCCACGTAGACTTCCACAATGGTGAGCTCGTCTTTGTCCTTCCTAAAGTATAGACACATATCCGTCGTGCATTGAGTAAACCCGGCCTTGCACAATCTCGAGTGCAATAGCTTGCTCCAGAGTCTAACAGCCAGTTTCAAACCATAAAATGAATTCTTCAGCAGTAACGCCAGCTTACTTGAGTCATTCACACCATATCTCTTCTGATCCATCTGATCAATCTTCATCCCTTTTAGAACCTTCATGTAAACGTCCAAATGCGGTTCCTTTTCTGCTTTGACATATGCATTCGGCACATCTCCATGACGTGCCGGAACGTTCCATCGTCGTGATAAATCCAGTATCAACTTTACTGTGCTGAGCTCCATCACTGCAGCAAGTGTCAGTGTGTAGTCGGCACCGAAAAGTTGTTCGTTCCCACATGTGACGAATCGAGCCTTGTATCGCTCGACGTCATCATTCATTTCCGTCTTAGTTTTGAAATCCCACTTGTTGTGCATAACATGTGAACCGGTAGGTGGTATCACCACCTCCCACACTCCGTTTTCTTCCAAAGCCTTTAACTCTTCCGATACAGCTGTCATCCATTTATGCTTTCCTTGAGTCATCATTGCTTCACCGTAGTTCTTCGGGTCCAATTCACACACGGCATTGACGACACCTCGGATGTTCTTATCTTCAACAGCATCAGTCTTGGCGTTGCATCTTGACCTGGTGAGGTATCGATCACGCGTCCATCTAGACGATAGATTCTGTTTCCTGTTTGAACTCTTCAATGCGCTTTTCTACTGGTCGAAGATATCGTGGTCACGTTTCCTTGATTCACCCATATCGTCGAGCTCCTTATCGACGAATCCTTTTAAAAACCTCGATAGTTGAGAGTTCTGATTGTCATTCAATGTTTCCAAATTCCGAACGTGCCGGGTGACCATCACGATTCGGTCCTTCAGAATATAGACTCTTCATCCCTTCATCTCATCGCTCTTTCCGATTACTACTACCGCCTTCTCACGTTCGCCCAGGGAATTGTTTTTTAAATACCTGTGCACTGTGCATGGCTCACCAAACACTCTAATGTCGCTTAAGACCGGTGTCCTGTTGATAAGCATCTCAATTGGAGACATGTGCCTTATGTTACCTTTAGTAGAAATTCTGTTAAGGATGTACAATGCGTACTCGGCAGCATCACCCCAAAACCTCAAAGGCAAACCACTAGCAAAAACCATGCTGGCGCCATGTTCATTATGGCTCGCTCAGCTTTACCATTGCTGGCCTGGTTATTCGCTTCACTCACGTGAGGTAAAACGACAGATGTTTTACAGAACACGTCTAGTGTCTTGTACTTTCAACCTCCATCAGTGCGTAGACGGGAATTCGGCAATGAAAGTGTCACTCGAACGCAGCCAGAAAGTTTTTGAGTTTCATGGCAGCGACGTCTTTAGTTTTCGCTAGAAAAATACGGCAATAGGTGGAACGATGGTTGATAAAGTGGACCAGGTGTTGATTGCCAAGACGGTCACGTGGAGCCATCGGACCCTATACGGCGGAGCAAATTACTCCTCCAACGAAATCAATTGGCTTGTTTTTGCCGGTGACTTTGTTTGTCTGTACGTTTTTGATCTGTTTTGTTGAACGCAAGCCAAACAGGATTCTCGATTAGTATCGGTGAGTCGGATAACAGAAGCAGGGTATCAGGCCGTCTTGATAATAGTGTCATAGCACGAATGACCCAGACGTCGATGAAATTCAATCAATGTGCCACACTGAACATTCAAATCGGATTCATGTTCAGATTCGGCCAGCACTGTCATTATGCCATCCGTAGTAGATCCACATCCACGAAATTTGTCATCGTAGACTTTAACGAAAAACACGTTGTTCCCACAATCAACATCCATGACTGCAACGCCTCCTGTGCAGGAAAGTAAAACACGCCTCCCTTTCGCGATATTCAAGTACACCCCTTTTGTTCAAGCTTACCATAAGTAATAATGCTTCGCTCTCGGTTTTCGGCGTACCAAAAATCGAGAAGCCGAACAGTTTTCCGAACACCTAGTGCCTTGACCGTGATCACCACGCTTCCTTACTTCGTGATCCGAAGTGGCTCTCCATTGGATGCCGCCTGCAGACATTTGTTGTTGAAATCAACATGGTCTTCCAACAAATTCAGGTCATTCACCAGATGTCGCCTGATCCACTATCGAGGATTTAATGGACTTTTATCGTTGCCCCACGGCTGCCAATCGCAAGGGTGAAGTCTTCTTGTTGAATTTGCTCCTTCCGTTAGGACATGTAGATTCAGTTGACCCACTTAACCACATCGATAGCACTTTTTTCGGACCCTGATGGTCAATTTATTGTTTGCTCTTGAAGGTCTTTCTTGGGTCCACAGCATTCACCACGCCACGACCGATATGTTTCGTGCACGCCTCGATCTCCGTAGACTGTGCAAATTGGCACAACTCTTTTGCTTTCCGTAGAAATTCCATACGGTGAATGTCTGTCCGGGACAATATCATCATCCTCGTTGATGGATCCGCATAGTGGTCAATGTTTTCCAAAACAAGGTTGTCAGCACCTCCGCAAGCATCGCTTACGGCTGTCAGACACAGAAAATGATCTGTTCAGCTCCAATGTACAGCGTTTGGTGCCGTGAACAACTTCATGCTTTGGGCTGGTGGAATCTTGGTGGAAAAGGTCTGTTGTAATCTTTGCATTGCATGCTCGAAGGTTTGGTTCTCTGACCACCAACATTCCACCTGTCGGCGGTATTACTTTTGCGCCGTACCCCCAAGGTGCTGGCCGAGGACATCGACCTTGATATCTTCAAGCCACGAGAACTCACAAGCACGCTCAGAGAAACTGATTTTGTCGTACAAACTCCTTTCTCCATTCGAGAAATCCACTTCCAAGCCCATGATAAATCTCTTTGCCATAAAATGGCTGCAGGGCCAACCTTCTTTGCTGACTATATGGCACTCCTTCAATTTAACGCCCGGGGTGTACAAAGCGAGGATGTTGTATACCCCTACCTGGGTAGTGATACTCCGGCAGATGCTGCCCATGAACACCTAGTTCAGGTGCCTGACCCATGTCATAGTTGCCGGCAACCTAAGCGGGAGGCCGAGCACCAAAATAGGTTGCTGGCCATAAATTTGGAGATCTCTTGGGAGAAGGTTTTCACTCTAAATCCTGGAGTTTCATGGCTCCTCCAACTCCCAAAACCGAACCAAAAACGCCTGATTCCGCGGAGTACTTTCGGTGCGTCTCACTTGTCCGGATTGTGAGTATTTCATCCTGCATCCTTTAAGACAAGTCTTCGAGCACAGCACGCACCTTGACCAGTGCCGCCTCCGGCACCTCCGCCTTTTCTTCATGGATGTGGTCAGTGGCCCTTCGCTATTGTCGACCACATCAGTAGGTGCGGGAGGCTTGCCTGAATCAGCAATTCGATCCGTTCGGCTCATAACCTGTGACAAACAAATCTGGTCAGTTAGCTTACCTGCTACAACTTAGAGATTCTAACAATATCTCAGTGCCGTATGAAATAAACGTATGCGCAGCATTCTTTTCTGGTTTGGCCATTCGCTCTATTTCCGCTTTTATCTATATCATTTATATTGCAGATGAAGTAAATGCTTATTTGAACGATGATGACCATCATCCTAAATGCAGTCAATTGGCGCAGATGCGTAGTGTATAGTATACACAACTTATACTGCTGTAGCATCTAATCGGTGTACAATCAGACTAAAGACTGCATCTTGTATATGTATACTAAAATTGAATAATGGACGGTGTATAATAGCAAGCATCAGGAACCACAGAATCACTCAAAGGTGCTCAATCAAAATTATAACTGCTGCAGCAATTCTCGTTGGCTTCCACAAAGCACCGATAATCATCGCGTACAAGATTAGCACCGCTGTACCAGATTATTATCAGAGAGCTCTGGCTTGTCGTAAGTGCCTTCAACGATTTGCCCCACACGGAAACTTCACATTTGATTTTTGCTACAAAACTATTAGCGACTTGAAAAGGATTCAAAAATATGACAAGGTGGAAATGTTTGCGGACATCACGAATGACATCCCGTTCGCACTTGTCAGCGCAAGCTGTAGTCATCACAACGTATGCTCACGGATTCATAATCGGGATGAGAGTACGCTAATACGCGAGAGAAAAATCCTGAATATTCTGACGAGAACAGAAGGAAGTGCTTACGACCTTCAACATACGACGATAACAGCCCCAATTTCTAGCATCGATTTGCCTAAAATAAGAAGTGATGCCAACATGATCAAGGCGTCGGAAAAAACCCGACCTTATCGCCTTGATCCGAAAAAAAGAGGAAAACAAGTGTTGGCGAAAGCTACGATGCCTTGCATGAAATTGAGCTTGATGACGGCGGTGTCCAAGACAATGGAACAAACGGTGAAAGTGCACAAAGGACGAAGAAAATGCGACTTTTTGGGGTGGATATTTACGAAAGAGAAGAAGAAAACAGCGATACAAGGCATGATACATCGCATGGAACCCATATTTCTGGCACGATCTCGGCTGGGCGGGCCACCTATGTGAGAACAAAGATGCAAACGGGGTTATAACTAGTCAGCAAAGCAATGATGTCTTAGAAAGAAGTGTACGCATTAAATCTACCACTGAAAAAGGTAAGACGCATTGTTTACTACTGCAAGAAAATCTACCTGAATTATGGATTCTTGGCTGCCTTCGGTGCTTGGCTCCCGGCAAGAATGACGAGAGATACTTGGTTTCGAGACCAGCTATAGCAAACAACAATGGGCCCTGCGTTATACTTCTACTGCGAAGCGCAAAGATGTGTTGCATAAATGGAGCAGTTCATGTGGTATCGTTCTATGGGGATCTGAAATAGGTTGCCTTGTGGCACGACTGTACAATTTTACTCAGGCCAACCCCGCATATATCAGCTTAGCTGGCTTTGACTATTTTGAAGTAAGAGTGGAACACATGGAATCAAACATGCAAATATGCTCATCATGTCTTCGTTCCAACATCGACTCACATGTTGAAAACACTGAAAAATCTAAAACACACTTCTCAGCTTTTACCGAAGAAAGTGTGAGATCCATGGTTACATAGTGCATGCAGAAGGGCGCAATATGCGAAAGTTATAAGCAGGAAAAGAAAAATGCCTACCGATTTGTCCATCTTCAGCCGGTTATTTTCGGCTCGCTTCAATTCGAAAAGTCCGGTATAAGTGCTTCTAAAAAAGATGGATAACTCAGTATCATTGCGTGCATCAATCCTCATATCGATCCAGTCGAATCGAATACCAGTCACCACTTGACCTGGAAGCCTCGATTATGTCTAATACGAAGGATAGTCCAGAATGTCTCAGATGTATAGTGGGAAGTCCCGCCATCGAAAAGATGAAAGAACGAGTGGTAAACCTTCGACCAACCTCAGTTCACAGTAGTCTCTTATTTCTTCCTGAGGCGGTTTTATGTGCAAGAATTAGCAATTTGGCGTGAGAGAAAGTGTGAATGGATATCAGGTCTCTCTAAACCCATGTGTAATCTTTTGCCAACGATAGACCGCGTTTCTGCGCAGGACGGAAAGCCACCTGCAATTACACCCGATGATTTCCTTTTTCTCTCTTCAGACCCTGTAAAAGAAACAAGAACCATTTATAAAGCGATCGAGCATCTTCGAGCTGAATCGAGTAAGGATTTCGTTTGGTTCAGCTTAAAAAGGGAGCCATCGAGAACAAGAATAAATTCAAGATGTTGGCATTTTGCATTGCGAAAGTAAGCAGCATTTACGTTCTGTCAACCGTGTCGTGGTATCTACTTACGAGTCATTTCGTGTACAAACATGTGGAGACCGTCTGCGAAGGAATGGAGATCCAATCCATTGAAGTGACTTCCTACGGATACTTCGACAGAGGCATCCCTCCGCAGCCTATTTTTTTCCAAGCTATTGTAAATTCTATGGATCTCAGTCATATTAAATACAAGAGAATCATGCATCAAGAGAATGTCGGAAAGAAGCAAGAGTGAATTGATAAGGTCGATAAGTAAGCATGAATACATGCAACCCATTACAAGAACGCCAATCCCTTGACTCGAAATACATCGCCCGACAACAAGGAAATGAGTTTTTTCTTTTAGGTTTCATTCTAATTTCAGCTTTCTATCTTATTGCCGTTCTGACGTGTGCAAGAGCTCTTCTAAGTTGTAGGGTGACTGAAATGAAACGAAGTGTCACCAAAGGAGCTCGAGCGACATCGATTTTTCAAGTGGATAAGAAACCTCACGAGACCTTCCTTATATGCTAGATCACCGGCTCTGGCGATTTGGACTCAGCCGAAAAACCGATGCCTTGCACCAAATAACGCTGAAATTCATGTTTGTATATACTGCCACACGATGTATTGATCGTTTAGGACTCCTTTTAAAAAATAAAGGAGGCTCAGCTTGTGGCATGAGGACCGCATGCTGTGAATGTCACTCAGAGGTGAAAGGACGCCCATAGTGTCATAACTTCCCAACTACCCTGAAAACAAAGGATCCTGATTACGGAAACAAATATTCCAGACAAGTTGAAACGTAAGGACGAGAGCACCTACAGCTTCATTCACCCCTTCTTTTTCACATCAAGCGCTTAGTGAAAGGGCAGCGTCTGCCTTCAAGCTGCCACGTCCACTCGCCCGAACGTCACTAACTGACCTGCTGAAGCGCCAAGAAGACGACACCGAGCGTACCCCACTGCGAAAGGCGAGTCACTACGCACACTCGCCTGAGTTGGAAGCGCAGTTAGTGGTGTGGATCAACAGGTGCGAGGAGATGAAGATCCTCATCGTCACAGGAGCAGCAATTCGGCAGAAAGCAGAGAGGATAAGCTCCATTCTCTTGAATACAGCCAATCCAACCACTGCTGCTGTGCTTTCCAAGTTGATGCTCTCAAAAGGCTGGCTCTATCGATTTCAACAGCGGCAAGGTCTCAAATCCAGGCGAACGCATGGCGAAGCTGGCTCGGTCAAGACAACTGCAATTGAGAATGGATGCCGCGTGCTACAAGCAGTTACAAGCCTGTACGACAAGATGAACTTTTACAATATGGACGAGACTGCGTACTTCTATTGCTTGATTCCCGGCAAACCCATCTGGAAGAAACGCATCCCCGGCCGCAAGAAGATAAAGAAGCGCCTCACCGTTGCAGTGATGAGAAACGCCGACGGCTCAAACAGGATCCCGCCTCTCTTCGTCGGTACGGCTCGGCAACCGCGATGCTTTGAAGGCAAGAGTGCGGAAGAGCTCGGTATTCAATATGCAAACGCTGCAAAGGGCTGGATGAATAATGAGCTCTTTACGAACTGAATTAAGCGTTTCAACGAGAGAATGAAGAGTGAAGGGCGCCACGTCCTGTTGCTGCTGGACAACGTCTCCTCTCATCGCGTTACTGTGCCGCTCTCGAGCGTCACGGTGCATATGCTGCCCCCCAACACGACGTCTTTCCTCCAGCCCCAGGACGAAGGGATTATTCAGTCGTTCAATAGTAAGTTGGAGCAGTTGAAGACCCGGTACATTCTGGGTACGTTTGACGAGCTGCTTGATAAAGCCGCAGAGGTAGGAAATGAAATTGTTGAGACGCAGATAGAGTCTTTTTATACTGTAGACGTTCTCCAAGCGATGGAGTGGGCTCAAGAAGCTTGGGAGACGGTGACGAGCACCACAGTGGCAAAGTGCTGGCGCCATATAAAGATTATCGACGATGAGGCGTATGAGCTCGTTGAGAGCATAAAGCAGCTTGCTTCAGGGCAGTAGCGTCATTACACTGCCGATACATACACTCACTCTTATTCAGCCTTGCTTCCTTTTTATAATCAATACCTTTATCTGTCTAAATACCTTCTATACTTCATATATTTTTACACTATTTTTCGTGACAGTATTCTGAAGGAGATCTGTATACAGACAGCCCCCCCCATTACCGGAAGCCTGCCCAAACAGTATAATCTTGCTATGTTAATATATATTAAATATCAAGCATTTTTGTCCTGTCAAAAAACTGGCGTGCGCCATTGCTTCGAAAGAAAGCATAACAGAAACAAAGTAAACAGGCCACGGGCATCTCGCGCATGTCGACGATGAAGACTCGCATACGCTTGACTCAGGTAAAGAAGCTGGAGCTCCGCGAGCATCGTACTTCTCACCCTGAGAAAACGCAGCGCATGGTGTGCGTGTGGACTCAAGAACAATTCAAGCTCCCACGTCATCTTCCCATCTCCACGCTCTGAGACGTAGTGAGAAGCAAAGACGGCGAGGTCCTGAACACCTCGCGGAAGAGCAACTAACCCGTTCGCTTCCCTCAACTTGAGGCTGAGCTCGTCCGGTGGATCGCTCAATGCGAGCGACTTAAGCTGCCTTTCGTAAACGGTGACACGATTTGCGCGAAGGCCCACGAGATTAGGTCTGAAATGCTACTGAGCGCCTCACCATCGGTGGATGAAGGGCTTAAGGGCATAAATTTCTCTTCGGGTTGTCTCTTCAAGTTCCAGAAATGGAATTGTTTATCTTCGAAGAGAGTACACGGGGAAGCCAGCACTTTCAGCGAGACAACGGTCAGCACGGGACGAGTTTTGCTGAAGCAGGTAACAAGAGGCTACGAGAGGTGTAGCATCTTAAATATGGATGAGACCGCGTATATGTACTGCGCATCCCCGACGTCCACGATAACCAGGAATTGGATCTCAGGTCGGAAACAGGTGTAGAAGCGATTGACAGTCGCCGTTGCATGCAGTGCTGACGGTTCCCTCAAGCTTCCTCTCTTCTTCGTTGGAAGAGCACGGCAGCCCAGGTGCTTTATTTCGAAGAGTGCCGAGGATTTGGACCTGGAGTATGGCAATAGCCCGAAGGGATGGATGAACACAAGGCTATTATAAGGGTGGGTGAGCCAACTCGATGCCCAAATGCGGTCAGAGAACAGAAGGATTCTCTTGCTGCTCGACAACGTCTCCTCCCATCATGCTCCTGAGACGATCACACACGTCGAGATTCGAAAGCTCCCTCCCAACACCACAGCACTTTTTCAACCACTTGACGCCGGGATCATTCGCAACTTCAAGTGCATGATCAGAAAAAAGTAAGCGCTGTACTACGCGGACCGACTGGATGAAATTCTCAATCGTTTCGGAGAAGATGGACAAAAAACTTTGGAGCGAGAGCTTGGAACCATCGGCAATGTCTATGTCCTTGTTGCGATGCGGTGGGCACAAGAGGCGTAGGCATCGGTAACATGCACAACTATCTCCAACTGCTGGCGTCATACGGGCATCTTGGATGAAGAGCTGTACGAGCTCACCGAAGGAGTCGCTAAGCTTTGTATTTGATCATTATCCATGCATGCAGCTGCTTGTTTAGTTTTGAATACAAACGCATATAAAAAGAAGAAATATTTTGAAAGCTAATCTTTAGCATGGTTTACATTATAAAACTATCTTCCAAATCGAGAAAATCGTAAGCCTCTATTATTTTGATACCTTTATCATTTCACTTCCTCTAATAGGTAATATCCAGGCTGAGGGGCTGGTTGTGTTTTTCGGATTCTGGTATTTGGGGGGGGTTGTCTGTACATGGTGTGTTGTATGTCTTCATTCTTACTTATCGACCATCATAATAATATCAGGTATGTCTTCAAGGTTCCTGTCCGTGCCAGCTTGAACATTCAAAGTATGTGAAACGGAGCCCTTATAGAAGTGTTTGCAAGAATCGCTATATAGGCGTCAATCTCGATTCATTTGCAAATCGTATCCATATGTTTGCACACAAACCAACTCGTCGACACATACCATGACATGATTGGCAAACCGCCAAGATTATGATTGCATTATCCTTCTCGGCGGCACTCATTTCGAATTGTAATAATCCAATACACTTCTTATAATATTCAGGTCGAAGATTTTTGGTCGTATGATGAAAATGTTGTGCGCTCGCGTTGGAGATCAGCAACATAACGGATTTGCATGTTAGTTATGGTAGTTAATGAAGAGCGTTGTGACAAATAAGAATCTAAAAAGCTTACTCCCGAATTTAAGGGTGCTCTCTCCGTTCGGTTGGATAAAGCAGGCATCGACAGTTTATAAGCCCAAGCTTCATAAAATTCAGTCATGACTTGCTTAGGGACGACGATTATCTTTATTGGGAATTGAACGCGCGCATGAGACTGGCTAGGAAGAACCTTCTGGGTCATATTAAAAGACCTGTAAACGTTAAAAAGGAAGACGCCACAGCGGTGGCAGTATGGAGAGCGAACGACCTGAAGGCATTTTCAATGCTACCAACGACGCTCAGCCCTCAATATCAGTCAATGATTCGAAATACGTCATCCACGAAGCATCTTTAGGACACGCTAAAAGATTTCTTTGTTCGTAAAAATTTACACAGTCGGATGCATTTGCGAGGACAGCTACACGATTTCAAGATGGAAAGCCGAAGCAATCTGATGGAACATATGATGAAGTTCGATGAATTGACGATTAGCATGTCGGCTATCGGAGACATGATGGCTGAGCAAGAAATGATCACAAACTGTTGAGAAGTCTGCATGAAAACTACGAGTCCATCACAAAAATCATCGTCAACTTCCTTAAAAACAATTTGAAACGAGAATAGGACAACCTGCAAGAAAAATATATACAGAAGGCTGCGTTGAAGGCGACAAGAGGAAAGTGTCTAATTCTAAGGCCAACAAATCTCGAGCCACTAGAAATGTCTCCAACGGAAATTGTTCTCACTGTGGGAAGCGTAAAAAGAAAGGACGAATGTTTTCAACTAAGCAAAGAAAAGGAACGTTCGAACCGGAACGATCATGCGTTTATGGCAATCACTGCACGAAACAAGAATGATTACAATTGGAAAGCGGAATTATCTATCACATGAGCTACGAGAAAGGGGGATTTACATGGAGCGGGATCTTGGAAGTCCAGTGAAGTTCTCGATTGTGAATTATACTACGGTCAAAACTATTAGTACCGAGTCCATAGCAGTCAGTCTCAGTAAAGGCAAAAACGTCACCATCCGTGACGAATTATGTGCAAGATTTGAATCGTAGACTACTGTCAATACCTGCATTGGTTTCTTGTGGCCTCAATGTAACCGGCCTTCCAGTTACCTGGTTATACACCTTACGATGGTTGCATACTTTTGCCATTTACATTTTTGAGACACCTTTGTTAGTAGTTTATAGGGCTTTTATAGCCAATCAGAATGGAGATGGGATTGTTTAGCTCCCAGGAAGAACCCAATTACCTTTTAACAGAACGATCGGAAGAAGTCCAACGGTGTGTGCCATCGTGGCTCAATTCAAGGTCATGTCGGTGCGTGGTGTCCCCCCTCATCTACGGTCTACTCATCTGTGATCCACGTGGTGGCGTATGAATCTGCCTCAAAATACGAAGTGTTCCAGTAGGTGCATCGAATGCTACTGGGCGATCACGCACGTTGGTACGAATATGGCTTTCCAGCGTAATTCCTCGGGTGCACACGAAGTGTACCTTTCAGCCACAGCATGTAAAAAAGCAGCAACGTCGACCTCAATGTCATTGAGGTCGAGGGTTCATCATGAAAGCTCCAAGAATTAGTGAACTTGGGAGCGACAAACATTTTTATTGGGGAATCATCTTTGCTTCAACTACCCAGTATACCGCCTTTGTTTAGTTATAGCTGACAGCCATATTTCAGAAAAAAAAATCCTGCAAAAATGCATGTGCATAAAATTATGGAGGCGACTCAAGTTGTGCTGGATGATGTGGTGCACAATTGTTTCAATTCTGCACATGTCCGTACAAGCAGTAATTTTTGCCTAAATGTGCGTGTTAAGTCGATAGAATAGTCGCACTTTACCCCCATTGGGAATTGAGCGTGCTGGTGGTTTGTCCTTAATAGAGGTAATCATTAATAGAGAAAGTGGTCCTGTTTATCAGTAAATCCCGGTGCCGACCATGGCTTACGTGTTTAATTGCATATCTAGCTCAAAAATACTTGTCAATCTCTCCCAGCGTGGTGTCCAGCAAGCTGAGTCTTGCCAGCTTACTCACGACAAAGTACGCAGCTTCGTTCTCGCCTCCCATAGCCGTTTGTGTTGCGCGATACCTGCCACTGATAGTTTTAATAGAAAGGTGATCCCAGGCGGTGTGGATCCAATCGGCAACGTTCTCGCGCTCTGGCGCTTTCATTTTGAACGGCTCGCCGACGCGCCACTCTTCAATCTGTTCACGCAAAAAGTCGATCCATTGCGCGCGAATTTGGTCCTTGAACGGCTTCATCCAACACACATCTGCCGGTTGGCAGACAGAAGTGTAGCCGGGAGGCACCTTCAACATGATAACGTTGATACCTGTAGCGTAGTCGCGTACTGGCTATGTCCAATGCCCACTGAAGTCGTCGAGCAAGAGAAGGACTGAGACGCTTATGTCAGGACGCGAGCTGAAATACGTCTCGAGAAACTTGAGCTGCAGGTTGAAGTTCCACCACGCTGTCTTATTGCCGTACACGTGCATCTTCGTGCGCTCCTGGATCTTTTGCATTCGCTTCCACAGCCGGACTCCAAAGCCATTTCGTTGCACTCGGTTCTCTTCAGCAACTAAGGGAATCTGGGACGGGACAGATTTGTAGACGAGTGTAGGTGGGTACTTGACACCGTCTGAGTCAGTGAGCAGCATGACCGTAACACGCTCCTTCTCTTTGCCACCGCAGCGAACCCAAACAGTCTTCTCTCCTTTTTTTGTGAGCGTGCGAGCTGGTATGTATTCAAAAAAGCAGGCTGCAATACAGTCAGTATGAGGGGCGATGAGACAACTGGTGAACAAACGGATAAACACACACCTGTTTGGTCAGCGTTGTAGATCTTCTAGACACTAACGTCGCTTGCCATTTGCCGCACCGTCTTGCCAAAACTGACTTTCGCTTGGTCAGCGTCGGTGGGAGTAATCTGTCCTTTACGCGCATGCAGGCTGAATCTATGTCGGTTCTTGAATAACGTTAGCCAAGTGGTTGACGCTATGAAGCTTGCTGTCTCGCTCACCCTCGCCACCTCTCGCGCTTTCAGCTGCACCATCGTGGTGGTAATAGGCACGCCTAAGCCACGCATCTCGTTCACCCAGGTGACGATCACACGCTCATCATCAGCAGACAAAATGGTTGTGACACCGAGACTTCGCGCTTTCTGTTTTTTTGCTTGTACAGGCGACGTGCACACGCGTTCGAGCGCCTCTCTGTCTCGTATCCACTGATAAATCAGCTTCCTTCGACTGTCAAAGCTGCTGCAAGCCAAATTCGGATAGAACTTACGAATGACCGAGGAAATGTCGCCAAGCTCTTTAAAGCTTGCCAGAACCGCAAGTTTGTGACGAGCGGTGAACGCAGTGCGTGCGTTCTTGTTCTGTAGCCGTCCTGGTCCTCCGAGTGACTTGCGAGCCATCAGCTTGATGTAGACCACTCGATTATACGTGATCAGATAGCGTGGTGGAACATCAAACAGGCACTTTCCTATTTTGTCTGTTATAACTAAATTTGAAAGACCATGTCGATCTAAAACGTTGATTGGCTAATATTGCACTGTCCGTTTTAAAGAAACTCAGTAATAACTAAACAAAGGCGGTGACTCAGTTACCGACTTTCACTAGTTTTACGTAATATATTTTATTGATGTGTAGATTCTTCTTGCTATTGAGAAGATACTGTTTAACATCCATCTACTGCTGCTTAAGTCTCAAGATTGCCTTGATAGTCGAGCCTTCTCGATGCGTTTTATCAGGCAGGAAATACGACCACATTCATGTGTATCTTTGCATGCACCAGCAGCTAACAAGGCATTTACACAAGGTTCCCTAAGTCAATACAAAAGCACAGTGCGGACACGATTGAGCTTACATTGAATAGATCACACAAGCAACAATATAAACGCACCGGTACCGATAAAATTAAGGAGTGCGGCTATAGTCACATACATTTTGACAATTGCCACAGACGGTAGCACTTAATTGGGTAATATTTACGCAACATAGTATGATTGGTCGATTGTATGTTCTACCTTGGCTCTCATAGTATTTGGTATTGCGTTGAACGAAAGAACTATAGAGTACGGCTCACCTATTAGTAAATCCTGAACGGACATTCCGGTGCGCCTTAGATAAAATAATCTGATCTTTTATTTAAAACCCAGACGTCCGACTAAATCTCAGCACTGGCTTTTCTTTTCTTGCGCTTCATAGAGTCTGAGCGGTGTCCTTGTTCACCACAAGCTCGACATGAGCGTTTATTTGTCTTCTGAGTGACTTTCATATACTCAAATCCTGATAAATCACATCGCGTCGATCCGACATGTTGGCGAGGGCGTTTGAGCGCACAATTACTAGCTCTTGCAGAGTTTTAGAAGTTTGCTGAGAAAGTCTGTGAAGCTCGTCGAGTGTCGCAATGTTCTGATGATCTGTTAAGGACCCAAAACTGAAGCGCACTCGTTAAAGCACATTGGAAGACTTTTCGCTGGTCTCGACAAAAGAGTTCTTAATTGTTGGGGTTTAGCCAAGTGCCAATGTGAATGTATGTCGCCCAACTACAAGTCTTGTTCTTGATTCAGATATAGACGCAATTTGTGTGAGCAGGGAAGACCCCAGACAGTGTTATAACTACCGTTCAATTTACTTGGTTACTTTTTTGCGACTGCCGGACGAGCTTCAGCTGTTCGTAAATCTTTTTCAGCGCAGATTGAGAAATTTTCAGATTGATATTTTAAAAAATCATCTCTTGAGGCGTTGGCTGTGCATAATTTCATATCATCATTTGCTGACGCTGCCGGGACACGTCTTATCCTGTATGATTGTTACCAATCGCCAAGAAAAGCTTCTCACAGCATGAAAGGAGGTTATTCATGTTAGTTGATATGTACTGCTTCAGCATACGATGTGCACTTTCACCCCGCGAGGTTACAGTGTGGCCGAAATGCGTTATGCGGTCAGTCCATGCACTGACAAATATTTTTTTGTAGGGAATCCATGCGCCGAATATATATCTAACGATTGCAATTTCTGTACGCGATTTGAAACGCTCCAAAATTTCATTACAGGATTCTTCCGATTTTGGATACATGATTGCTCTCCATTCCTTCATAAATACCTTCCAATCTTTTTCATTTGGGAAACATGCTTTGCACTTTTACAATGTTTTTTTCAATCTGCCATACACATAAAAGAATGTGGGAAGCAGAAGAGTGCTCTCGAATGCTTGACATTAACGCCACTTCGCGATCAACATAAAAACTTCCGGAGGATCATTGTCCTTCAAGATCGATCGGAAGAAGGTCATTGCTAGAGAGTAGGAGGATCGGATCTCGTTTGTCATAAAAAGAAATGTGACTGAGAAAGTTGTATACATTGACGAGCATCCAAGGAGATGCAGCAAAGGAAGCCTCAGACATTTGTTTTGTATGTGGCATCTACTAGAAATACATCATTGTGACTCCGAGCCATCTCTGTAGAGAAAAGGTGAAAATACACCCGTCATAGTCATTCACGATTGTTTCCACATCGAATCCCAATCCGCAAAAGTTTTGTACAAGGGCATCCATCGGTGTACGGCCATCTAACGCTTGATAACTTGAGACTTGGCGGAAATTCTTCAGTTTGCTTTTCGGCAAAATAAGTTCGTGATCCTTCCTCAAACAAGTCTGAAAGCGTCTTGTTGGGATTCCAGCATCATACAATCCAATCATTGTCTCTTCCATTTCTTTTACGAATCTCAGATGGACAGGATAGGCACTCGTGGATGTAGATGGCATATGGGCGTGATCATCTTTGATCACACTGAAGGTTCAGTGCAAATCATCCTGTTTCGCTTTCAAACTAAAAGTGGAATCCACGAGTGCCGTCGATGTTTTCCGTTTTCTTGTTTGTTCAGTTAAACCAAGACGATTGCGGTAAGAGCCACCCCGATCACATTTGTAAAAGACCGTAGAGTTTCCATTACGCTGCTTGTAGGATGATATAGTTACAATCCCATATCCTTGAGTGGAAGCAATTTCGTTTAATGCATTTTCCATGGCTGCGCGAGTTCCAAATTCAGCTCCAGCAGGCCCTTTTGTTGACTGCAGAAACGTTTTGTATACTTTATCGTATACTCGTTGCTGTTTTTAATCCATCTCAAATTTGTATGTCTGTTGTTGAAAGTGAGAATTACACTTGAGTAGGAGTAGCTAGAAGAAAAAGTAAAAATTATTTTTGTTTTCTTAACCTACTAGAACATGCAAGCGCAAGAGAGACTTGCGCCTTATCCGCCCAGAAGCGGGATAGTGCGGGTGCACTTTACCTGTGACAAATAAATCTGATCATTATCTCACCTGCTGAGACCTACAGGTTCAACATGTGTGCCAGCTATAAATTTTAGGTTATGAGCCTGATAAGTTAACCCAATCAAATGCTACCGTCTGTGGCAATACTCAAAACGTCTGCGGCAAAAGTCGCACCCTAGCTTTTGACACATACTTTTATGCAAATGTTGTCTGGACATAATGAGAGAGCAGCTCTTTTGGGCTCCTTTTGTTGTATAATCACGTGTGAGTACTGTCTGTTTCCAGTCCTGGTCAAAAATGAAGTACCCCGTGTCCCGCATGTTTCGCTGTCAATCTCAGCGACCATTGCGAGTTGAGAGCTTCTGTTTGGATAGAGCTGTGAAAGTTTCGGATAGGGTATACGTATAATCGGCCTGGTTTTCGAAGTTTATGAAGGTTCTCCCATGCAGATGACATTAATGGAACCTGGAAAAAATAAGACACCCCCATCCATACAAGAGCAAGTCTGAATGAGGCAGCAAGACTTTTTTATCTAATAATTGGTCTTGTTCTTACGCAACTCGACGACTTCAATGCTTCGTTTTAGCATTGAGTTAACTAGGGTGCGTAATGTGTCCGTTTCGATAGCTGCCCATTCAGACAAAATAGCTGAAGTGAGGTCGTTGACACTATAGCACTGTTTATGGTTAGTGTACACTCCTGCTGCTAAGATCGACCACAAGTTTTCGATCGGATTTAGATCGGGTGAGCGTGCTGGCCATTTCATCACATTCACATGCTTCTCTTTGAAGAATTCCGCTGTTTAACTTCGACGTGTGGATCGATGCGTTGTCCTTCTGGCACGTGTAGTCGTTCCCGTAGTTCAAATGAGCAAGCGGAAGCAAGAACCCCGAGATGTGTAGACATGACGATCAGATGCATGTCTCCCGGCAATCTTGGCCATCTCAGACTTTCCTTTCGCACTAAATGTGGCCCAACCCATGACCTATGCACCACCGTTCTATATGTTGACGGTCTTCACGAGGCTGGGAGCGCAGCATATCGTCACCTGGTGACGACTCCGTCACAGCTTTACGACACAGTAGAATGCGACGAGGAATGCCTCCTCTCTAACGGAGAGAGTTTGAAGATGAAGCTCAAAGGCAGTGCCGATTTTTTAGTTCGCATCGGCCATGACGTTCATGGAATCAAGCTTCGCGACTTGTACTACTCGTCGAATCTCCCATGGAATTTTTTACCACATGGAAGAATCGAGGAGCGAGGATACGAGCTTCGTTACGACGGGCACCATCGATCAATCGTCCGACGCAGCGACGGGTTTAACGTTTTCGATGTTGAAAAGATTCTAGATATATACTCGTTGTCCGCTTCATCACAGGCGATGCAGAACCGTGTACTACTGTTGGGTTTTGAAGCAAGAAAGGCTGGAGAGTGTATAGCTTCGACACTCGATGAAGCTTTTAGCTTCACCATCCCTGACACACAAACAGGAAGCCTACTGGACTTTCACTTGTGCTTTTCTCATCTGTCTTGCGACACCATAGATCTGATGGCAAGTGACTCAGCGAGTGGTATCTTGCTCACAGACAAAACAAGACCAGCTTGTTTAACGTTCGCACAGGGGAATAAAAAACGTAATATTCAGCCGCTGAGGGAAACGGGTGTGAATGCTTTATCGATCTTGTGGGAACGCCATCTGCAGTGATATCAAGGGCCCTATAACGCCGTAGATAGGTGCGGAAACAGGTACTTTTTCAACTTTGTTGATCACAGAAGCAGCTACTGCCGTGTATTTTTGTTGAAAATGAAAGACAAGGAGACCAAAGGATTTAAGCACTTTCTCATCTACTTTGAGAAGCGGTTTAACTTCAATATTCAGTGCCTCCGCAAGGATGGTGGAGTTGAATATAGAGCCATGGATCCAATCTGCAAATGCACTTCGTACGTCGACAAGTATCGAAGGCGAACATTCAAGCCTCAAATGGAAGGCGTAGCGCATGCATCAGACAGTGATGAGCATGGTGCACTCTATGATCTTTGGGTCCGGGTTGCTATTAAACTTCTGGAGGAATGCTGCTGAGTACGCGTCGTATATGCTGAACCAAAGTCCGACGCGAGGGAATGTGGGTCGCGCTTCGCCGATTGAAGTTTTGACAGGGTCTACCGGGTGATATTCACGAAGGACCGTGTGATGCGCACAACGCAGCATATAAGGAACATCAAGAACCTGAGTGAAGACGCAAATACAAAGCTGATTCACGATATGGACGAAAACCATGAAGTGAGGTTTAGCGAGGAAGACTATCGCTAATTCAACTGATGATTTTGGACATCGGGAGGAGTCGATATCGGACTCCAAGAAGCCCAAGAAACGCGGCAAGCGAGGAAAGAGGAAAAATAAGAAGAAAGAAGATTTGGAGTCCAAGCTTCATATGGGTATGGATACACGATACGGTGGAACGAAGATCACACCACGTGAAAGAATTGACGCGATATACCGTGTGGACCCGAGGAATCGGAGCGAAGCCATGGAAAGCCATAACCGAGTGGACTGGGAGCATGCAGCGGACTCTGAAATTGAATCGCTGAAGGCTAATGACACGTGGGAGATGGCGGCTCGAACCGATGACATGCACCTCTCCATAAAAAGTGGTTCTTCAAGGCGAAGACAGATGCGGACGGAAATGTGGATCGGTACAAGGCGCGCATGGTATCTTGCGGGAATGAACAGGCGTTTGGCGAAGATCACACGCTGACTTTCGCCGCAGTTATGGACATAACAACTGGAAAGTTTATCCTCTCATGGGCTTTAATATGGGGTGTTCCAGCACGCATGGTGACGTGCCAAACGCATACGTCAAGGCATCACCGGAGCCGGACCTCAACATTTTTTTGTTCATCCCGCAGGGAATGAAAATAAGCTAGAAGGAGCTGCAACGATTTGGAGTGCAACACTCGAGTCAAATGGTGCTTCGCCTTCGGCGCAGTCTATATGGACTGAAAAAAGCTGGACGACTCTGGGCGCAGCTACTTAATTCGAAATTACTAGAAGCTGGCTTCATACAGTGCGTCACAGATTCGTGCCTCTACTACAAGGATAATAAAGGCGGCAAGACCGTCTTAGGGGTTTATGTCGACGATCTACTAGCTATCGGTACATCGCAAGAACGAGTGGACGAAATTTTTGTGCTAGTGGCAACGCTAGAGATTACGGACCTGGGCGTTGTAAGCAAGTTCCTTGGGATGAGAATCACGCATTCGCCACCAACGGAATATTAAATTGACCAAGGTGCGATGCTCGATGAGCTGCTTTTGAAGTTCGGGTTGCAGGACGCAAATTCGGTGACCACGACAAGCATCATTGAAAAATTTTTAGTCGATCGTGGGGTCGCTGTTATGGTTGTCTCGCTACACGCGCCCGGATATCGTGTTAGCGGTGCACCGAGCCTCTCGTCGGGCGCATGCACCTACGACCAGTGACTGGCAGCTGATCAAGAGAATCGTCCGGTATTTGAAAAGCATCAAGGACGTCAAGCTTCAACTCATACCAAGAAATGGTCAGCAGAATAACACCGCCCAACTTACCAGCGCGAGCGACGCGGATTTTGCTGGTGACAAGGTTAGCCGCAAGTCTGTAAGTGGGGCGATATTTCGTTTGGAGGGCATGATAGTAGGATGGACGTGCCGCAAATAAGCGTCTGTGTCACTATCAACCATGGAAGCGGAATTTACATCGGCGTCGCAAGCCGGACAAGAGCTACTTGGACTACGTGAGCTGCTCACTGAACTAAAATTCGAGGTGAAGCTGCCAATGAAAATGAAAAATCAGTCGGCCATCCGACAGCTGGAGAACGAAGAAAGCTTGGAGAGAGCCAAGCATATTGACATCAAGCTCAAGTTCGTCAAAGATTGCGCGAGAAATGGCTTCGTAAAGCCCATATCTGTGCCTCCTACAAAGCCGCGAGAAGCGTCAAGTATGCGATGTTTGCGCTGCATGCGCGGCAAAAGGCGAAAGAAAATTTATTGCTCCTAATAAAGAAGAAATACCTGATAAAAAATTAGATCAATGAGCTTTCACGCACAGAAGAGATGGCGGCTGATCTACTCACGAAAGCATTCAGCGCCGTTCGACTACAAAAATTGATGACGCTATGCTCGCTAATCCGCACCACGACCAAATAACAGAGCAAGGTTCACGGTGAAGGAAATACAGCGCCGTGAAAAGGAGTGTCGGAAGGCGGATTTTCGTGCACCGTCCGTTACAGCGGATCGCGGGGCGGTCGTTTCGTAACCACTTCAAAAACGAAGAAGACACACGACGAAGATACAAGGAAGGGTAAGTTCGTAGGAAGAGGGAAATAGAGAGCAGGTATAATAAAATCACCTCACCTATCGCTAAAGCAGCTTTTTGACTACGAAGTGACATTTTGACAACGACACATGGAAAGCAAGCGAACACGGTCTTCAAAGCCGAATAACGTAAGCTCTATGTTTTTTCAATTTGCTACTGTTGGCGTATTATCAATGCGGATTGATACAAGCGAAGTGAAACAAGCCCGCTACATAACATTTAGCATAATCCTTGCGCCAGCTGAGCATGATCAGGTGATACAGTCCGTTTACAGAAACACGTGACCGTTACGTTATCACATCTTCCTGTCGTGATACTACAAAATATTCATGACTCGAGTGACCAAACCAACTCCTTTCATTGCAACAGATAAGACCATTTCACGTTACGAGCACTTCAAAATCTAGCGCAAGGGATGGGGAATACCTACCAAACGAAGATTGCTCAATCCATTCACAGAAGTATATATGAGCCACCTCGCATTGTTCCAGAAAGTTCAAAGAAATGCGACCCCCTGGAATTTCGTTTCTTGTTGCTTGTGTTGTTGCATGCAGCGAATCTAATGTCAGATGCTCATAACTTATGGCTAGTCGCCCTTGATGTTTCGTCAGGCAAGATTTGACAAGTTTGGGGTGACGTTGATGATTAAAAATTACGCCAAAGAACATTTTCTTCAGTCGAGTGGGGTGCTTACAATTGGTTTAGTTTCTAGTCGCTGTTGCGCAGCTTATTGGCAATCGAAGAAACTAACCGCACTCATTGATTTGATCGGCTAGATGACTTATCTAGAGCCCATATCATGCCAGGCATGAATGGTAGAATAGAGCTCATCAGAAAAGTTATACTGACGTCCATTACTACCTACAGTCGTGATTTACATTCCGTAGACGTTTTCGATAGACGTGAAATCCGGGGCTTTGTTGGGACGCTAAAAACCTCAATACTGTATTGTTTTCGTGAGGCATCACCTGATGCACGCTAACTCCATCCTCCTCAAAAACGAGCTAGTCGCGTGTGCATTCGGAGCAAAGGAGAAAATGTGAACTCTAAGTATTACACGTGCCTGTGACTCGCCATGACTCTTTTGTCTTTGCTCGAGGGTGCTAAATGCTGTCCAGATCTCATCAAGCCAAGGTAATCTATCTTCTAAAGATATTGGCTATCAACTTTCAGGAGATCTTCTCGAATATTATAGGCATATAGCTCAACCGAAATTAGAAAGCTTGTCATCACTGGCCTCGCAATCGGCATTAACTTCAGCCCGTTCAAATTATTGGATGTTGTGAGTACCGGAAGCCTATTCGGTTCTTGCACGCCTTCAGTCAATCACATATTGATGGAATGTTTTGCGCCACACTTGTGCCCTTCTTTCTTGAGAACTCTTGCTGTGTGATAACAAAAACTATCACAGACTTCGTTCTATGTGTGCGATATAATCTATCCCTGAATCACCCCTAAATGTCATACAGCAAGCCAATCCTTGCGCTACAAAATTTTTGCTTCCATCGACTAGCAACCTTTCTGTGTTCTTTTTATCCCCTACCAGAGAGAACATTGTGTTGTAAGGTATCATGTCTGTATACACCAGTATGTATCAATTGTATGTTGAGTATGGCATATTGTGCATATTGATTGCGAAGTAATCCCACAGATTTGTCCCTTTCTACTCGATTTTGAAACTTAGACTATAGGTTGACTATCTCCATCCAGCTGAACGGAACAGAAAGCCTTCTTCTCTTACCCGATTTCTTTGATGTTTGGAATCTTCAACACTATACTATCCACCACCCATCCTTTTTGAATCTAGTAACTTGCGTGCGTAAAATCGTCCACTCGTGCTCCGCGACTCACGAATGCGCCGTGGCTGAAATGCCAACTGTGGATAAGTTTCAGCATTTACTAATGTCACTACCCACAATCATCGCAGTAGAGCCGCAAAAATTGTATGCGTCATCTCCGTGTTAGTCCGGGCCATTTTTTGCTTCGTATGATTCCGGGTAGCTTTAAATCATTCCAATTTGTTGACGACTCGACAACTAGCATTACCGCCGACACTAGAATAAGAAACCGTCTCCATGGACGTCATTGTGATTGGTCTGACCAAAAGCCTTCTAGCCACTTACATGAGATAAATTCATGAACGCCTTACGCGTTAGGAACTTTCCGAAAGAGTTGTCTAAAGACGCTGTGCAAGAGCTTTTGTCACATTACAGAGCAGTTGAAATCAAGTTTACAGGAAATTCTGATGTTTTTGACGCTAAAATCGAGGTTATCAAGCTTTTACGCGCATTTAATCGATTTTCCTAGTATATGTGTTGGCGGCATAGGACAGCTTGGGAGTTCAAAAGCATCCAAGAAAAAGTTCACCTTCAGTAATAAGAAGCTGATCGCTATTGCACGATTCCAAAATGCCGAGGACTCGAGGGTAGCATTTGATCGTCTTAAACATCTTCGACTTGATGGCAATAAGTGTTTACAAGTGGAACAGCTTGAGCGAGATACAGCTAAGGAAGCAGCCGCGAACAAGAAAACTGAGGTATTCTACTCTAGTACGCCTTCGATACCAGCTCCATTGGCTCCACATCTCGGGTACGCACTCGGTCTTATCTGTGCTGATAAACAGTAATGAGCATCCGGTTTCAAGGTTGCATTGTGCTCCTTCACCATTGCTTGAGTACAGATACCCACGAGCTACAGAAATGGTTGTTCGCAATATCGCAAATGGTATGCTTGAATTGAAGCAGCTATCAAAGACTCGCGTTCATTTTTTGTTTGCATAGCATTGATGGCTTTACCTGATTTCTATCGTCAAGTGCTTCATTTGATGAATAAGATGAACATCCCGCCTCCTTTCGAAAAAGATTGCATCCCTGGAATTTTTGAAGTGTCAAGAAAGAAAGTTGATGCCAGGAAGCAACAAAAGCAAATTCAGTGTAGTCCTTTTACTAGTGAGGCAGAGGATGACGAAGAAGCGGAGAGTCCTAGCAGCTGTGAGCATATAGCACCTCGAGGAGAGCCAGTCAACAGCATAGAAGCGCAGTTTTCGATCCACAATCATACACAGAGTACAATCAGAACTGAACAATCGCAATGTGGCATAAAAAAATCCACTATCTCCCGGCCTAGAAAACGATCATTGAACCCCGATGTCTTCATCACAAAGAAGCAACATTCTGACAACGGCACTGAACGGCCGGGTACGATATCGAGACTCCAACTTGAAAAAATGAGGCTGCCACCTTCAGGTTAGCGCTCACTGTTGTAGCGATAGTTTTCAATATCACATTCCGTTATGTAGATTTACTTTCATGGGAGTCAACACTGCAGTCATACTCTGTGGGAATGCCATCCGCTACTGTCATGGTATCCAATCTACCGCCGTCGATTGATATGAAGAACTTGACGCATCTATTCAGCTATGTTCTCCCGCCTGAAATCGATACAAAGTAAGGCTTTCTTTTGGTTTAACTTCTCGTATTTAGAACTGAAATCGTAATAAAGAGAGTTGATGATCGAGGTGGACAGTGAGCAGTCAGAAGCCCGAATCGATTACCCATCATTAGGAATTGCTGCAAAAGCTGTCACGCAGCTTCATGGGGTCGTTTTGGAAGGGAAACCTTTGATAGTGGTAATTGGATACATTCGTCAATGCTGTTTGGTGACACACTCACCTCTTTCGATGTATAAGAGATTCACCTCCGACACGCAGAGAACAAAGCAAGAACCGCATGAGACCTCAGCGCATCCCAAAAGTAAAGAAAAGATGCTATCCATTTTTGATGTGGAGGGCTTTGATGCATCAACGGTATGGTCTCACGCTGATTTGGATTTCAAGCGGATGAACAAAGCAGGTATTCCCTTATGGATCGCTCGCTCTTGTTCTTAAGCTGACACAATTTAATCAGAGCTCAATAGTCAGAAAGCAATGAGGAATTACGAGAATGGAAGAGTATCACGCTCATTATATGTGAAGAATATCGCTGAGAAAGTCACATTATTTGATTTGTTCGCAATATTTGGCGCTGTCGTACCTTCAGAGAAATTAGCGTAAGTGATACCATCACTCGTGACACGGATTTTGCTTACAAAAGATTAGATTTCTTCGGGTAGCACACTTTACAAAAGGAAAGATGAAGGGACAAGCATTTATTGAATTTTCTGAACCATCCCTTGCGATCCAGGCACTCGAACGAATTCATGGTGTTGTAATTTCGAAAAAGCCGCTGATCATTGTAAGTACTCTCGGAATGGGATTCGCTCGTAGGTAATCATGCATACTGTGTAGAGCTTTTCAGCTAGCTAACGCCCCATTACATATAGTACTTGTGTAATGGATTTAACCTACTTCAAAAAGTCGATCGAGTTGCAAGTGCAAGCGTTCATTTGTTGGCTGTGTTCCTACTTTAACTCTCTCCACTCTAAATGGAGCTTTTGATGTCAGACAACCACACTATTTTATTCCTTGTCTGGTGACCCCACAACTACATTGTGATTTTTTGATTAGTGAGAAATGGCCCGAGAACAGACTTTTATGATGGTAAAGCCTGATGGCGTTCAGCGCGGTCTTGTGGGGGAGATTATCAAACGTTTCGAGACTAAAGGATACAAATTGGTTGCATTGAAAATGGACCGCCCAAGTCAACAGCATCTCGAGAAGCACTATGCCGATCTTGCTGGTCGACCTTTTTTCCCTGGTCTCATCCAGTATATGGTAAGTAGAACGTATCCAACTATACGATGAATTCTATACTAATCATGTACTTGATTCAAATTGCTATAGAGCTCGGGACCGGTAGTTGCGATGGTTTGGGAAGGAACGAACGTTGTTCTTGAAGCTCGCAAAATGCTGGGAGCCACAAAGCCATCTGACTCAGCCCTTGGAACGATTCGAGGTGACTTTTGCATTGAGGTGGGACGTAATGTCTGCCACGGTTCGGACTCTTTCGAATCCGCAAACAAAGAGATTCAGCTTTGGTTCCCTGAAGGAGTCGCAGGCTGGTCCAAGGACGCCGATACGTGGGTGTATGAAAGCTAAATAATGGAATATGCGCAAGAATTATTTGATAAAGTATTTCCGCAATTAAAGAAAATCCATTCTGTGTTACATAACTTGAAAGACAGCCTATTCTAACCAATTGACTCACTAAACAACTCGCAATGGTAGCAGAAAATCAAGTTCTCCGACTGTATCGCGCTATGCTGCGCGACGCTGCAACCTTCCAGGTACGCAATGATACGCACTCAATACTTCGCTAACATTGTTTGATTGAACGAGAAGGAGTACAACTTTCGTGCTTACGCTAAACGACGCGTGAGGGAAGAATTCCGAAAAAACAAAACACTATCGGCGGAGGAGCAGAAAAAAGCGATTTTATTCGGAAAACAACAAGCGGAAGTCTTACACCGTCAATCGGTGATCTCGAGGATGTATCCTCCTCAAACGCGAAACATCATGGAGCTTTTGTAAAACAGTAATTCGATTTAGCATCTAATCTTGAGAATAAAATCTTGGCAGAGCTGCATTTATCCTAGTACGAGTACGAGGATTGCGACGCTGAGAATCGCACTTGTGGTAGATAGTTCCACTTTGCTTCCACCGCTGAGGCTTGAAATCTCCACGTTGGTATCGACAGCATTCGATGGACTGACTTTGTCTCCCATTTTGACATTCTCGTCCTTTTTCTTGAATGCATTATGCTTCTCCCCATTACATACTGGCTGACGAGTTGAGCATTTCATGATATCCACTTTGGGTGTCGGTGGCAAATCAATCGAGATGTTTTTGGGACATTTCAGAGGTTCACTTCGCATCGGCTTCCAGGTTTTGACGTTGATGGTGGAATCCGGTGTGGTTGTGTATGCAAACTTGAGATTTCTAACTTCAGGTTCTTTTGGTTTTAGCTCGCATTTTTTGACGACATTGTCACAGTTCCGAGGCTGAAATTGAAATACACCATAGTCGCCTGCATCACGTGTCATCGCCAGGGTTTTATCTTTTCGATTTTTTAGCTCTGTAGAGAACTCAAATACACATCCTCCAACGATGTTATCTGTCAATGGTTTCTCAGTATTCATCCATTTTGCATCGCGGAAAGTGCGTACTGCTTCCCATCCCTCCACAGTATTTTCCTCAGGTATACATCCATACTCCCCCAACATGAGAGGCTTTGCCAGCCCAATTTTGTTGAAATCTTCTACCAGGACGAGAAGACCCTTTGCATCCTCAAATTCGGTGACTTTCATGTCACAATGGGCATATGGATTGAGGCCTTGCCAATCTGCACGTGTAAATGCATTATCATCAACGATACAGTCATAATACGACAGCCATTGTGCTCGAGGCAAAATATCTGCTTGATCTAGGCCAACTGGAACGATACGAAGAGAGCCGGAACAATGTGCTGCATAGTTTCTCACGTCTCGTAGAAAAGCTTTGACACATGGAGCGGTTTCTATAGATCCTATTTCGAGATTGTTTTCGTTCCCCACACTGAACCCGAGTACGTTGTTATACACCGCAAAGGCATTATATATCATCTGCGCGCGTTTAAATAAATTTGGTGGGTAGCAAATCGGCGCTGGTTTTGTCGGAACGGCGCAACCAACACATGGAGCACTCATTCCGATAAGAACGTATATACCCGCTTTAGCGCATGCACACATGAATTTATCATGTGATTTGGATGGATCGACCGAGTACAGACGAATCGTGTTTATTCCTAGATCGATCATAGCTTCCAAGTGTTCAGACCACACAGCCTCATTATCATCTGTAACGAAATCGTGGCCAGTCACAGTACTGAGCTTTCCAGCATTTGGAGTCGGTTGGTACGCCATTCCTTTCATACGCATTTCGTTGCCGGTGCTAAAATGGAAGATCTTGTTACCAGAAAAGTAAAGAGGATCCACCAAAGCCGCATCGCTTTGCATCGAGATTACAGATGCAATCAAAAGTATGGCAAATTGCCATCGGTGTGTTGTAGCGCGTTGCATTGTTTTTTTCTTTTGAGCAGGACACGTAAGATCGAAAAATGAAAGCGATTGAAAGCTCGACCAGAATGGCAGCAGAATCAGGTTTTTATAAACCAATAAGACGATAGACGAATACGCTATTCTTTCTGACTTTTTTTATTTGATACTGAATCATCTTATTCTACGGTAGCATCAAATTTGAAAACAGGTGAACTCAAATATAGAGAGTATTTATTACCAACATTTAAAAGATAATGTCACTCCTCTACTTCATCCTCCTCTTCTGATTCTGGAGTTTCTAGCCACGTCAGCCAGTTGGAAGTCTGAACGATTGCACGCATGCGACCTGGAACGGTACCATCCACGTCATATTTATACTCCAAGAAAGCCGCCTCTTCGATAATGTCCAAAGAGTAAAGTGCCATGAAACACTTTTCAAGGACACCTTTAGGAAAATCAAGAGTCAATAAGAACAGCTGGAGAGCGTACAGAACTTGCACTTGTTCTCGCACTGAGGACGTTTCGGACAGCCCGAAACGCAGCAGTTCGCCATACTGTTCCGGAGCGATCCAATTGGCGCTGCTTTTTGCCGTCTCTTTCGCTTTTTCTAAGATAGCTTCAACCAAATGCGCACCGTATACGCGACCTTTTTCTTCATAAATCGGCTTTGCTACTTCGACCAAATCTTTTCCGAGTTTGTTCGTCACCAAAATCGCTGCCATTGTTTCGCCATCTTTTGTTACTCTGGCTAATTTATCCTCTTCCTCCTTTTTCAGCTCCGCTGCTGCTTTGAGTTTTGCTTCTTCTAGCGCAAGTCGTTCCTTTTCGGCAATGAGTTTTCGTTTTTCTTTCAATTTTGTGATATGCGCTTTCTTGTCAGATTTGTCGGATTTTTGCTGAGCGTCACTTGCATTTTGTTCTTTGACGTTGAGAGATCGAAAGGACGAGGCAATCTCGCTTGGATTGCGATCAACATGTTTACTATCTTCCGGGCGATAACTTGAGTTTCTGTCTGAGCCTTCACGATTACGAAAGGATCCAAACGAACTGTTATCACGATCAGTTCGATTGGAATCCCTTCCGTCTCGTCTATCGAAACGACTACCAAAACGGTCACCTCCAGTGCTTTTGAATGCACGGGAAAATTTATCGACATTCTCAGAAGCTCGATCGTTCCTGTCAAAGCGATTAGAGCCTTCTTCTCGATTTGAGTGAAGATTTAACTTCAAATGTGCCGGTCTTTCTTCCATCGGTCGACTCTCTTGATTGAATCGATTGAATCGCGAAGATGTTTCGTTGCTTGCAGCACCACCAAACCGCCAATTCGAAGGTTCCTCCCGACGAGGTGGTCTATCGGAAGATCGTAATCTGTCCCCCCCACGTTCATTTCGCCATTGATCTGATGATTCCGTGTTGGAGGGTCCATTTTGAAATCGACCGTAACCCCTTCTTCGACCTCCAGGATTTCCATCTTCATCATCTCGTAGTCGAGGGCCTGAGGGAAGGGATGCCTCGGGGATGAACTCGTTCTTCTTCTCGCCGAGGAACTCCCCGAGTCCCATCTTCTTTACTCGACCCATGTTATAGATTGATTGGTGACACAAAGTCAAATGGACTTGTAATAATACTGTTTATATACTGCGATTACTGCAATTTTACAAAAGTGTTTGGTGCAATAATTCGATACTTATATGATAGCGCAAACATCGCGGTTGCCAATGCGCTTCATTTGAGAAACATAGTCACTCAGTTATACTGGAAGCTACTTGATGGTTTTGTTCGAGGGATAATAGATGTGTTACTTCTTCATTTATTGCCGAAGATGAGTCGAATACCTTGCATTTATCGATCCATAATTGGGGATATCGACATCAAATAATACAGCTCTAAATTGTTTTCGACGTAGATGAGAGATACTTGCTAGCAAATGAGTGCATCCTGTCATTTTTTTGGCGTAATAAGTTTTGTATGATCATTTCTGCCTCCACCGAGCCCGATATTGAAGTGATGCTAAAGTCTGAAAAAGTTGGATCATTCTCTTGTGGAACGTACAGTCCGGCCTCACAGTCGTGTGGATCTCTGACTGGATTGTGTATGTCATTGCTATTTCCATGATTACTAAAGCCCCGTGAGGATTCTTGAGACATGCCTCCGCGATTGGTTTGTGCTGGACGTATCAATGCCGTTTTCTCTTCATATTCTGAAAAGCGTTTTTCTGTCTCAATAAGCTTCCGCTTTACCCGTTCCCGTTTGGTCTGAAGCTTGACGCGTTTTACTTGTAACTGGTGCATACGCTTTTCGACAACTTCACGCTGGCATTTAAGCAAAGAACATGTGTAACGGTACATACAGTTCACAGTAGTCATTGATACATGCTCTTGACTTTGATTTGGACTGCCATTTGTGAATCCTTTTGATTCGACTAGATTATTTTTTTGTTTAATGCTTGCAAGCCTCATCTCAGTGTTATCCTGGTTCTTGTAGCAATTACTGGACGATGAACTATGCCCAAAACTACCGATTGGTTTGGTGCCATTTGCATGACATCCAACCTTGGTGGATGCATTTTCTACCTGTCCTGTTATCATCGTTCCTGATATAATGTGGTCATACATCTTAATCACAAGCTTCGAAAACGTTCTCTGTCTGCACTCAGTATTACAGCCGACGCGGGCATGCCAAGAAATCAACCATCCTAACTCTAGTACATAGACACTTTTCACTCGAAATCTCTCTTCATATAATTTCAGTGAAGAAGCATCGGTAGAATTCCTTCATATAAGAAACGTATGCCTCGTCCTCCATGCGTACAATCGCATCTGACTTATACATCCTGGTCGCACATCGCCAGCGAAGAATTCTCCTTTGATCTTTTTCTCATTTTAATTGATCTCTGAAGATTAGTTCTCCGACTGAGAACGTGACAGTCATGACGCCATTCCCAGAAGCGTTGGGCACTACATAAAGACATTAAAATAAAAGATCGGATGCGATCAAAGTTATAGACTCACAATACTGGGGCAAGCCAAACATGCGACTCGTTGTCGAGCGAGAATTCAACCAGAAAAGCATGACAGAGTATTTCTTGCTGTATTGCAGGATCATTCATCTCATCGAAATTAATCCACCTTTTTTTATCATAATCAAACGGTACGATTGAATCGACAATTGGAATTCGTTTCTCATGGATTTTTCGTTTGGAATCAATGCAGACTAAAAGATCTTGTGCTTCCTGAGCTTCCAACCACGTTCGTGTTAATACTGCAGGCTCGTAAGAAAATTGTGTTAAGGAGTTACTATGATTGTGCCGTGCCGCATGAATCGGCCGAAGTCGTAGTGTTTGTCGTGGAAGCACCCATCCGCGTAAATCTTCGCTCGTTTCGAGCCAGACGCTCGAAGACGCTTGCGTGACTTTGCAAGAAACGACTCCAGGTAGAGGAATTCCATGGAGGATGTATTCTTCAACCAGTAACCCGAATTGCCGCGCACGGATCATAAGACGTCGTCGCTGATATGCATTCAAGTGACGGAGTGCCTGAAGAATTTTTGTATCGCTTGGCAATGGCCTAGCAACGCCGAAGAAGAGCTGTAGTTGGTACAACATATGTCGCTCAATCTTTGCGTCTATTTGTCTTTGTCTCCAGATGCTATCTTTTGCAAGCTGCTTTTTTCTCCGAATTTGTCGAGCAAGAGCGATTGCCTTGAAATTTTTCAGAAATGAATATATTTTTCGAGCTGCGTCATCAACTCTTTGCTTTTCAAGTAATTTTTCGGAATTGTTTTGTCTTCGTTCCATTATTGCATTCAGACGTTTCGCTTCGTCTATGCGAGTGCGTTGCTGTAGAGTTTCATTAAGTTCTCGTCTCGTGCATGGATGAAGTCGGTCAAGGGGACCACATAATTCCTTCGGATGCTTGAGCTTTGCACAATTTGTACAGATTTTGCGGTCATCGCATGCTCTGCAAATGTACTGAGCTGATGCTGGAGCCTTTGTCAGGTTGTCTGTAGATCCTTCATAGAGGTACCGCAGAGTATCTGCTGGTTTGGTAAGTGACATGTTTGTGTGTATCCGAAAACTTGCTTCGTCGCTCTTGGTTGATTCTTTTTCTTGAACTTCATTCTGACTTTGACAGTCGTCACAAAAGGGTGAGAGGTAACAAAATTGGTGTGCCTGTAACGCTCCACGGCGGTGAATGAACCCAAAGCAATCATCACAATATAGTGATAAGTGTGCGGATCCGCGGCGTCCATCGCGTTTATTTGACAAGTTCAGTTTGCTTTCTTTCAATTCTTTCTCAAAACACTCGACACATTGGCGGGTAGCTGCGAACAAGCTACAAATGCCACAAAGCACTATATGGTTGACATCGTGCAAAGCTGCAACATCTGTTGTGAAATCCTGCAAGCTTTCGTTCAATCCTTTTCGTTCTTTCCTAGTCTCATGCATTATTTGGCAGCAATTCGAGCAGAGGAACATCTTGCACGTGTAGCAAAACCAAGTCGATACTTCTTTGCACGGATAAATCGCACCTGTCTCACTGCTGGTCTCTTGGACTTTAATTTGACCCTGGCAAGCCATCTGCGGCTTTTCATCCCTACAAGCAGCAGGTATGATTTCTCTCTCAACGTCATCGTCCCCTAATGCTCCCGGCTTTCGCCATGTTTCGTATCCTGTTGTTGGATTTCGCCAGAAGCTGACATCCAAATCAACGTCATAGTATTTTCGATAACACTTTTGGATTATGCACTTAAACATACGTCGGGCTAAATACATGCGTGCCGTTTTCTGGAGAATTATGGCCTTTGTGGCAAAAATTCTTTTATGGGCGATAGATTGACGCAATTTTCGTAAATTTTCAATTCGATTCTTTGTTCTTAGACGTCGAAATGCACATACGATTGTAGGAACAGCTTTACTTTCCAACCAGTGAGTGACGTAACGAGTCAACGCAAGCCAGAATATAGAGAGTTCTGGTAGATGGAAAAGATGCTGTTTCAAAAATGCCACTATACTAGCTTCTGTACCAGCGTAGGGTCGAACACATCGCAGCTTCACATCAAGGTGAGCGTCAGAATTTGTGCTCTGGGCTTCGATCGAAGTACTGCACTCGACAAGAATGAAAATGATGTGATAAAACAGATGAACGTCAATATTTGGAGTGCTTCCTGCCGCTGTTGTAACTGCGTGATCGAGTTCAGGAATGGAAAAAAAAGCTCTATTCCCTTTTATTGCGTCGCTTTTCTTAGACTTATTAATGTTCAACGGCGATCGTTGCAATTTCTTGAAAAATGTCATGATTCGTGTGCCATCGGTCCGTTCTGTCTGGTACGTGTTGGGTACCGCGTTGTTATTAGAATCAGCATCCGGCCACGATGCAGGTTCTTTATTCCCAGCGACGTAATAGAAAATCATCGCGATGATCGGGAATGACGGAGTTTGTGAGTTTTCAGTGTTGAACGTAGACACTGGAGAATTGACAGCCTGTACCAGATTAGACCGATTTTTGCCGACAAACATCTCCAGCTCTTCCATAATTTGATATGACGTGGCAAGTTCATGCCGAGGATTGTTTAGAGACCGAAGTATCGGATCCATTATCAGCTGATTCATAAATTTCTGTTGACAAATCATAAGGCTCTGCTGGCAGTATACTGTTCGTTCAGCTTGTATTCTTAATGGAGATAGAAAGATGGAGATATCAATTGTGTTGTGAAGATGCGATTCGGAAGCTTCGGGATTGCGGCGTGCGAGAGATGAAAGTGGAAGGATGCGGCTAACTCGACGACGGGCCCATCGTTGTAAGCGAGAAATGGGTTGATTTTCAACGCGACGAAGATACGAATTCTTTCTAATTCGTTTCATTTTGATTATCCAAGTAATCCAGCGAGTGATGCGCCTGACCGCAATCTCTTGATAGTTGCGCTTGTGGTGATACCGCTGCCGCATTCGACGCCTCAATGCATGTTCGGCACGAAGTTGCTTGACCACTTTTCTTGCCTGAGAATAGCGAAAAATAATTTGTATCGAAATGGCGGCCCTTCTACGTCGTGACATTTTGAGCGCTGTAAAAGTTGCTTTTTGCTTCCACACACATAGAAGAGCTTGAAATCGTGCTTGACATTTGCGAAAAAAACTTTGTATTATTTTTGCAGCACTGATGTCGGACCTCAAAATTCTGAAGTCCCAATTCGCAATATGGGAGGAAGATGCCGAATCGTTGACTAAACTTTCGATTCTCCGTATTCGTTGCTGTCGATTAATTTTTGCTAGTTTACGCTTTCGCGTTCTGCTTGTTTCGTACTTGCATCGCTGCACCCATCCACGAAGGTGTGACTGAATTCGCACGGCTGCCAAACGGATTAACAATGTCAAGGCTTCCCATTCCTCTCCTTCAATTTTATCCTTCTTACGTAGTCTAAAGATTGTCTCTTGTGCTTTTCCATTCATCCATTCCCAATAAATACGTCTAAGTAGTGTAGATCGGACCCTAAGTGCCTTCCACTGCTCATTTCGAGCAATTCGTTCCAGATCCAGGAAGGGGTAATTAAAGTCAAATCTTGTCAGTTGCATAAAATCACATGGATCTGATTTTTCCAGTGAGGAAAAAAGACGTAGAGAATGTGCTTCACGAATATGGGCAAGAGCAAGTCGACTCCATCGTTTCAACGGCCTCGAGAGCACAGAAATAGCCTTAGTTACTTTATTTTCTTCTTTCTGTTGCTCAACACGTCTTCGAGTAAGGAAAGGAATGATGAGCCGAGTTTGGATCAGGTACACCGCCCCATTTCGAGTCCACTCCCAGTGTAGCATTTGTGTCCTTGATGTATGTCGCAGAACGAGAAGCATGGTCTCCTTCGCGTCACGATCTTTTCTTTTGTTAATGCGCAAGAAGTTGCGAGTATGCATACCACGAAATGAAGCCTGTAATAGGATAGCCATTTGATTGCGACGAACATGATTAGCGTGAGACAATTTCATCGCACGATGCAGAGTATAGCTCCGATACCAGCGTTGAATTGTACACGCTGATCTACAATATCTAGCTGCACGCTTCACTCGTGTGGAGAGCTGAGTCCGTCTCCACCACATTTGAAGCCTTGAAGCTTGATTTAATTGATCGCGTAATTGTTCAGCAATTTGGTGCATAGTAGCTATCTTTTGTGTTCCAAAGTTCTTCTGTTGGATGGTGCGCATTCGGTCGCGAAATATGTGCATGATTCGCATGACAGCTCTTTCCTTCGATTGACGCCTAATTTCTCGGCTCACTTGATTCCAATGACGAAAAAATACACTCATTATTCCGTTTACAAGTTTCTTCAGAAGAACATTCAGAAATCTGTTCTTATAGTGTAACGATGAAGCCATTTTCAATGCGCCTCCCTCTCCGCTGTTTTGCATGCTTTCCAGTATGACATCTAGGGCCGCTTTTTCTCGAGCATAAGCATCATTTGCGGCTTTGAAGTTCCCTTCATGCGTCCTAAGAGCTTCAGAAAGATACTTTTCTGCCTTTCCATATTTGCTTGACGAAACAGAAATTCGGGGGCGTACTTTCCCCAATTTTCGATTAGTAGCATGAAGAGATAGCGCAGGAAATGAATTATGTGATCTGTCCAAAGCAATTACGTTGTTCGACTCTCCTTTAGGCGAATCGCCACGTTTCCTGCTCTGGTAAATGGTTTTCTGCATTCGTTTCTTAGTGGAACTTTATTGTAGCAAGCAAAACGATTCTTTCCATCAGGCCAGTTGGTCTCGTAAGCGCTTTCGGATTCGATACCTCCTATGATCGATTTCTGAAGTGACCGCGAGCGCAATAGGTCAAAAAAACATGACTAATCGCCAAAAATATACTTTGTTATTAGTAAAATCGTGCTTCACGCCCTTTGGGGACTGGTATCAACAAAGTCTCGAGTGCGTTTATATAGACTACTCATCGAGACGAGATGTCTCCTATAGGCTTTGATTCCATATGACGACTACTAACGATGGAACACGTTGCCGAGCAAAGTCACCAATATTCAATGAGCTTTGCTAATAAACCCGCGCACTGATCAAGTTCACAAACATATATTTGGTTGCATGGAGGGCTCTTGGTGTAACGATATATTCATCCTTTTGCAAAATCAATGTATCTTTTATCGCAGTAAACAACAAAATTTGTTTATTTATGGCGTCGCATGCACAAAATACGATTAAACAAGGTGACTTAGGTGACTTGTAGTGAAGCCGCAATTGTGCATTTCTTCTTATTAAATTGCATCGATAATACTGGTTGCGTTGCTTCGAGAGCTCTACTATGCAACATCATCTGCAAGGTCAAGATATATTGAAGCGCTGCGATAAAGCATGCTCTTGCTTCATGTATGATGTATCGTCCAGAAAAGCGGATGATATTCAAAGGCGTTATACTCGGTCCGACACCCTGTATTCTCTGCATTTATCTTACTTGTTAAGCTCAGAACGATGATTGCCGAAAAGTATTCGCGATGGAGGCATTATTGATAAACTCAACTGGATGCCTACTTGCGTATTTTACAGATACTTCTTGGCTGGCAGCGATGGCTCAGAGTAAAAATCGCTATGATTCTGCACAAGCGAAAAACAGCAAAACGAGGATTGCATTGCTCATTATTGATTTTAGTAGCTACTCGAAACATCACAGCAACGGCACTTACTCATCCCGCTACTTAGCTGGAAGCCGGCTTGAAGATGTTCGATCCTAGTGGTCGCAGCTTCACATGAAGCTGTCATTGATTCAACAAGGCATCCCTCAATAGCGTCTCATGCTCTTTTTCCGGTAAGATGTACAGTGTATCGAGTAGCTTCCAATTCATCGAGCGTTTTTTACATCTTGTTCGACGCGGTGGTTACGAATATCGATCGATATTGCCTCCAATCATTTCATGAAAACGCTGCCCCCGGAAAGCTATCTTTATTTGTCAACAAAGCGATGTATGTTTTTGGGAGCCAACATCAATAGAATCGACGACGACCGTCATTGGTGTGTCTAGGCATGCTTGACAGCCTCAAGCGCATGCTTCAAGTTGATGACATATACAATTTGTGCTAAGATACCTCTGCGTGTTTTGGTTCGTAACATTCAAGTACGTAATAAAGCTATCCCGAGTAATTTTGTTGTCTACTCTAATGACATCGCATCGTTCGTCAAGATATCATCAGACTACCGGTAAATCGAGGTGCCTTGTTTATAAACACTTAGCGTAGACACGAGTCCGAATCGAGTCTACGGCCATGATTGAAAGAAAATTAACGTCTTCGATCGGTCTTTTAGAATTCAGGAGAGCTGCTCGATACCTGAATCCACAGGTGACAATCATTCGTATTCAGAATCACTCATGCCAACGCTAGATAATCAAGGTGCACATTTGCGATGCTGATGATCAGCGCATAAATATCCGCAATAAAATACCTGTGTGCTTCCAACAGTTTGCCAGCTTGGACTAAGTGATTGCTTCCCCGCATTCTGCTAACTAGAAGAAAACGTACACTTTCCATCCCAATGGACGAAAGTATGTGTGATAGGCTGTCTAAGGATGTCGCGTTGCCTGCAGAGTAGAAGTTTTACAAAGCTTTGTTAAGTGAGTGATTTCTTTCGGTGGGTGCACTTATCATTCTGTGAGCTGCTTCCACCACATGAATTCCTTCCTTTCGCTGGGACCACGCTTTCAGCGAAGCAAGCAAAATAACATCAATCAGCTGCAAGATAGACGTGGTGTTGGCCAGTAGCAACCAATTTCAATGTTTATGACTGGCTCAGTTACATGCTGAGACGGCGTGACGCATTGTCGATAATTATACATCGTACTTCAGCCTTATTTTCTCGTGTTAGCTTATCATTTCACGACTTGCAAAACGCATGGATCGTCATGACTTGCGGACCTTAGCACCGTATACTTCACACAAAAACCTGTTCACCCAGTTAGTCATATCATTGTGGCTGTCGTGCCTACCCCACAATTGAAATCGGGATTCTCTAGAGTTTCCGCATTTGCTGAAATGCTCAATTTGACCTTCTACTCTATGACTTGCTACTCGAGGCTGGCTCGAGAAGATGCTTCACCCTAATATAGCGACTTCTCATTTGAATTGGAAATTTCGTTCACATCAAACACAATCGTGCTCCAGTGAAGTTTCGCGCGGCAAATCTTGATTGTCAAGGCCCCGAAGTCTTTCTGACCGCGATTATGAAGAGATCGGAGCTCAAGCGCAGGAAATTTCACATCCAGCCCATTGAAACCGCAAGAGGCTCCTTCACTCGCTTTCTGGTAAAGAGATGCCATTAGTTACATTCCCTTCCCAATAGCGCCATGATCAATTGTTAAGTAGTGATCGAAGGGAAAAAGTAAACAATTGTTCCGCTCCGTATAGACCTTGAAGTAGAGTTTATGTGGTATGGTCGAACGAAGCGGAGTTGCGGGCATCGTCATCTTGTGCGCTAAACTTACCGTAGTGAATACAAACGCAAAATTCAGCGCACCTTTATTTTCTGACTGCACTTTTCCACTTTTCGGATTGCCAACATTGTCGTCGAAGACTTGTACGTGGTAGCTAATCCGAAGTAAATTCGCAGGATTTTCAACTCAGCTGTATATGAGTGCAAAGCAAGGGGACCGCACATAGTCGCACTTTCGTTTGACCGTGTATTACAGAGCCTAGTGCATCGGATTACAATATCAGTATTCCGTGATATCAAGACATCGACAAACTAGAAAATGTCACACCACTAATCCGATGGTGCTTTGGGTGTTGCTTAGCACTGTTGGACTGTTGAAGTTGCTCACGTAAAAGCAGCGCTGCGTTTGAGGCTGTACATGACGACAAAGGAATTTAGGCTTTTTTTCTCGAATGAGTTAGCAACCGCGATTTCGCAAAGCGCAGGGACTCCAATGAAAATTTTGAGTTTCCATTGCGACACATTACAGAGACGCGCTCGAGCTGTTTTCCATTAGCGTACACTCGCCTGCTAATAATCGACCACAAACTTTCAATGGGGTTGAGATCAGATGACTTGACAACCTGTCAAGCATCTAAATTCTCTCTCCATTGAGAGCTCCCGGCTGCGATGAGCAACATCTGTTATGGAGTATCCGTGCTAATAAAACAAGTCTGTGCCGTGGTTGAGATGTGCGAAGGGGTTAAGATATTCGAGCAATGTGTCCATATAGTCGTTTAAATTCTGCCTCCCCGTCAGCACGACAAGTAGCGACTGGCCACTGGTGCTGAAAGCAGCCCAGATCATGAAAAACCCACCACCTGCCTGACGTCGCTTCGTCAGGCGGACGAGCTGGCGGAGGTCGTGCCAGTAGTGTTGGAAGCCGTCAAGTCCGTCAAATTTCCCTTTTTTCTCGTCCAAGAAAATGATTAAGTTCCAGATTGACCCGACATCCGCCCGCAGCAGCATGCACTTCCTTGGCCCATGTTTTGTTCGAAGCCATTTCCGCAGTCGTGAGCGGCAGCGTGCTCTCTATCTTGGAGTACACGATCGAGTCGACCTGTGCCAGGATGCGCTGCACACAGTGGACGGACACTGGAAGGCTTGAGCTGGGTGACGGACAGGTTTCCCTGCGGTGTGGTGTACACGACGAGTTGAACTTGGCGCTTCGAGAGGAGCAGAGTGGGTCCTCGGTGTTTTGGTTGTGGGACGAGGCAGGGCAAACTAGTCGACTAATGGTGTCGTGGCTTTGCGAGGTAACGGCAATCAAGCTCAGGCCGGCCTCACGAAGACCCTCAATCTTTCGCCATTCGTGCTCGGTGAGTCGTGGCTTCTTGTTTCCCTTCCCATCACATTTTGCCGCTGAAATGTTATTAAATGGCACGTGCCAATGATAATTTGTATGGCCGAGTTGTGTAATTTAGTGTGTCGCGGTGGCAAAAAAACTTGTATGTGTGACCCCCTGCGCTTTGCGAATACGCGATTGCTAGCACACCTAGGGCGTTTCTGCTAATGAGCTACATTACATATCCAAACAGCCTCCGCAAGCTCGTAAAATGGACTCAGCAGTGGATGAAAATGTGGGTGTACGATATTCCTGGTCGCTGAGTGTAATTAACACAGCTGGTATACATGTTCAAAGGTCTCCATTCTATCCAATCGAACGAGCTATAGCAAAGCAGTGTTTGGTTCGACTATATTTGTATAGGCATACACATGTTTGATCTAAATCGCTTACGGCATGGCATAGCCTCTATGTTCCTTTGTAAATCAACCAACTGGCTCAAATCGCTGATAGACGAGGCAGCAACTCACATTGAGTGATCAAATTTGTTTGGCGGCCTTCTCCTCGATCAGTAGATAAATTTAAAAAAGTTGAGGTTGAGTGAAAATGGGGCCCTGCCGGAGATCGAATCCGGGACCTCTCGCACCCAAAGCGAGAATCATACCACTAGACCACAGGGCCAATACGTTCCCACCGAGAATTTTTAAAATTCTAATCATAAGAAAGATAAAGTATACCAACCAATACAAAGAAGGGAAGAGCATCTGGGGTAGTAGAAAAATGTGATAAACACGAACAAATACGATGGTAGAAAAGAATTTGAGTGTGGGTATCTCATTAGTATCCAGATTATAATGCGTTTGGAGCTTACATTCTAGGGGTATCCTCACAAACATGCTGTACTCTAATTTTGTCGTATATGTTTTTTTTAATGTTTTTTTGCTCAGCTCTGATTTTTTGTGTCACTTGATTTGCTTTGTATGGATGATTACTGATGTGGATTGATGTGGATTGATATGGATTGCTCTGTGTTGCTCTGTGTTGCTCCGAACTTTGATTGGCCGATGTTCTGATTAACTGGAGTAACCATTACACTCCCGATTATCCTACCAAACTTGTGGGATCTGTTGTAACGCTAGTGTATCAAATGTCCAAATAGATGAAGCTCAACAGCCTCGAACGCCAATTCACCTCTGAAGACTTCGTGGTAGAAACAAGGATACATATTTATTAGGCAGCGATTATGCAAATCAAGTTGCATAGCTTCATTTGAATATACCATGGGTCGACGCGTTTATTCAACTGAGTGACTGAAAGAGTCCAGTTGTATCGAATGGCAATACTAACTGGGTTGCAGAAACGGAAATATTTTACCCCATAGCCGTAAAGGATGTATACTGCCGTCTACACTGAAAATCAGTTTCTGGGAATTGCTACACGTCGCACCAGCATAACAAAAGGGGGCAGCTTCGTAGACTGGACATCAATGTTGAGCTCACACAAACGCGCAATGGCACCTTTAGCAACTGTCAAAGCCACTGTTTATAGCACAAGCATCCAGTTTCTTTTCAGACGACGCCATCGAGGACACATTACATTCAACGATGCCTTCACGTACGCCTTATCAAGCTAATCGTAGTCTAGTCATCAACACTTCATCCTAGTGATCATTGTGCCGATTTTTAGGAGATCGAGACTGTGGTGCTTTCATTGTAAGAAAGAAATTGTTGGTGTAATTCGAGGAGTTCAAAATGAAACTATGACATGATGTACACAAATTTATTTAAGCCCGAAACGCAAGATGTATTAGTCGACCTGTGGTGGGATGATGTAGGAATTATAGAGTCAAGTCCACAGTTTTCCCCTCGAAAAAATAGGATAGAACGTTAACCAGATAAAACTTGAAACAGCAATTATTTGCTTCCACAAGGCTTAACTCGTTTACTGCTCTGTACAGGTTCTTATGTTATGCTCGATTTGGCTGCATCTTTTTGATGTTTTGTGCCGAGTCTCCACAATGTCATTGAACGAAAGCTTTCTTCTGGCTGATGGTTGATACTAAGTTGGGTCCATTGCCCTAGGTGGTCGCCCTTTTTTACGCTGTATTTGAGGCTTATTAGGAGCTCGAAACCTTTGATAATCTAGTTTTCCAAATACATTTTCCGTTTTAGCTTGCTAGTTTAGTTTGGATGTTGGATAAACTTCAGCAACACCGTTCAAAAGAACAGTGAAAACAGAAGATGGAGATATTTCTTCTTCATTTTGATCAGAGAACAAGATGGGGAAACGTAATGGAGGAGGTGGATCAAGATGCCATTGGGCATGAAGTCATTCAGGTTCAAGTGCGAAGTGCCATTTGTGACTATGCGAGCAAGAAGTTGGTGAGAACATGGTAGACCAAGAGTTGCTTTAATTAGGTTCCACCATATTGCGCTGGTATTTATAATCCCGTGCATATCATTTGATACACTTTCATCAATGCAAATCGCGATACCTTATCAATAAATTGGTCATAAAATTGCTCATCCAAGTCAAGTCACTTTCTAATTTTTTCATCACCAATTTTTATTCCGACTTCTCTTTTCTGTGTTGAAAACAAATTCTTTGATTTGTTGTGAAACCTGCTGTAAAACCATTGTTGACACCTTCATCTATCGCTACAAAGCTGCATGACTTCCTTCCACCCTAGATGTGTTGACATCCTTGGTGGAGGCACTTTAAAGTTTAAACAACGATAAAGGGTGCGGCTATTGCCACAGACGGTAGCGTTTGATTGGGTAGTATTTTAATGAAAAATAGCATATTGGTCGAAAGTGTAAATTGATAGTTGGCACACATGATGACTCTGTAGGATTCAGCAGGTGAGCTAATGACCAGATTTGCTTGTCACAGGTTAAGTGAGCCAGCACTATCCTGCTTCGCGGACGGATAAGGCGCAAGTCTCTCTTGCGCATGCATGTTCTAGTAGTTTAACAAAATACAAATTCTTTTTACTTTCACTTCTACATACTCCTGCTCAAGTGCAATTCTCACTTTCAACAACAGACATGCACATTTGAAATGGATTCAGAAAACAGCAATGAATATGACAATAACGTACAAAAAACGATTCTGAAGCCACCAAAAAGACTTGTTGAGTTCAATTTGGCTCTCGCGCAGACATGAAAAAGGCATTAAACGAATTTGCTGCCACTCAAAGCTATGGTATTCAAATTTAAATCATCCTACAAGAAGCGCAATGGACACTGTACGGTCTTTTACCAATGTGATAGAGGTCGCTCTTACTGCAATCGTCTTGTTTTAACTGAAGAAACAAGAAAACGAAAACATCTCCGGCAGTCGTCAATTGTCCTTCCAGTTTGAAAGAAACAGGATTATTTGCACGGGATCTTCACTGTGAGCAAAGAAGGTCATAACCATATAGCATATACATTCACGAGCGCCCATCCTGTCCATCTGAGAATCGAAAAAGAAATGGAAGAGACAATAGTTGAATTGCGTGATGCTGGAATCCCGACAAGAAACATTTAAACTTGTTTGCGGAAGGATGACGGACTATTTTGCCCAAAGGCAAACTAAAGAATGCTCGCGAAGCGTCAAGCTATAAAGCGTTAGATGGTCGCTTACCTATGGATGCCCTTGTGCAGAAATTTCGTGGATTAAAACTCGATGTGGAAACAATCGTGAATGACTCTGACGGATGTATTTCTCACCCTTTTTGCCCATCCGGATCAACAGAGATGGCTCGGAGTCACAATGATGCCATTCTGGTAGATGCCACGTACAAAAAAATGCTTCCGGGTTTAGATAAGACATAAGATTATTTTATCATAGCCACACCGGAATGTCCCTTAAAGATAAACAGATAGGTGAGCCGTACTCTATATGTTCTTACGTTCAACGCAATATCTAATGCTGTGAGAGCTAAGGTAGAACATGCAATCGACCAATCATACTATGTTGCGTAAACATTACCCAATTGAACGCTACCGTCTGTTGCAATAGCCGCACCCAACGATAAAATGCTCCTTTAACGGCTCCCATAAGTTTGTCTAATAATTTATGACATTAGGATGAGTTACGTATTTTCGCTCAAGTTCTTGCCAGCTATCCTCGAATTTAGTCACGCTTCCCATTCTGATAACTTCATTCCAGTCTCCAATGAAGCCCATCCATTCATCTGCTGAGAAATCTTCTTTGCAATGTGAAACAGGATTTTTGATGATATGCCACACACAAATAAGATTTGTGTATTCTGGAAAGACTCGCATAATTCAGTCATGAGCGTAAGATCCTTATCTTTGGCCATTGTCACAGGTGCAATCTCATTGGCAAAAACATGTGATTTTATTAAGCGCCCATATATAATCTGCCTTCTATCCTCCTTCGAGAAAAAAAGCAGGATGATAATGAGGTGATTGATGGTGTGACACCCACGACATGCAACAGAGGATTACGAAATCGATTTGTTTTGTAACTTCAATCCAAAAAAAAATTGTGATAATTGTGACTCAATTTCATGGATGTAGGATGCGAAAACCTGAACCTAGTTATTGCTTGTGTATATCACAAATATGAGCATGCTGGAAGTCAGCGTGTCAAATTTCATACACTAAAGCAGCTATGGGCGCACGTTCACCAAGGTTTCTTTGTCAAATTGCAGCCCCTTCATTGTAAATGGTTCACGCTATTTGAGAGTATGTGAATGTTTCACCGGACTACAAGTAAGACTGCTGCTGGTTTGGCCCCTGCTGTGAGGATTTGTCGCACATTTTCCCTCGTTTGGACTTGCAATCTTCGTACAGTGTCAAGGAGGCGATTTCCTCTGAAGGTGGATGATTATGAGTGGGGGTTCATACAGCCAAGGTCCCCTGACTCCCAGAACTGTTTTTCATCCCCCGCAAAGTTCAAAGGGATAGCCACAACGTCGAGTATATGTTTTCGCTCATTTTTGGTTCTGCTATTTTGATGAACGCCACCTCTGTCACATTTCAACCATGATTGTGTAGTTCGAGTAGCTCGAGTAGTGCGCCTTTTGGAAAATCAGTAGCCTTGTAAATGAGAAAACCGATGAATACTCTGGATGAACTCTTCAGACGTGGCATACATACGTTCAGGAGAAGATAGCATGCTGTGTTGGGAAGAGGTAATCAATTTAGTAAGCCGTCTCGATATAATATAGGTTTTATTGCAAAAGGTGATACACATTGATAAAATTTGCAAGAGGTGATACAAAGGGTTTTAAACACACCGAAAAATACCATCTCCGGTAACCTACAAGGAACTACAGCCATCTATTTACATAGCACTGCGTGCTTCACAGAAGGTCGCATTCCAAACTTCGAAAGCAGTGGAGACACCACGGACAGCTTGATGAGAGAGAGGTGGGGCAGTAGAAAGACTGCAGTGAAGCAATAAAAGACGTAGCACTCTCGCAGGGCAAATGCGCTGTTGTGCCGAAGAAGGGTGGAACTTACCGGCTATTGAAATGTGGTAGTGCAAGCACGGGCTGCGAGTGATATGCTCGCTTTGCACGATACCCGGACAAAATGGTACTTCGAGATTGGCATGTGACGGGTTGCAACCTCGAGCACCAGAGCTGCGTCGGCGCCACGAAGCCCTTAAGATACCAGCTCGTCGCTGGCACTTTGATTCGTGGAGTACTTTCTGCTAATCCTGCCACGTCCGCCAAGACTCTAGTAGCTCAGCTGCGCCATCAGTCCAAAATTTCTGCCTCGCAACAGGTAATGTTTCGCTTTAAAGACACGCTCACGACAGGAATGTTTTCTGAAGACCCACAAAGATCCAGCTCTTACACAATCTCTTGTCTGAGTTTTAACGTTTGAATCCATGCACGCTCACTGACTTTCAGTGTGATGAAAGAGGGCGATTCCGTCGTGCACTTGTCGTGCTCGACCCAAGTGATTCTCTGATGGGCCTGGTTTGTTCGGTGTTGACGCGGCACACATGAAACACCGGAAATACAACGGTGTCCAGATTGTCTTGGTAGATCGTGATGGTAGCCTAAGGAACAAAATCGCTGCCGTCGCACTCTTTCCTCTTGAAGACAACGATAATTATACGTGGTTTTTCGGTCATATTATGCGGAATGGCTTTTCTCTCGAATCGAGCCTCGTGTTCAGTGATCGGAATGTCGGCCTCGTCTCTGCTGCCGACAATCTAAAGATCTTCATCATGTTTTGTATCCGGCACATAGTTGGTATGTTGCTGTTCATCTTACTAGACGTGATGTACTAAATGCTTCTGTCTTGACACAGGTAATATGAGATCCGACAAGAGCGTACGAATTACAGTCGCGCAAGAACGATTTGTGTGTGAAGCAAACACTGCCACATCACGCTCGGATTTCGACTCAGCTATGAGCGGCCTTATGTCAGCTAATTCAGCTGCCGACGCGTACTTGAACGCGATACCACACCACAAATGGGCACTCTACGCTGACTACGCCACCACGCCTCTGTATGGCTGGCGCACAGCGAATTTTGGGGAAAGTGAACAAGCGAAGAATGCATCCGTACGAGTTTTTCAAGTCCTACACTGCGATACTGATGGGTGAATGCTATTCCCGACTTCAATTCGCTGCCAATTGGGTCCAAGTAAGGCTTTTTGTCACACCACGTGTGGAAAGTAAATTCTAGGAAGAACTCTCCGAGGCAGCTCAGTATGGTGTCACGTTCAGCTCGGATAGTGTGGCGTTTGTCTCACGCATCAACAGTCCACTCAAGCAACGCCGCGTGGATACGAAGCAAGCCACGTGCTCTTGCCCGACTTGGAAGCGCATAGAATCCCCTGAAGTCATTTGATCGCCACGCTAATTGTGGGTGGAGTGGCCGAAACTGCGTATGCGTTAATGTTTGCATGCTATACAGTTGCGGCATACCATACAAGCGTGGAAACACTGGAGGTACCGGAAGACAACCTACTCGTCCGTGTCTCAGCCATCCTACCGTCTAGCTACGTACATCAGGCTGGGCGTCCGAAGAAGAGACATATAAGATCACAAGGTGAGATCGGTGGGAAAGCGAGGAAGCCGTAGAAGTGTACTTGCTGCGGTGTTGTCGGGAACAATGGAGCGACATGTCGCAAGGGTTAACCGCATGACCTGGTGCATTTTCATAGCTTACAGACACGAGAACTCCGCAAACAACCGATTCAATCCACAGGATCGACACAGTAGTTGGACTCACCACAGATTCAAACTTGAGATTGAGAATACTTCACATCTAGCCTTCATCGCGGAAAGAATACGCTTCTAAAGACTGGGCGACCCGTTGTGAGATGACTCACAACGAATACCACATAGAGCTCCCAATGAGCGCCTCCCGAGGTGAATCAGCGAATGCCTCTATGTGCCACTGCGCCGAGATTGTGCGAAATTAAGATGGGCTGCTAAGGCTAACCCCCGCCGTAGCAGTTTTATTCGAGACGCGTGTCTGTCGGCAGAATGAAGACTGGAACATCGCCCAAGCCTATGAGTTGGAGCTTGTGAGCATCACATCAAATCTATCACATCCAATATGTCACATCACATCTAAGCTATCACGTCAAATCTATCACGTTACATCTATCGCATCGAATCGGCCAGCGACTGGTACAGTGTGCCAATTATACATGACAAGGTAATTTGCACAGATTCTGTATAAAGCACCCTTTGTTTTACCTCTTGCCAGTAATATCAATGTGTATCACCTTCTGTCATAAACCCTTATACAGAAAACTCACACTCGTAGCACACAAAGTGGACCTGAGATTCACACATGTGAATAAAGTCGATATACACACATGTCACTCACTGTTCAAAATAGTCATTGATGGAGGTCTGCCGGAAACTGCCAAGTAGTTTTTTCCTAGACTGCTTTGCGATCACAAGCACATATCTACTCTCGATGTCGTGGGCAAACGTGTAAGTGGCGAGCTGCTCGCACAGAGAAAGCGCTTCGAGATGCGTCATCGGCTGGTTGATCTCGTCCTCCTCGCTGCTGCTACTGTCGACCTCCATTTCATCGTCCTTCACCTACTCTTCGATATCTGCGTCGTACGCTATGTACGCGTCGGCAGGGAGCGGGTCGTCCAGGGACAGATTATGGATGAGCGCGTCGAGATGAGAAGTCACGAAGGCGCGTTTCGGCTCGTTTTCCTTTCTGAGTGTTGCCGCTGTTGCCGCGTCGACGATGCCCGTGTGTAGCCAGCAGTTCCGGATAGTATCTGTCGTCACTGCGTCCCACGCCGTCATGATCTTCGAACTGCAGTAAGCACGTCCATTTTCTTGGCGCTGTCGCCTCACTCGAGCTGGTCGAGGGACCACTGCACGAAATCGCACCGATATCTGAGTTTAAAGTTCTTGATAACCCCGTCGTCCATAGGTTGAAAGTGCGAGGTCGTGTTGGGCGGCAGGAAATGGATACGTAAGTTCGTCAGCTCGCGCGCGCGTTGTCGACTAGGAGAAGGACCTTGCGGCCACACGTGCTCAGGTTGAACTATTTCAACCAGTCAGAAAAAAGCTTAGATGTCATCCACGCTTTTTTATTGGCTAAAAGTCGCACACCTAGCTGCGTCCTATCAACGCCCTTGATGCAGCGGGGGTTCTGATGCTGGTTGATCACGAGCGGGCTGATCTTTTCCGTGCCGGCCATGTTCGCGCACAACACGACCGTGATCCGCTCCTTCTCCTTCTTGTGGCCAGGAAGAGCGCGGGTAGCGAGCGTCTGGCTCGGCTGCATACGAAAGAACAGCCCCGTCTCGTCCATGTTAAAGATGTCCGACGGGTTGTATACTCACGCAGCAGCTCTCGCAGGCTCTTGCGCTGATCTTCGATTGTCAACACGTCTAAACTTCCGCGTCGCCATGCATTTGATGCAGCTTGATGCCGTGCTGTACCTTGAACCGCGACACCCACGAGAGCGACACGGTGTGCTCGGAGGGCTCTGCATGAAGGAGATCGCTCACCTTCGCCCAGATCAGCGTGTCGCTGATGGTTGCTCGCTCTTTAACTGAAAGGAACCAGTCACACAGGCGGCCTTCCGATGCTGCGTGTCGCCCTGTCTGCTTGCGCTTTGAGTCAGGATTGATTCTGTCTTCCGGCGCGCTGTTGATGATCTTGCTCACGGTTGAGCGCTCAACACGCCGCCCCCACTTCATGTACGTCCAGTCGCTTAGTTGCTGCTGTGTGAGGTCGGGTTTCGCAGCATGGTGTGCGCGGAGTTGGTTTTTCTGATGGGCTGTGAGGCACACGCGCGCTATTGGCATTGTTCTTGCTTGTGGTGAGTTGGAGAATGGCAAAGTTTTTGGTAACGTTAATCCGGTCCAGTCGATTTTGTGCTTGTGTTCTTATGGTATACAAACGTGAGTAAGTTCAAAACGACTTGATCTTTGTATGTGTCGTTTTGGCAAGGTGTTGCGTGTGACTGAACTGTGATTGTGACACATGTGTGCGTGCGAAAACTGTGAGTTGTCTCTATTTGATCTTACACCAGTCCTTATATAAGTGACCCTATGTAAAGTAGTTTTGGACTCTGGCCGTACTAGTTTGGACTGTGGCCTCAGCGGCTTCCAGATAGAAAAGGTCCTTCTCATCGCTGATAATATCCATATTTTCGAACACTTTTTCTCCAAATTCTTGGCACACAGACGTACTTATCGGTGCATCTTCATGTGCATACCATACCATACCATCTGTTTCCCCTCGCTCCATTCATGACGGGTTCAAATAGCCAGCGATTTGCTCCAGCAGTTGTCTAATCCAAAATCGGTGATAAAAATTCCTCCCTAATCTGACTGTACTTCCAAAGTTCTCCATGTTAAAGTCATCAGTGCTGCCAAGCTAGTAAGAACTTCAAAAAATGACGAAGACATTCAAATTTTTACTAGTTTTGCACAGAGATTTTGCCTGGTGATACAGAGGTGAAGGAAGGAACTTCAAAAACAAGGTACATAGCTTGCTGATCGTAACATTTTCACTTCACCGCAAAGTAACAACGTTGCTGTATTTTTAGTTTTGGATGCCCTGGATTCGGATGTGGCCATAATTACGTAGCGCAATGAAGAACAGCAGCATGCACCTTCCATTATCAAACCACACAGTGCATGTTCAGTTATAAATTATCAGAAGCCATGTTAAGTGTAAACTTTTCAAATGTATAAGATCGAGAGAATGATATCTCAATCTATTGCACTACCGGTACGTGCAACTCTAATGATTGACTACCTTTCGTCGCACAAGACATTCTTTGGCCACAGAGAGAAGGTCAATATGACCTGCTGGTAATCATCACAAACAAGTCCAATCGCCCCTGACGATGAAATCAAACACTCCACAAGCCAAACGCAATTAGTAGACCCGGGAGTGCGTCAGCTTATAGATTCAGTAACATCATTTGGGATTGTATTGTTTCATACATGCTTTATTCTCAACCATCGAGGTGGATTTGCTGGAATTGTTACAAGATCAGTATCGAACAATTCGATAAATTGCTCATTTTGCAGCCTCACTTTACTGCCAGCAAATCGTCGATATTCTTCAAAGATTAGTGACAAGTGCCACTGCTGCATCTTTCTCAAGCATCCAACTACTGCGCCTATGAGATCGTTCAAACAGACATCAGCGCCAGAGACAGAATCAAGTATGTACCGGTACGATCGCGGCCCAAATGGCAAGTTATATACAGCGGATAGTTGGAACGATCTAAAATAATCTGCAAGGCTGCCAGTACTGTTTCTTCCGATAGTGGCTCCCAGGCTTTTCGACGAGTCTCCAAATGCGCATTCCCTCCCAAGCAGATTAGCTCAATCTCTTGCTCTTCTACAAAGCTCTGAAATTGAAGGTTTGGTTCTTCCGCTGCTAAATATATTATTTTGCGTAAATTCAAACGTTCCAAGAAAGGAAAATTCAATTCATTCGGTTGCCCCGAACGATATAAATCCTCTTCGATCATGCCATAATTAACAGGCGGGATAAAATAAGACATGCTGACCGCACACAATTGTGATTTACAAACCTCTAGCTCTAAAAAGCGTAATTATATGGAGACCCCAAATTCGTCAAAAAGCCCAGCTTTTAAGGTGAAAAATGAGCGCCTTTGTGTGCTATTTGCGCCAAAAACTGTCTATCAGCGTTTGGGTTGCTTTATAATTTGACATAACGAGAATATACGATTGAATCTTGCGATCAGGATAAAGTCTGGTCACGATACCCACCACCGCTTCCTACTTTCCAAAAATAGAGTTTGGGTGAAAATCTCAAGTTGGTATGACATTGGAGACGATCAAATGTCGTGGCGCGAGCATATGCTGTCCATTTATTTCTCCTCTGAAAAAAGACGACGTGCTCTTCTACATCTCTGCTGCAACCGGAGAGATCTGGGAGCATTCAACAACCACACTGCAGCATAAGGTGATTGTTTCTACTGGTGGGATGCCTCTAGGAGCCGGATTTGATAAGAATGGTACACTGCATATTTCGGACACTGCTCATGCGGCTATCCTTCGGTTGGATGATAGTAGTCAACCAAGGATTCTAGTGAGTTCTTATGAAGATCAAATACTTCGTGGTCCTTCTTCAATTTTGCTTCTCGACGATGACACCATTTTCTTCACCGATAGTGGTCCTTTCGGAGAGACCACAATGGAAAAACGCCGTGGAAGTGTTTTCTGCATCGGGCCAAGTCCAAGTGGAGATAAAACTTTACGTCCGCTTCTTCATGAATGCCTAGCGCATCCCTGTGCAATCAGCAAACTCAATGATCATGTGCTTTTGGTAGCGGAGATGTCAATGAATCGAATCCTTCGATTGGTGCGTACACCCGACAACATTTATCATTCCAGCGTTTTCTATCAGTGTATTGGTGGATTGGGTCCGTCCAGTATCATTTGTGATACGAAAGGGAATATATTTGTTGGTTATTATGATTTTTCGCATGTAGCTACCATCGGACATATCAGTGTATTGGATAAAACAGGAGTGTTAAAGCACACTTTGCAAGTTCCAGGACCCGAAATTACCGGACTTTGTCTAAGGTATGCACCTCGTCATCTGTTATCGCTAGAGACTGATCTGATTATTAAGTCGCGACGAAGCCATTCTATATGTTACGGAATCTTCGGCAAATTCGATTCATTGCATTCCCATTCTGCAATAAGCGATCTTTATTGTCTGCTTTATGTAATAGAGATATCTGATTCGTTTAAACTGCGCAATTTAGCTTCCAGCGAAATGGCTTCTGGATTTGGAGAGGTGCTACTGCGATAATACGCTTGTTGTCTCTGCGAGATTATCGCTATATGTCTATGTCCTAGCTAGTTCTTGTTGTTGGCGATAGTCACATTCCGCATCGAGCTGGTTCCATACCTGAAAAGTTTCAAAAGATGTTGGTAAATTGTATCCCACAAATACTCGTTATATGTTTCAACTATATGCAAGGTTCCTGGAAAGATTCACCATGTGCTTTGCACTGGTAATATGATATGTAAAGAGCAATACAATGAATTGCGAGCGCTTTCAGCGAACGTACATATCGTTTCTGGCGATTGCGACGAAGTATAAAGCGTGTTACACAACAAAAGCCTTAGATCTGATAAAAGTCTGTAGGAGTCGATTTTTCCAGAATCGAAAATCGTCACAATTGGGCAATTCCGAATCGGAATAATACATGGACACCAGATCATTCCTTGGGGCGATCCGTTGTCTCTGTCAGCCGTTCAACGAAAGGTATTCTTTCAAACATTCTCAATCGCGACACTAATTTCTTCGATCAGATGAATGTGGACATACTAATAACAGGACACACTCACCAGTACGTCTACGGTCGGCTTTTCTTCTTGATCCACTCGATTCAGACATCGCTTATAAAGATGTAGCGTTCATACCAAGGAAGGGAAATGGTTTCTTGATCCTGGTTCTATCACAGGCGCAATGAAAGGAGGTCTAAAGTACGTTCAGATTCTCCAATTAGCTGTTTGACTCTTGAGCATCGCTTATAGAGAGGCATTCCCGAGTTTTGTATTACTAGCGATACAAGGAGCCAAAGTGGTAGCATTTGTGTACGAATTGAAAAACGACAATGTGGTTGTATCGAAAAGTGAATACAAAAAATCGACCTAGTCGACACACGATATTTCGATGAGGTTCACTCAGTATTCTCAAGCTTTCGTTTCTCTGCCAGTAACAAGGTTCGTCGCTCTTTGAGAGCACCTAACTCGCTTCTAATGGCATTGCGTTTGGTATTCAGCTGTCGCATATCGTCCGTCCCTGCTTTCTGTGAGAGGCGTTTAGCCAGGGTTGCTTGCTCACTCTTGAGATTCCGAATTTGCTCTTCGACGTCTTTCAACGCCACCTCCATCTACATTAGAGTCATTGCTAAAGTGATACGAAGATACCTAACGCTTGAGCGTACCTTTTTCTTGGATTTGAACTTCAGATCTGCTTTTTTCTCGACAACAACATTGAAAAGAGCTTTGCTTTCTTCTTCCAGCGCCAGTCGATGCTCTCTCATTGCTTCGAGTTTGGCATGCAGTTGCCTCAATTTCTCAACTTCTCGCCGAACTTCCTGAGCAACTGGATTTTGTGATTCATTATCACTCTTTGCGCGTTGTTGCTGCTCTAATCGTTGTTTGGCATCCTCAACTGCTGCCTGCAACGCCTTATTATCGCGTTTGTATCGAAGTCTTGCCGTCGCCAAAGCTTTGGCTTTTTCTTCGAGTGCCTGGTTGGTGGCTTCAAGCTCCGCGTTGATGGCTCTTTGCTCTTCATTCTATATCAAATGTCACCAATTGAGCACTTTTCCAGCGGCACACTTTGTGGAGTACTCACTTGCAGAATATCTTTTTCCGTCTACAAAAGCGTAAACGTGACGAAAAGTTGAACAGGCTCCTGGATACATTTGCTTACCGCTTCTTTTCGTAGTGCCTCGACCTTAATTCGGTGTGCAGAAACAACGCTTTCTAAGGCTTCGTTTTCACTTCGACACTTTTGATATTGTGCGATGAGCTCATTGAGTTTCTGCTGTTGAATCTCGATCTCTTTGCTTTTTTTATCGTAGCGCTCCCGTAATACTCTTTCAAGACGCATCGACACATTGGTGGCTTCTTTGATGCGTTCCTATCCATACAAAACAAGACGTTTTTATCTTTAAAGCCATTCTTTGCCATCACAAACCTCTAAATTTGCAGTTTTCTCGCGTAGAATCTCATCTGTTGGCGCTTTCGTGATATCCCGCTCATTAACGAGCCAATTGATGTCTGAGAGACTGATGCTCTGATAGTCTTTTGTCGTATCTTTGCCTCCCCGATGAGTGAATTTTATGTTCATTCGGAACCCAGTTTGCTGTTTCTGAGCGGTACGAGAGAATGGATCGTCATCATCGGCGTTTAAAAATTCGTTGGATTGTAGATTGCTATCCATGGAGGAGCTCTCATTCAGCCACGAAGTAGAAGAACTCAAAACTCCATCTGCTTGTGGTGACTCAATCGGTGCTCCTGTGGATGACATCAGATCCTGACACGGTTGCCGGGAGCGTATCCATCTTCTACGACGAACACCATCTGTGGGATGACGAGATGCATGACTAGCATCATCATCTAACAACTTGATAATTTCCTTGAAGTCAGCAGCGTAACTCCAACCTGGAAAAAGCATTAGTCTTCATCAAACTGTACATTTAGAAGAAATACCATCACGATCGACTGACGTGTAGTTCTTATCGATTTCCCATTCACTCGTCCATTCATAGCCTTCAGAAAGATCAACCTCAGGAAAAAGCTCAGATCCTGAATCGCCCACAGCTAGACGATCGCTATATCGCTTCGGATCTAGCGATTTCGATATTTTCCCATCTAATCGTTCGTACTCAAATATCTCAGCTATGAGTTGCGTATCCTTGTGCGAATTCTTCGCAGACGGAGCCCGAATCGAATTTCCAACATTGTTTTGTAATGTGGTTTGCAACTTTGTGTTGGCTTGTGAGAACATTGACGTCAATCCTGCTCCCATTCTGGACACTCCACTTGTAAACACACTTCCAGTTCCGAAAACATTTGTTTGCTTCTGATGTTGCACATGAGAAGCAACTACGAGCCACAGCTTTCATCATCTTCATTCCACAAATTCGCGTGCTGTACATACCTTTTGGAGCCTCGCTAGAAGTAGGTCGATCCCATTGCGTATGTCCTGTAGCGATGTGTAAATAATATTCTCTTCCGGAATTTCGACTGCTAACGAGTCGCCAGCCCAAAGGAAGCTCACTATCATCGTTTACATCACCAATAACGGAATCTCCGTATGATTTTATATCGGTATACGGATCTGGAGACTGTCGAGCTTCCGGTGTCGCGTTGGCACTGGTAGTAGAGTTCGATCCGATCGTGGAGAGACCGATATTACCGAAAATACTCTTAGTTGTGGAGCTACTCGGCAATCCATTTTCATTAGAGGTAGCATTGCTGCCATTAAATCGTAATCTTGAAATCATTGTGATGTTCTATTGTCCGTTATGAAGAGATCAAATGATCCTTCGCGGCTGTATTGCTTAGCTTTTGCGTTGCGAAATTGTAAAAGCTGTAACGTGAGTCTTTTATTAGAGCGCTTCCATTTCTGTACCAATATTTATGCGGAATTACATTTTACACACCTATGCGATTTAGCTCTCGGGATATAGTAAGCTCTGTAGCTGCAGTGATCGATAAGATCGATTATAAATCGTCTTTAATGCTTGCTTGTGAAATATATATTTGTTGGTAGCTGCAATGTGCATGAAATTGACACATAAAACTCGGTTATCCTATAAAAAGCCTGAAAGCAAGTGACCCCCTACGCTAAGAAGAATGACATCTTGGGTAAGCTCCTTGGAAGATGATCTCTAGCAGCAATAACTGAATGTGTCATTAAGATCAAAAATGTCAAAGATAGTTCAAAAAGGTGACTTGTTGTCATACAATATGCAATGTAAATTGAGAATTATACCCATGCTGCTAGAATAAGAGATGAGTTTATGCAAAGTATGGGAGTCGGAAGCGATTGTGATATCGATTCCATGCTAGAGAACCGAACACAGCGGTAAAAATTCGTTATTGGTCAGTTCATCTCATTAGTGAGTGGAATGGGTCGTAGATTCCAACAATACAGTGAAGCTCTGGAAAAACTGAGTACTTCGATGAGAATTTATCAGGAGGCTTCGCACAAGTTCACCAAAGCATCTGTCGATTTGTCACACGCGTTCTCTCACTTTTTTGAAGTACAATTGAGAGATTGTAAGCTTATTTGCTCGCTCGAATAAGCGCTATGGTGATACTGTGCCTCCTTAGGCACTTCATCCGATCCAAATTTCGATCAAATCAAGTGAGGATGCTCTTTAGCGATCATTTACAATCACGTGATAAAACCTATCATCATAGATCGCTTGCGCAAGGAGCTTTAAGACTGGAAGAAGTGCAACAATCGTTGCAATCTGAGATATTTGCCCCTGCTCAACAGATGCAAACAGGTCAAGTTTTACAGCCTATTTGTGAACTGAGACGACAAACATCAAATATACAGCATCAAATGCAGCTTTTGAAGCAAAAGGTGCTATCTCCACTTTCTTTCATTCCACTAAAGTATCACACTCTTTTTGATGCAGCTAATGGAATATGTGTCATTGAGTCGAGCGGCAAGTAGTCAAAGGAAATACCCAACCGAATACGAAAAAGCATCGCAACGAGCAGCTTTGGCGGAAGCTTCTCTTTTGAATTTGGCAGCAGAAATGAATGGTGAGCTCAACGCAATTGAGAAGCGACGTTCTATTGATATGCGGAATGAGCTTTTGACTGTCATCGCGTGCCAGGTACAATGCATACTCTTATCGCTGGAATGATACTTATTGAATCTACTACAAGCTTTTCATTCACACAAGAGCCAAAGAACATTATGAGCAATTACTTCCTTTCCTTCCTGGTACAGCTAAACCTTTATCAGAAATAAGCGAATATGCGGTCGAGCGACCGCATTGTAACCCGTTCAAAAATGATACAATCGGGGTACTTTGTTACGAAGGAAAGGAAAGTCGTAGCCTCATCGACATTCCGATATATTATCACGTTGCTGATCTACGCGTATCCAACAAAGACCAAAGCTTAGTGCATCCGATCGAAGCAGAGGCTTCCTTCAAGGTTTGGTGATGCTGCAATCAAGGGTTTTGCTAATCTATTATATCCGACAGGATATACATTACTCCCAGCAAAGTGCGGCAGCAATACTTCGGGATAAACATGCATATTAGTATCTTGTATCTTATAATATAATTGTCATAATAAATATCGCTATAATGTCGGCAATGTTGCGGCGTTCACCGCTTAATGGAACGCGACATTTCTCCATCAACCACAAAATGGGTCATATCACCATGCCGGAGACGGCAATGATTACGAAAGATGTACTCCTATCCACTTTACCTATTTGAGTGCAAGTTTATTTGATTAATAATGTAGGGATCACACGTATTCGAACGAAAAGGCTGGGAATATTCGACATACATGGCCATCTTTGGTGCGCCAATTCTGCTATATCTGGGATTTACAAATCAACCAGAGACCGATTCTCGAGTTTTCGCCAGGTTTGTCTATAACATTATTTCGACGCTTTGAGTGACAGGTTGAACGCAGAGAGGAGGCAGCCATTCTCCGTGAAAACAGAAAGAAGCTTTTGGGTCAAGAATCACAACGAGATTGATACAGATTTGGATCAAGCTGGGATCAAGCTACTAGATACATGAGGTGGATCGAGGCTCCAGCATCATGTCATTTTGACCTCTTAAGCACAAAAATATTTTTTGTTGCGGCATATCAATTGCATACTTTTCTACCACTTTCCTCATCTCAACCTCTATTGAAAGGCTGCTTTCGACACGAAAAGGCTTTGAGCAATTCAATTATGGAATGTGATACTTCCCGTATCATGGAGTCCCCTCTACCTCGAAAATCACAGGCATGTCCTATGACGCGATAAGAAGGCCACAAATAAGCAACTTGTTCCGACTCACTTGCAAGATCTCATTACTTTTGGCCAAGTATCTACATCTTTTCCTTATAGATTGATTCAAACTCTTTTCATCTCACAAATCCGCGATATGTGCAATGAAAGCGGAGTCAAACGACATATACTCACGAAGAAGCTTTCTCTCAGCGCCGATTCCCGGTTCCTCGTCGATCTAAATCCCGGCGTCGATTAGCTCCGTGAACAGCTCGCTCATTCCCTTCAAACCGATCCAGTTTTCGATTGCCAAAACCTCGATAAGCATCCGATCCATTTCGATTGTCATATAGCGATCGCCTACGACATTCATCAATACGAATCAATACAATTACTCGCAGAAATTACAAATAGAACCAACCCGTCATCGCGATGGCTCATCGAGTTCGATCCATTGCTTTGGGGCTTTGTATGAAAGCGCTTCTTCTTGTCATCCAATGACCTTCCAGATCGATCCAGAGAGTCTTGTCGCATCGGCGAATGGGTTGATGGACGAGGAAGCACACTCTCTCGCTTCCGTTTGCTTGCTTCATTTGAGTCGCGGAAACCTGTATTCTGAATCGAGTTATTGCCATCCGATCGTACGCTTCGAACGCTTGAGTATTCGCGCTCTCTTTTGCCTCCAGACACAAGAGATATGATCTTCTTTCCCGTATTCAATTCCTTCGTTTTGGAGTTATTTGCGTCCATTGTGTTGGCATCACTCAAAATTTCTTTTGGGTCTTTTTTTTGCTCCAATTGCTTCCGCTCTGTGAGTTGACGCCGAAGCTCTGCTTCTGTCATATCTGTTCGCTGATGTTTACTTGCATCCAAACTATCATCTCTTCGCGGTTTTGGAAGTTCACGCTGCTCTTTTTCGGGAAGAGAAGTCTTTGGTGGCGATCGACTCGGATGATAATGTTCTTGTGATCGACCGCGTTTCCAAGTATCTCCTCTTATATCTGAGGTAGCACTATCAGCAGCTTCTTGACGACTGGATGAGCGTCTGCGATCACGATCACGATCACTCGATTGATCGGTATCAATCGATGATCTAGACGCAAGTAGCGGTTTTCGTTGCGATCGGGTCGGGCGGGAGTCTGAATTCTCATGTCGTATTTCACCCGATTCCAAGTTGGATCGATTCGATGTCGGTGCTTGTTTTTCGTCCACGGGCTCTGATACAGCTCCATTGCCTTCGGAATCGCTGTTGATTGAAGAACCTTTTGGGGGTGTAGTAGGCTCTGTCTTCTTCTGAATTGGAGCCAGCGCCAAAGATTGATATTCCATCAGTAAAGTTCTTCGTTTGGAGAGTAATGCGTGGTATCGTTTCGCCATAATCTTGATATCTTCTCGATCTTCACTGGTCAGGTCGTCTGTGATCGCCAAAATGTTGTCAGCAGTTCCTCTTGAGATTGGGAAGACATCGATCATCTTGGTCAAAAGAATAAGAGTGTTTCTGATTTGCATGTATTCCTTGCTGGAAAGTGCTTTTCCAAAAGCCTGCTCTTTGCTTCGATGCCACCGTGCATAGATCTGACGATACTGACGATGGCTCAAGCAAGCATTCGTGTCCAGCAAATCGACTCCTAAGCCGATTCGACCATTCACAGGCTCCTCATAAGCACCTTTGCTCTGGAACCAGCGATTCAACACCACAAATGTCTCTTTGAGAAAGATCCCAAAATTTCCAGCCTCTCGTTCCGTGATGCAAAAGACAATGGATGGAAGCTTGAGATTGACCAAATTGTAATACTGAAGCGATAGAAACTGTGGTGTGTCGATAGAATGAAGTCGTTCCATGAATTTCGCACAATAAAAAGCATCTTCTGGTGATAACAACGCACGTGGAACAATACATCTTTGAACCAGTTGAGACACAGCCTCTTGATTTTGGTTATCGGAAGAAAACAAACGCATTTTGCATTCTTCCAAGCGTTCCAACACTCGTTTTCGATGTGTCACTTGATCTTTCTGCTCGTTTGTCAGACGATCAATCATTTGAGATGCTTTCTCCTTCAGCTTCTTACGTTCTGTGCTCGTCATTGGAATAGATCCGTTGCTTGAGTTGTTTTGGCTCGATAGTGACGAGATGGAAGTGCGTAATCGATTGATCTCTGCTTCATACTGAGGAAATGGAATGTGCAGATCGTATAATGTGAGGCTCCAGAACAAAGTGTACAAGTCGACAGTCAAGCCAGTAAAAGCTTCGCCACCAGAAAACGCTTGGTCCACATCTTGTAGAAGCGTAGGAGAATGCATAAACCAGCTTCTCTTACTCGTATCGTCGTCTCCATTCGTCGATGGATTACTTGCAAGATGGATTGATCGAGGTGTTTGGAATAACACAGGATCGTCGAAACGAATCGCCGGGCGACACATTGTCATCGCGAGCTCAGGCGAGACGTTGTACTCTTGCACTAGTGTAGAGATAGAAGGCAAGATCTTCTGATAAGAAGCTGGCTCTACGGTCGAATTGAGAAATTGAAGCAATTGATTCAAGGTCAATTGGCACGTATCATACAATCGACCAAGAAGCTTCAAATGACCGCTCGTTCCATCCTCAAGAAGCTCGATTCTTCCTCGCATTTGACAGATTAAAATGCACAACGGGAGCGCCAAATCGCGCTTCACGAGTGCATCACGAAGTCTCGGAACAGCCCGACGATTCATATGTTTGGCATCCGGTGGTTCATTCCATAAATTGGGTCCTCCGGCTTGTGCTTCCAATTGATTCTGAGAGATATCTTCATTGTTCCCGCAGCTTCCCATCTTCGCGAGCAATTCACCCAACACAATCAAATCAACCGATTCCCAATTCTGTAATCGCTGAATAAGATATTGCAACAGTCCTGCCAATTCGACATTCGGATATTTTCGATAAAAGCTTCCAGAGAAACTCGCTAGTGACGCAAGCCAAAGAGATACATTGGTTCCATCAGCTTTCATGGATTGTCGTGATTTTGATAGCTCACTCACGAGAACAAATGATATGACATCCATCCCCAAAGGAGTCACAAACTTGAAAGCCTCAATCGCTGGCTGAATCAGATTGTCGTATGACTGAACTTGACGCAAAATCGTGCGAAACACAATGATCGGATTGGAATGTGCAATGTGAGTGACACTTCTACTGGATTGTTTCGCTTGATCGGCAGTGAGTCTTCGCATTGTTCGACGGGTTTCCTGGACACATTTAGCACGGACGAGTTGCATCTCGGGGGTGCTGGAGTACGTTGTATCCCATTGCTGGTACATTTTATATCTTGCGTGAAATGGAAGCATTTTTATGACGTCCCAGATCTGGAAAGCAATGCTGGGATCACACGTTTCCAATGAAAGCGACGGGAAAATGGACTCAATCATAAGATTTTTCAACGCTTCGAGGTCGTCGTTTGTTGTCTCGCTTTCTTGCATGGTGGAGACAACTTGTTCCAGGTACACTCGTACGATTCGAATCACCTTGTTGAAAAGAAATTTGTCACAATACAATTGCTCTCCCAGGATCTTGAGAATTGGAACAGCTTCTGATAGAAAATCCTTCAGATCGCTACATTGTTCGATAGACTCATTCTGCAGTACCAATCCGAGGTGCAAGCTCGATAATGGATGATATGAAGTACCGAGGACGCGATGAAGAAGTTTGCAAATCCCTTCACGCAGCGGTTTGCACATAAGTGGCTTTATACCACGATCCCTGAACCATTGAATGATTTCAAAAGCCTCTGGAACGAGCCCGATCTCAAGCATACTCGCGAGCAATCCGTATAATTGGTTGTGGTGATCACATTCATGGGCTCTTTTCCGCATGACCTCATCCACTGAGTTGCTTTCATCGGGCGTTTTCACAGCTTGTGACTTTGAAGAGAGATTCACTTTGCCAAAGTTTTTGGCAGTTTGTTCGATTTTCTTCATTTCGGATAAAAAGTAGCTCACGATATCATCTTTGCTGGGAGATAAATGCACGATCAACTCGTTCCCGTCGATCAACTTCTCTCGTATCAGCGTCGCTGCAAGTGTGTACAGCGACCTTGGTGTGATATTTTCTTCGGTAGCTTCCCGTTTGTAATATTGGAATTTGAACCCAATAATATGAAGAATGCTCTGCCTCTTGTAGCCTCGTAGCAACTCAGAGTAGGCGTTATTACTTGGTTGCTTTTCGAATGCGTCAAGAATCAAATCTAGAATTCGGTTAGCATCCAAGTTAAAGTATCCGATCAGCGCGAATATATCTGTCTTTATAGCGTCCAAATTCTCCAGGTTCACGTTTGCGTACAGAATACAAAGCACTTTGGCGAATCCTTCGCTTTCTTCTCTCAATAAGTTGTACTTCATCTGCGTATAGCTACAGGAAAACAATCAGCCATCCATTTCAGTATCCCATCAAAACGCGTACAAAGTTTTCGTATTAATCCGAAGCATTTTCTTGTGTTGTGATTGCTGATCTTTGATGAGACCTGCATGAAAAAGCAGATCGTTTTCCAGACTTGATTTTAGATCAAGTGCAGGTACGATTTCATGTTCCTAGAATCACGCAAGTTGGCAAGCGCCGATGAAAAAGGTGATGCTGGAAATACCGAAAGAGCTTTCACAAAACCACTCAAATATTGCCATTCACGAGACGAATATCGATCGCGTCCACGTTCATTCAATTCGATCTCGTTGCCTGAAAGACGCGATTAAAATACGTAGATATATTGCCACTTTTTACTCACTGATGACCCAAATAATGTCGAGAAACACTTGACAGACTTTTTGATGCTTTGACTAAGAAGATAACGCAGGGTAAGCTATTTCCATTGATTGTATTCCCACAGTATTCGTACAAAATCAATGTCTTTCAGCACTTTAACAACGTCTTGAGCCGTTATTTGTCCTCTTATGACACTTGTAAGCAGCTCATGAGACATCTGATAGTAATCTGTAGAAGAAATGAGTCTAGATCCAGCGAAATGAGAGCAAAACTTGATCGGGACCTGAGTCTGTGTCGCTGATGCTATCTTCATTGGCGTCGAATTTGTGTACAGCTTTCTCTAATAGTGTGCGGCTATGGACGATTTCATTAGCCCTACAGATGGAGAATTTATATTGTCTTGATTACACTTGTTTTGATCCACTTTCAGCCCATTTCTGCAACATCAAATCGCTAATTCTTGGTGTCGGCGACATTGCGATCGCGTTGAGTGGGCCGAGGTTGTAAGCTACTGAAGCATACAAAAGTTTATACCCCTCCATGTCGGAGATCTGGAAGAGCTCATTTGATACAAAAGAAGATGTGGAATTAGAGAGCGGCGATGTGAAGAACGCGTATCAATGCAATCAGATGATACTAATCATTTTATTTGAACAGATATTTCGCATATATAAAGCCGGCACGCAAGGACCAATTGTTGTGTTCATTCATGGTGCAGGCTATACATCTCTGACTTGGAGCTTGTGCATCGTCAGAATTACTATTTGCACACTTCTTCAAAGATTCTTAATCTTTGAGTGTAGAGCTCATTAAGAGATCACTGCCGTATCATTGCATTTGATCTTCGTGGACACGGTCTCCACTCAATCAAATTTTATTGATTCCTAAAGTTTGTTTTGCTCAGGCGACACGCATACTAAAGATGACAGCGATTTGTCTATTCAGACACTCACCACTGATGCTATTGAGCTCATCAAAAGGACAACTGTAACCGACAAGAATGAACTACTTGTCCTCGTAGGCCACAGGTACGTGAATGAATACTTGGAGAGCACTTTTACTCATGTAGAGCTAGCTTGGGAGGGTCTATAGCGGTTCGTGCTGCGGCTAGAAAGGATCTCGACAACCTGGTGGGCGTGATGGTGATCGATGTAGTGGAAGGGACTGCTATCGCCTCCCTCGAGCATATGCATACGATTCTGGATAACAAACCAACTCAATTTGCCTCAATACAGAAAGCTATAGATTGGAGGTATGACGCTCATTTGATTTATACGGTGAGATTTCAGACATGTGCATTGACAGTCTACAGTCGGGAATGATACGAAATGCAAAAGCAGCTCAAATTTCAGTTCCTTCGCAGCTGAGAAAAGATGAGGATGGATCCTATCGATGGCGAAGTGATTTGAAGAACAGTGCTTCGTATTGGAGAGGTCAGTGCTTTTGTTTGAAGAGTCAAATTCTTTACTATTTTTTATAGGATGGTTCGAAGGCCTATCGGATCTTTTTCTTGGCCTATCGATCGCAAAATTGCTGATATTAGCAGGTGATGACTCTCAAGCTGACTCCAGTATGACTTTATGTGTTTTTCTTCGCAGGTTTCGACCGATTAGATACTGCATTGACGCGAGGACAAATGCAAGGAAAGTTCGAATTGCGCTTACTTTATGGAAGTGGTCATGTCATACAAGAAGATTGCCCAGATAAACTATCTGCGGCTTTGATGGAATTCCTTGTGCGTTGTTGCTGTTTGAGTGACAATAGTGGAGGAAGATTACATGAGAATTCTAGTTTGCAAATACGTTTGGCTAAAGCTAGAGCCATGATACCGAAGGTAGCCACCGAAAAAGAAAGCTAAATCTGTATGCATGTTTAATTATCTCAGTCGCATTTGTGATGACCACGAGATATTTGTACGGCAATCCTAATCGCTGTATCAAGGCTCAGACCAAAAACGCCACGCAAACACTACGCACTCATAAATGCATTCTTAATCAAATAAGCACGAACCACTTCAGTGGTCCTCATTACCGCGAAATTTTCCATGCAGTAAACGCCATTATAAATCCCCTGTCCGCGTCAAGGCTGGAATATTATAGTACAGTATAAGTTATGTTGCTAGAACCCCAGAATTGCAAAATCGCTGCGAAACATTCGGCAACCCGGACAGGAAGCAGACGATGAAATATGTTTACTAGAGAATGCAGCATTATTGGGGATAATCGTCAAACCCTATTATATGGCTGGTTTGGGCACGAATGACGTCGAGCAAATGATATTGACGCTCCGCTGATTATTTGTTCCAGTGCATCACCTATCACCTGACAACCCAATACAATGCAGCTTGTGGTAAGTCTATCCGTCATGCGAGATTGCAATCACGCAAAAATGATCCACAGTGTCCCGCTAACGCCATGAACACGGTGAGCGAATATCATAAGTGAGACGCATACAGCTTCGGAAAGAGGTCGGGTCAATATGGGGATTACTCATTCTGTGACGAGAGAAATAGTGGAATTCAAACAACTCTGCTGGATGGAAATCCACCTCCCAGTGTGCCAAACTAAGCGACATCATCTATTTGATGGCTCAGCTAATGCCCTGAGTTTCCATATCTTATTGAAATCTTAGCTTATTTGTGTTGATCGAAATTCGAGACTCTGAAGACAATGCTCCCAGAGTCTGTGAGAATCTCTGCCGTTTTGCGCATCCAAACCACGGCGTTATTTGGACTGCAGCAACTGATAATGCGAGTATACATGCACGAAACTTGCAACGTTGATTTTGATTGAGAAACAGATCAAGAGATTTCGATCTGTCGATTTCTCCAGATCTGCAAAACTTTTCATAAATCAATTTAAATCTGAGCGAGCCTGCAAATAATAATCGTTTGTCATCAAATTTGTCCTGTATTAGATTACAAAGATCGACCGAAGTAAACACAACCAACCACAACCATAAATCATGAGCTCAATGGTGACGGCCTCAAGACATATTACCAATTTCTGCATGTATTTCCTCGTCAACATTCTGTTTGTATAATAATTATCCAAGATATGTCAGGTGTTGACATACTTCCAACCGAGCAATAAAAAGCAGTCATCATTCACTCAATAGTGAACCCCATTCTATTTCCCAATTTATAAGCACGTTTCTGGAAATAGCGTGATTATTTTGCACTTTTTTCATCAAATTTATCTGAACTGAAATAAAGAACGGATGATGCAGGCGACCCAGCTGGTCCCAAATCTAGGACACACAACCGCGACGGGGGAGGTTAGCAAACACTTTTTCGTCGGACACGCTAAGCCGAAACGACGAGCATTGAGACGCAATTTTTCCGCAACGAAGAGGATGGCACCGGATTGGCGATTCCTTTCACCTGACATCTTGGATGATGTTGCCATCCAGAAGATCATCTCCGAGGTTGCTAAAAGAGAATCAAAACTCATAAGGCATCGACAAGCTCAAGAACGTTACCGTGAGAGACTGCGAAACTCAAGGCTACAAGAGCTCAAGCTGATTGTATGTTTGCTAAGTAAGATTCAAAAAAATTGCCAGGAAATCTCGGTACTACGGAAGGGTAATCGTGAGTATCGTAAAAAGCTTTCGTTGATAAGGAGACTTGTTCTTGACTACTCTGGTGCCCTTGAGGGTACTCTACACGATCCTAACTTACAAAATTTTGCTGCAAATAAGCTAGGTGACATTGTCGTGGACCGATGGATACACAAGAAATGCTTGCAAATGCCCTGCTGCAATCAGTGATGGAAAGGCTTTCACCAATTGGACGAATTGCAGACATGGCTGAAATGTGTTTTAAAAGTGTGCTGGAATATTGCTCTCTTGCTGCATCGCAATATGACCCTAAAGCCCCGAGAGTCATGGACTGGACAGATCAGCGAAAAGTTACTGAGTCCCATGCCCAATTCATGTTTAGCAAGTATTTCCCAAACGGAGATCTAAATGCGTTTGCAGATCGCACATTCGACACGTCCCTTCTTTATAAAAAATATCGTATGGTACAAAACTGGGTCACCCACATGTCTGTGTTGCAAAAAATCAATGATAATACCTATCTCATGCTTCGCGAAAATGCGGCTCCTAATACGGACTTTCGTTTCAGAACAGTTTACCTACTTTTTCGCTTCGTTGCTGATGATGGGGACACAGTTGTTGTGGCAACGAGGTCGCTCGAAGACTACATACAAGATCCAGATTCGGATTCTCAAGTACAATACCTGAAGGCCTTGTACAGCTTTGTGTTCACGAAGCGTGCTCCGCATTCTTCTAGTAACTACCAGCCAGATGCGATTGATATACCAAACAGTAGAAGAAAGGGTGGCTTTGTTCAGCTTGGTGGTCATGTTGGAGTGGGAAGCAAAAGCGGTGCGCTGCGATTGATTATGGAGGCAATACAGTGCGCTGTTCGCTGGGAAAATATGTGCGTTGGACCTACTTTTTTTAACTTTTGTGCACAGAAACGCCATTTGCATGTAGGACTTGAACATTAAGCTTGTGTTGATATACATATGAAAAAAACTTTCGGTGCAATCGATGCGCACAATTTGAATTCGCTGATTATAAATACTTTTCGGCTACATTAAATAATAATGACGCTTCACAAGGTCTTACCATGAGTCTGATGTTACTGAATCTTTGATCGGTATAGTCAAACTTTGACTTCGAATGTACAAAAATATCTTAGTCCAACCAATAAACACGATAAGCATGATATAAAACGCATATATAAAGTCCAACTACTTCTCGTACATGGTATCTGAGGCGACTTTATAGATCCGCTCCAAGAGAACTCTTGATCTGGGTGATGCGTGTTACATTACCGAACCATACATGGATTTTGTAAACGCTACTGTTGACGTAGTGTGCATCTACGAAGCAACAAAAGCATCACATGTATAGTAGAAAAAGCATCACTACCAGTGGGACCCTCGCTCATTCAAGCGTTAAAAGCACCGAACGCGAGGTTCGTCGTACGTCGAAGTTTACATGGTGAATTGACGGACTTGTGGACAAAGATACAGTGTGGATCCGACATTAACGGTAGCGTGGCTGCTTAGTATGTAAACAGAGTACTTGATGGCCAACGAAGTGCCAGCACTGCTTACTTAGGTCGGGTCCGACGTAGAAGGGAGTCCAAGACCCAATTTGCAGCGTGGTGTTTATTAAGGAAAAAGATCCTAATCTCATCCATCAGCTTCAATTAGCGATCTTTGACAGCCAAATACAGCACCAGGTAACTGTAATCAAGCTATAAAACATAAATTTGCGGGGATTCGAATGGATGGCTCCTCTTCCGACTCTAACGGTGTGAGGCACCTGACTTCCTTCAAATTTCGATACCGAGAGCCCACTTGGCGGCGAGTGCGGTGGTAGCTTTGTTTGCCTGATCTAGGTCAAACGCGTTTGTTTTTTCCTGAAACACACTGTTGGTATGCAATAAATCTGATCTCAGTGTCCTCATAAAAGGTATTTTAAGGTGAGAAAGTCGGTCAGCTATAATCATGTACTCGATTTCAACCACGAGTAATCGAAGCCTGCAAGACCTTGAAGTTGCGGGCACCACGCAATATATAGGAAGCATACCATTGGTGCGACGATAAGCTACTCCAACAAATGAAGTCCTCTCTATATAGCTTGGAGCTCCGATTATGCTGATTTGTCTTTTCAGCTTTGAAATCCTTTTTGAATGGAGTACAGCACTACTCCATTGCGGTCCTGCTCCTTATGAAAGGCTTATAAGGATTTATGTGTACATCATGCACAAAGCGCACCAATTTCAGTAAGCGTTGTGTTGGAACTTCTAGCTTATCCTTGGAGCGATGCGCCGGATGCCGAAACTCACATTTCAAGAGCCAAACTTTCCTCAAATCACCGAAAACCTCAGGAATCTCTTGGTTCATGTAGTTCATAGAAATGCCGCCGTAACGGAAGAAGTTGAGGTACTATTTGATGCTCCTCCTGTTTTGCACTTCAACATCGCAATATTCATTTCAAAAACGTTAAGACCATGTTCCTCTATACTGTACTTTTCAACTTCCACAAATTTGCACAGCTTGCCACTTCGCAGCAATGCCTCGCGAACCATCCACATGGAAATGATGAGAGATCACGTTGTGTCTTCTCAGCCATGCACACTTCAATTCCAACAGAATCTTTGTTGGAGTAATTGATGCTGGTGTGTGTGAAGGGATGCAACTTGCTGTTGTGGTGAGAATTGTTAATGCGAAAATTCCATGGTGGCATACGTTGTCCAACAACAAAGCAGTCCCACTGCATCTGTCCAGCTTTTCGGCCAGTCGATGACTCATTGCGCCTATTTGCTACTTACAAATGATAACAATGGCTGTTACGACTCCAATGAAATGCAGCGGCAAACATTTAGCCTCTCTTCTTCTTCCAATCGGATCTTTCTCGCTAAGGCTGGTTGAGGAGCCGCCTCTGGACGCCGTTGTTGTGGTGCATGTAGCCCTTTTGCACACGCAAACCAAGATACCAAGCCCTTCCACAAAGGGTGGTACAAGCGAGATTGTTCGGGAAATGGTAAGCGCTTCTCAGTCGACGGGGTTGTTTGTCAATCCAATTATTATTATTTCTGTCGGGATTTTAGCTTTGCGCTTTGAAATTGTGTTCAAGGTTTAAGTCTGAGGTAAAGTGCTGCATAATATTTTGTCTTACGCATACTGTGTATCTTGATCTCTTGGCGTTTCGCAAAAATTGGATGCATCACAAATTTCGACCAAGTTGATTTTTGAATAACATTTTAATTCCAGATTCATAATTGGGTACCAAATTCAAAGTACCTCATGTGTACTTCACCTTCATCATCACATATACTAAATGCAGAGTTTGACAGAGTTTGTACTTGTGTTATGGCAGGTGTTTGCGAAACTCTAGACTCAGCCGCTCCGATTTTTTTCGGTGAGATCAGAAAATCATTGTCTCAATTAGCATCACCAGATATTCCATTTATATGCTTGAGCATTGTATCCTCTTGAGTGAGCTCACTATCTCTTCTCGTGCTATCACTTGAGGGTCGCTCTATTGGGATAGCTGCAAAGTCACGTCCTCGACTTCTAATCAAGGAGCATCTCAAAAGCGATAGTTCACCACGAAGTCGATCAGCTTCCTCGTTAATGTGTTTGCGTAATGGTGTGAGTTCTTTGTGATTACGCCTTCGAGATATCTTCTTCACGGATACCAATGTCTACAGAAAGAGCTTGATCAATCAGTTAACAGGATCCGAAATTCGTGACTAACTTGATTGTAGTGAATACAGTAAATTTTTAGCGCCCAAGCTGCATGTTGTACACTGAGTTGGCAAAGCTTGCGCTCTTGCTGCTCGGAAACCATATTACTATGAGCATTCACCTTTTTCGTCTGAGCATAATGCCAGTATTGCTTCAATCTGGGCAAGGTCAATGTAATAAGAATGTAAAATATCCCTAATTCACACTTGTTCCACGAAGTAATGTCAAATACTTTCCACATTGCTGCTTTCAACCTGTCACTGGTTGCATTGTGTTGTGCTTTGCTTAGGCAAGAGACCACTTCGTGAGTGGAGTACCCCTTCCGATTGATTTTTAAGTCATAATAATTGGAAATGACAATTCATAAAGTACCTTATCATCCAAGAAATTTAAAATGTTTCCAAGCGAAACGCATTGAACGCGAGGATCGTGCAAAAAATCGATACAAATTTCCAGGAAGCCTTGTCGTTCCATCAGTCTACGTGATTGGTCGATTATACTATCACATCTGCGAGATTAAAATGCGGTGGTCATCGTTCCAAACTTTCGTCATTGGCGGGCTACTTTATGTCATATCACCGCGCTGTGTCGCAAAATCTGATGAAGTGGAATACGGAGAGTCCGCAGTGTCCTTTCATATCGAACATAATGTTCCGAGAGAGTCTGAAAGAGACTTTTCTGTGCGCTCAAGAGTTGACATCAATCTGAAAGATCCCAACAGCAAAGTAAGTATTCTGCAGCTTTCTTCTTCACTAGAAGGAAAACAAGTGGGGAAGCTACAGGTGAGTGCTCCCGTATTTTCGAATGTTCAAATTTATGATTGTGGCGGTAGAATATGTTGATTGCAAGTGAGCTATACACGATTCGTGCGAGATCCGATCCTTCCGATCCATCATCTCCTTATGTATACACATCCATTCCTCTGGTACGCTGTCATTGATAGGGACATCTATTATAGAATTCTTATATCCTTTTTCTTTGCAGTGTATGCTTGCAAGCACCAACTTTCGTGAAGATCTGTCTTTTCATCTGACAAAAGATAAAAACCTTTTGGCAATGGAGTACCGGACATACACACCTCTGAGCAATTGTGCTACCAACGGAAATGTCGGGACTTTGCAAATCTGCGCTTATCATTGATCTGAGTCCAATACCTTTAGATTATCCCATCAGATTTCGCATTCACCAGCTATGGGTTTGCCTTAAAGCCTTCCCCTGGGCCAGAGTGCGTTATTTTTTTGTTTTGGCTAGATGTCTCATTAATGTCGATTTCATATGTCTGTTTAGAATTCCGACAGATACGATTTTCGCACGCGATAGAAGTGTTCCCCCAGGCGTCGTGGTTGAGCCGACAAAAGATGAACAAAAAAAAGCCGCGGAAGAAAATCCGTCCATTCTTCGCAAATATGTACGTACATCTACGACGCATGTATTCTATATCTCACGGTCATATCTCTAGTGGTATATAATCCTTCCGATACTGGTCTTCACACTTTTTGGTGCCGAAGCGCCTCAACCAAGTCCTGCAACTGCTACTGCCTCTGCTCAAGCAACAGGACAGCAACGTCGTCGCTAAGAATCGCGAGATAGAGAGAATACAATCCGATTAAAGGATGACAACAAATGTTCTTCTTTTAGCATGTATATTCGCGAAAATCGTCGAATAAGTTCGGCTGCCTGCTGTAATAAGTATCGTAAAGACTTCAATTAATTGCACCCTATTCTAAGCAACCGAAAGTTCTTCACTGGCCGAAATGGAGACAAATAACACGATGGAGACTTTTGTGAATCGAGGTGATGTCATCAGGAATCTTGAAGAAACACTCGGGTCAAATGATTTCCGACTTCGTGTGAAAATGCTAAATGAACGCGTTTTTTCTGTGACTACAGCGCCAGAAACAACGGTGTTGCGATTTCGTAGCCAAGTCGCACGAGTAACCCAAGTACCATCGCATCTTCAACGTCTGATATATCGTGGAAAGCTATTGAAAGATGACAAAAGTTTGTTACATTATGAAGTACAAAATGGACACACAGTTCATTTGGTGGCAAGAGTCGTTACTGCGTCACCTTCCACGATGGAAGCAGATAGAAACCAAATGAGAATCCGACATGAAAATCTAGAATCAGATCAGGTCGTGTGGCAATTCTTGAGTCAAATGGAGCAGGAGGCAACAGGAAACACGGAAAATGATGTAGGGAATGAACGAAATGTACTCTCTACAGAACGCATCATGTCAACTTCAACGACAACACCCGCTGTCGCTCGCGAGTCTCAAAATCCAAATGGAGCAGCTCTTAATCTTGCAATGTTGACCGAAAGACTAGCACAAGCTGAGTCAGAGCCTTCAGATAATCAGCTGAATTATAGAAGAAGAACAAATGGCATCTCTGCAAGAAGATGGAGAACATTAGCAGCGAATAATCTAGAAAGGGATTCACAGGCATCTTCGAATAATGTTCAGAATCTTGATTACCTGATGCAAGGTATAATGACTTTACGAACGATCTTGTCGACGGCAGGCTCGACATCAACAGAATCGCAAACTCCCAGTCAGAGTCAATTTTTCATCGGGCAGTGGTTTGATGTTCGCGACACGGTCAATCAATGGATGGAAGGCACAGTGCTGGATATTACAGATACACAAGTACTGATACATTATCATGGCTGGCCTTCTCGCTGGGATGAATGGATTGATAGAAATTCTGATAGACTGGCAAGTTTTCGAACTCGGACAACTCATAACAGCTCTCGAATCTTGTGTCCAGTATCGACAACGAGGTTTGCGAATGCTCCCTCTATTGGTGCTACCGGGGTAGGGAGAATTATGTCGGAGCTGAGGGATGTGATGCGACAAACTTTACCACATATCGAGGAACTAGCGCATCTCTTCGAAGGCCAGCCACCTAGCAATGTAGACGCAAGCATGGAAACGGCTTTCAGCCAAGGTCCTGCATCAAGTGATAGACAGAGAGAGATATCTTCGCTTGCTCATTTACTAGCACCTGCATTTGATCGCCTTGGTCGGGTTCTGGTTGACTTGTCACTTCAACTCGAGCCACTCTACTCACCTTTGGTCCAAAATCGAAATGCCAGCACTTTATTGAGTGCAGGTGCATCGGCATGGATGGATGCCGCCAATGAAACAACAATGAATGGTACAGCACAACCTTTGAATCCATCAGATTCCATACATTCGCAGGACTCTTTGTTACGATTTCGAGACTTGATCCGAACTTCTCTGGTCAGTGATACCGATATTCGAACACGACCTGGTATTGATGTCCATATCCACGCTATAGTGACTCCATCGTCCCTTGCATCACTGGCTGCTCTAGCTCGCTCTTCTGAGCGACAAATGTCTGCGCAAACGGGAGCTTCCACAGCACAATCCCCCTTATCCACACTTTTACCATCCTCGGATGCTCAAATTTTCCGTCCCATCAATTCACGCGATGGCCATTCTCTACTCAATGATATCGATGATGGATCTGCATTTTTGGATTCAAGTAGAACACCTTTGCTTGATGGATATGATCGACAAACTGACAGTATAGGAAGCGAGATACCGAATTTAGAAGTCGGAGCGATGGCATGGGGTAACAGATCGCTAGCAGCATCTGACCAAGATTTTGATGAAAGCATTGGAGACAGAGGTGGAATCGGAATCATACCAGAAATTCAAGAGGCTAGAGACGGAGAATCAACAGAAGAGGTCTCTTTTGAGTCGAGGCAGGGTCTTTCGCGCTTCCCGACGCTATTGGAGGTTCTACGACGCACTTTAAGGAGCGTGCATGACAACGACGCCAACAACCAGCAACACTCACAGATCGAAACGCCATCTAACCCGATTGAGAGGGTCAATGAAGATAATGGAGAAGAAGGATCTATCGAAGAGGAAGATCTCTCTTTCTTCCAAAGAATTGGTCTCACTAGCCGTCGTTCAAGTCGATCAAATCGTGATATGGAAGAACAAAATTTGACTGATTTGGATTTATTAGACTAAACAGCGGATAAGTGCGGCTTTATTTCATGTCGTCAGTAAGTGATCCGTAGTTAGGCATGCCACATTAAGCGAGAATATACGTCATTGTTGTCATCAGGGCAACATTGACATTTGAAGTTGAGATATATACTTGACGTTTATCTTCTCGATGGAAAAAAGTGCGCATGCCCGGATTCGAACCGGGGATATCACGGCCACAACGTGAGGTACTGACCACTATACTACATGCGCCTGGAGACGCCGGGTATCGATCCCGGGGCCTTTCGCATGCGAAGCGAACGCTCTACCATCTGTGCTACATCCCCTGTGGAGATTCTAAGAAACAACAAATTATATTGTTTTATTTATGCCTGCTTGGTTGATAAAGGGGGCAGATTTGGCAATTTGGGGATGTAGCACAGTTGAAGTTGTTTATATTACTAGAATTAGACAAAAAAGACTTCTCTAAATGCCTAAGATAATAAATAACATAAATACCTGCCGGGGTGAAGCAGAGCGATCCTACTACAAGCTGAACAATGGGGAAACACCTCAAGTCAAGGAGACAAGCCACGTAATATGGAAGCACACCAGTTACCTTCGTCGAATATGAAGTAGACGAGGTCGAATAGCAAAATAGCGCCCTGTGGAGACGGAAGTGGAAAGAGTCTTCAAGACCGTCTCCAGGTGCTCAAGCTGATTGGTGTCATAACACTGCCTCTGAAAGAATCGGATATGGGCGCTGAGTGCTATATATCACCGAAATTGCTGGAGCAGTAGGTGTTGACGCGCAGTGGTCGAAAAGTCTTCGGTTCCGATCCGTCCAGATAAAATGAAGCGCGACCGCGACCAAAGTAAACCATAGATCTTCAAGCTCCGATCGGAAAGATGTCCACGCAGTACGAAGGGTTGGCAGTCGAGCACACGAAACGTGAGACCAACTGGGTCGAACCGAATAGAAAGGTGTCCAAGACGGAAAGAGCTCGTCCCAAAGCGGACGTGTCCCACTGTAGTCGAAAAATAGGTGCTGGTAACTTTCAACACCATCACAATGGTTCTGAGTGCACAGGATGATATCCCGCTTGGATTGTTGTAAGAACCAAAAGCGTGCTCGAACAGGTAATATGCAGAATGATAGGCGGAATTGAATGTCCGAATAAATCGGAAGCAAGCGTCTTCGAAGACGGTTGAAAAGCTTGCAAAAGTCCGTCACCCAAGTTGTGGCTCCACCGCGATCACGTTCGGCCACGTGAAGCAGCAACGGGTGGGGCTTGTCCGGCGGTATGGCCTTCCCAACAGCCCGAAAAAGTTGATTCCTGGGGATGTTCGGACAAAAAATGGCTTACCGGAGAGTTGGATACCAAAAAAGGAACGATAAGGGCGCGGCGGGGGCTGGTCCGGACACAGCAGTACGCCTTCCGGCTGGGCCCGTCGAAGAATTTGCGTTGCTTCAATGTACAACCGACGTAAAAACTTCGACGTGGACGGATCCGACGGGGTTCCCATTGCGCTTGTACTAAAAGGCAAGATAAACTCTAGAGCCGAGTCAAACCAGGCCGTGCGGCCACCGAACAAGTCATGTAAAGACCAGGTGCGGAATGCCTGCGCAAAACGCGTTCGAAAACTTCGCCCGGGTTCGGGTACCATTCCCAAACATCGACGGTGAGCAGACGCGCTTGTCGACCGGCGCTGCCGCTCAAAGTGGAGCCGAGGGTCAATAGGGAACCATATGGGAGTGTCCAACAGGTGGAGAAAACGCTCCTGTGGAGACGAAGCATTGATGGTAATATCCTATGTACTTTGATGCCACCAGACACATGTCTGCTTCCACCACGGAGACGCCTTCCTCCAGAGGACCATATTAGAATGCCGACGTGGGGATATAGTAATAATATCAAGTGCGTGGTAAGGTCCAAAGTCTGGTAACACACACTGCAAGATTTGTATACCAGGCGAAGTCCAGTTGTGTTGAGGAGAAGAGCTCGACTGAGCTGCAAATTGCTGGAGAAATTGGAGACGTTACTTCTTCAGGGTCGATTCGAGCAAAGGAATTTTTAACCCTCCTTTCGTATTAGGTAGGTATAAGAATTCCGATTTGATAAGCTGGATGTGCGTGGAATCCCGCTCGTACTTTCGACTCAGAACAAAGCGATTGAGCATCGATTGCCATCGCCGAAGGATGTGTTGCGGGATGTTGAAATGAGTTGTAAAATGCCAGAGGCGGGATAAGACCATAGTCTGTGCCACCAGGATTCGGCCACGCACTGTACGGACACGACGAAACCAATGCCGGAAACCACCATAAAAACGATCCTCCAGGAATTCAATCATCGCCTCATCCACTGCTGACTGACTGAAAGGAATGCCGAGGTACTTCACCGACTCGGTTGGGAAGAGAACTCGCAGTTTAGTAAATGGTGGGCACACCTGGTGACGGTTTAGTGCAAGCAGAGTTGACTTGGATAGGTTCAGCTTCGCCCCTGAGCCATCACAATAATGCTGAACAATCTCGAGCTGTGCCTCCACCCCACCGAGTGAAGAGGATAACAGCGTCGAGTCGTCTGCAAAAATAAGCTGGTAGCTGTATCACAGGGGGTAATACATATACCCGGTCCCTCGTTCCTGCGCAGTAAATTACACAAAGGCTCAATCGTCATGAGAAAGAGCAGGGTAGAGAGGGGATCACCTTGTTTCACCCCTCGGGACGGAGTAATTTTCGGTGAAAGCGTTCCATTCAACAACAGCGAAACGTTCGTGTTGTTGTATAGAAGCTTGGTCCACTCAATGAATGAAGTGCCACAGTTCATCTTGGAAAGAATGGCAAACATGTATGACCATACCAATCCACTCGATCGTACGCTTTCTCGAAATCGAGAAAGGTGGCGTAAGCTGTGTCGCCGCGATGAGTGACCAGATCTTGAAGATCACTCATGTACCGGATGTGATGGTGAATGGAACGTCCGCGAAGAAAGGCTTTTTGATCCTCGTGGATCAATTTCGGAGGCACGTGCTGAAGTCGGTACGCGAGTGCCTTTGACAGCACTTTCACATCCACGCACATGAAATCAATGGGACGATAGTTGCCGGGATCGGCACGGGACCCCTTTTTATAGAGCAATGTGATAGCCGAGCTACGTTGAGAACGCAGCAACGAGCCCCGGCGAAGTTGATCGGCGAAGACAATGTGCAGTCATTCGCCGAAAATGCCTGGAGCTAGGTGGTAGAATGCTGCCGGTAGTCCGTCCATTCCAGGTGAGGAGCGTCCGCGCATGCGCTTGATTGCTCCCTCCAGTTCCTTCTTCGTCAATGGGGCTGATAAGAATGCCTCATCTGGGCTAGATAATGTCTTCGTGATAGAGTGAATAAGGTCTGCTTGAGTCCGTGCGCAAGGAAACGAAGGAGGTCCGGCCGAACTTGATGAATTCCCCATGATACCACCCCAGTGGTCGGTGAATTGAAGGGTGATATCAAACGGATGCTTGGAGGCGTCACCGGTCGGAAGAAGAACTTCTTCCAAAGGCACCTGATGGCACTTCGAGTCAACTGGTCGGAAGAAGTGCCTGGACGATTGCTCCATGTGCTGCATGTGGTAGTCGAACATGGAGTCTTGATTGTATTGGGAAGAGCTCGTCACACGTTCGTGATAAGAGCGAAGAGCTGCGTCGTAGATCGTCTTGTCTGGCAAGGAGTTCGATGTCCGGAACGCCGATGCCGCTCTGTCCAGATCCGATTGGGCCCGGACGAGGGCTTGATCTTCCTGACGGCGTATCTTTTGCTGGGTTTGTTGTAGGAGCTTCTTGATGTGTTTTTTCCAACGTTCCCAAGCCTTTCCGGGACGAGAGGAAGAACGAAGCGATTCCAAAATGAGAGCCGCTTCCACCTCGATCGCCTCTTTGATCACTGGATAGTCAAATAGCGAAAGTGGACACTTCCAATAACCACGACCTTGAAGCTGGGACGGATTGGCAAAGGCAAGAACATGGGCCAGGTGATCCCCCGTGTGAGGAAGTGCCACATATTTGGAGTCCTTGTAAACGGAACGGAAGGGAGATTCCGACAGAAGGATGTAGTCCAGCCGGTTTTTTCTCGGCTGAGGTCCAGTAAAGACACGTTCGTCGGGGTGGTGCAGATGCCAAGCATACAGAACACCCAAATTGGATAGCCATTCCAAACAGGAGAGTCGACTTGGCTCGTGGCGAGAGGCACCACTGGAACGATCCAGACGGGGGCACAAGGTTGTGTTAAGATCCCCGCAAACGATATGAGTCGCATGTTGTTCAAAAGATCCGGTGGAAACTTGTTCGAAAAACGGTTTTCGCTCTGTTGGGTCCACCGGAGCGTACACGTTGTGTATGTACACTGGAGCTCCAAGTATCGTCAGCCGTACAACCAAATAACGGTTGGTAACTGAGAGAGTGCGGAGCGCTTCAGCAGTGTCGGATCCGGGGAAGTCGGTTCGAATAATGGTCATAACACCGTTGACCCTTGCCCGAAAGGGGTGTGAGTGAAGACTGTTCGTATCACTGACAAAAGATTTACTGGGGAATGTTGAAGCCAAGTGAAAACGAAAAGTCTCCAGGTGCCGATTATCTCGAAAACGAGTTTCTTGGACGCAACAAATCGCGTATTTCGAAACGATATTTTGAATGAAAAGATGACCGTCCTGTTTGACCCCATTTGTGTTGACGAAGAGAATGCTCTTGTTCTTCCAGATGAATTCGGACGGTGAGCTGCCCTTAGTAAGACGCACTAAGAAAGCCGGCCACAAGCGTCTGTACTCCGGCCACCTCCGTCAACTGGAGGATGGATGCTTCTTCAGGAAGGAAGGTTGTCGACATGTGGAGCATTGACAAGTCGTCAAACAACTGAGTATCCCAGTGCGCATCCTTCCATCCACTGAGAATCAAGTTGCCGAGAGGATAGCGCAAAAGCTGTATCATCACATTGGTTGGAAGCAACCGACAGTAATGTGCCGGGATCCAAATCACTGGTTGACCAGTGAGATACTGAATGCAGTGGTCGCTGGTGAAGAGCTTAGGTGCAGTGCACATCAGCATTAACTTGAAAAATGCGAGCGAACGGGTTGCGCGTTGCAAGTCGTCCATAGCTGGGGAATCGCTCCACCAGTGGGCGACTGAAGCGAATAAATCTGGGCGCTTGGTTGGAACTTTTCCACCAATTCGCTTCGACCATTTGGTAATAAAGGATGTGTCGGAGGAAGGCTCGGAAGACGCTAGAACAGGATTGATCACGTGGACTTCCACTGCGTCCGCCAAATGAGCTGCATTGTTCCGCATGCTGCTGTGGAGCACTCCATGCAGGGCAACCGGATGCAGGGAGGCAAATTTGACAAGAGTATCCCCGTTGCAGGTAGACCTTACAAATCGCTCCGCTTTTGAAACCTGAATGTCCTCTCGGAGGAGTTTGTCCATCGCGGTCGGAATTGTGGCCGTTCTGATATCGTCGAGAAAGAAGTCTATCACTTCGCCAACACGAGTAGGCCGCTCGTCCTTTGCGATACGCGTGTGGTTTTTCTTGAGAAAATGAGTGGCCTCTTTCGAGACTGTCACAGAGGTAGGTGTCTCGATCCTGGACGGCACGACGTGGTAGCGCATGCCAAACTCCTCCCGTGTCGAAACGTCAATTGTTTTATACTCCACGTCGATTGATTGTAGAATTTCGAAGTAATTCGTGGTTGCAGGCCCGTCAACTGTCTGGGTGGGGCTTTACTACCCAAGCTTTTGAGGTTGTCTATCGAGCGATTTCGTTTATTACCAGGGCGAACGAACGTCCACGAGAAACTCTCTTTGACTGAAGGGACATTTCCATCAGGAGGTCCCGTGGAGTGCTTAGCCGGATGAATATGCTTGTCCTCCGTAGAGTTGGAGGATGACTCCGGTGGAGAACGCGGAGAGCTCCCCTTGTCGTCGAGAATGCTCTCAGATGGATCCGTTGCTGGGTGTGTTTTAGTCGCAGGGCTGGTGTCACTGCCTTAGGACCTCGGGAAAGTCATGCGGAGTTTGTCCATCGCGGTCGGAATTGTGGCCGTTCTGATATCGTCGAGAAAGAAGTCTACCACTTTGCCAACACAAGTAGGCCGCTCGTCCTTTGCGATACGCGTGTGGTTTTTCTCGAGAAAATGAGTGGCCTCTTTCGAGACTGCCACAGAGGTAGGTGTCTCGATCCTGGACGGCACGACGTGGTAGCGCATGCCAAGCTCCTCCCGTGTCGAGACGTCAATTGTTTTATACTCCACGTCGATTGATTGTAGAACTTCAAAGTAATTCGTGGTTGCAAGTCCCGTCAACTGTCGGGGTGGGGCTTTACTAACCAAACTATTGAAGTTGTCAATCGAGCGATTTCGTTTATTACCAGGTCGAACGAACGTCCACGAGAAACTCTCTTTGACTGAAGGGACTTTTCCATCAGGAGGTCCCGTGGACGTTCTTAGCCGGATGAATATGCTTGTCCTCCGTAGAGTTAGAGGATGACTCCGGAGGAGAACGCGGAGAGGTCCCCTTGTCGTCGAGAATGCTCTCAGATGGATCCGTCGCTGGGGGGCTGGTGTCACTGCCTAAGAACTTCGGGTAAGGCATGTTGGCTGGGTGGTTGGTACCGAGTTTCGCCAATGGGACGTTACTTGTCGATGGACCGGGCGATGTAGGAGGCGGCTGTTGCGGTTTGGGAGTTTTCACTGGCAGCGGTAAGCAGTACGGACTGCGCTGACCCATCCTTAGCCGGTCAGCCGGAAGCGGAGCTACTTTTCCACGAGCCAGATAGTAGCGTCCATCAATACAGAGCTGCTCGCAGGTCTTTCCTGATACGAGCAGGGGCGCCGGGCATGAGGTAGAGCGGAAATACACCCGATAGGTGGACATTGCAAGTCGTTGGGAAGCCACTGCTTCGCGATAATTCTCATATAGAATATCGCATCCAAGACTATGCAATGCAAAGATAATTGTCGACGTCGATATTTCCGGTCCAAGGCCGAAAATGTCCAGAAATTAGCGGGATCCGAGAATATCGAAATCGCGGAAGGAGTACTGATTACCCAGAAGGGTAACTGTTTCGTTGGCCAGCAGCTGGCAGACGGCCTCCGTTGTAACGAGAAGCCGGAGGTTGCCACCAGGCAGTTTGCTCACATGACCGATTTTTCCGGCGGCCAAGAATTCGCCTACGAGCTTGTTGCCGTGATCGCGAGCGAACGATTGCAAAATTTGAGCTGAGGGTGTGCGGATGAACGCCTGACCTGTCTCCAATACAACAGAAAACTGCGCAGTTGGTATCGTAAACGGTTTTGCTGCTTGTAAGTGCGCAGACAACACGGCCCAACTCGGACGACCCCCCTCGAAAAGCTGATCGATCGCTTGTAAATCCGAAGCGATGGGCTTAGGCATTTCAACCTTCCATTTAGCTTTTTGAGCAGCCTTATCCTTGCGGATCTCATTATAGCCCTTGAGGATATCCGCCAGGGTGGGTCGGTTCGCCGTCGGGACCGGTTCGTGGAAAGTGGGAGGAGACGAGGATGACGCGGTCGTGTCGTCAACTTCCATCGGCGCTGATGGAGCAGCAGAAGTGGGACTCGGGGTAGGGTCCATGTCCATACATACCTCCGAGGGGGTGATAGGAGGTTCCGGCGAATCGGCGTGCTCTCGCTCCGGAAGCGAGGTGACTACGGCAGGTGGGAGCGATGCAGTTGTTGTGGCAGCGGCCGACAAAGTGACGCGTGGGAAGCTGGTAATGTCGAGAGAAGGCATTGTTCGGGACTGGAAAGTTGGAAAACCCTGGCGGTAAGTTTGCGAGGTTTGGTGAGAGGTATTCTGTTTGCGAGGTACGAAGTAGCCGGCAAGTTGAGAAGTTGTCCACATGACTCATTTGAACATGGATGCTGTGAATAAAACCCTCGGAGTTAAACCTTCATGCCATAGCGCAACGACAGGACGATAGCACGCGAGGTCACCAATGCCCTTGTCCAAGATTTTTTGGCTATGAATTGAATGCGTACGTAAAAACGCTGACCATGCGTGTATCCTAAGTACTACAGGAAGCTAAACTGATCGCCATTTCCACCATGTCAATGGATTGACAGGCAGAATGATATCAGGGCATACTGAGAAACCTTATCTGGGAATATTCAACTTTGCAAAAGGAGACGTAGAGGAAAAACGGAATCGATTAGCTTGTATTGCACCTGCAGGGCTGTTGAAGATACACAGAACTACGGATGCTGCCACTCTTTATTATTGCACCTGGCATTTAATTGTTGCACGTTGGGATGAAAAGAGCGTCGATTTTCTCGTACGATAAACCTGTGGTCTCCGGAACCTAAATATTCCGTCGTGTCAGCAATCGTGAATCTCTGGCAAAAACTACCAACCTTGAAATAAATCATCGTAGTAGACAGACATGTCAGTACAGCATAAAGGAAAAACGTTGATGCAAATCCTATGAGCCAAACGCAAGGTCATGACGGGTGGAGGCGCACAAAAAAGATATTGCTTGCACCGATAGAGTCGAACAATGTCAGAATTGTATAGTTGAATAACGCACTTCCGAGCCAAAATACGGCAAATGTGATTCCCATTCCAATGGATCGAGCATTTGTTGGAAGGACTTCAGAGCACACCACCCACATTAGCGGTGCCCAACTATAGAATCCACATTAATAGATGTTTAGTATACATCGAGGTGGTCATGCGTACATCTTACCTAAAGTTCCAAGCGAAAATGAAGACATAGAGATTCCACAGGCAGAAAGTGTGAAGTTGATTTGCATACTTATAACTTTCCACCACCCAAAAGCTGGTTGCAAAGATCAGATGGGAGCACAACATGATACTGGAGCCAAATAGTAGCAATCGACGACGACCAGCGCGATCGACCAATATGATTGCGCAACATACTCCAAGTAACTTTGCAATTCCGATAGTAATTTCACTGACAAAATGTGATGTGCTGGTAGCAGCCTCATCAAAATCCAAAGAACGAAGAATGTAGGTTGAGTAGTAAAGAATGGCGCTAGCGCCCGTCATGGTCTGGCCTATTGCTATCATGAGGCTCAATAAGATACGTCTACCCAAACAACGAGCCTGAGTATCAAAGTGCGAATAAAGGATATAATCAAAGGCAGTACCTTTTGCCAATCTGATCTGCGAATAAGAGCTTCAACAATGCTACTGTGTTCCAAAACGAGAGCGTGACTCGATTCCTCGAAACTACCGAACGGGTATCTGGCAAACTGGCCTCATGCTCATCTTCTAGGGCCTGTTTGGTTTGCATTTTCTGTAAAACGAATGACGTGTATAAATGATCAGTTACGCAACTTAGTTGAATGCAGGAAAACTTACAGCTCTGAGCCATCGTTTCGATTCTGGCAAGAACGGCATCCCAATCTAGCATCAGGGAGGGATGAGTTTTTAGCGATGAAATTGCCGAGATCAGTATGATCAAACCAGTTGTATTATGGGTGGTAGGAGTGTTGCCCCCAGCATCTTTCTCCATCCTTCCTTTACATCAATGATTATGACAAAAGCGAGTATTGGTGCTGTAAATGGTACCTGCGAATCTTGAAGCAAATGGCTGGTTACCAGAGATGCTAGACAGCCGATGCAAAGCATTACCTATAACAAAGACGATTGATATTTGAAAGCTGGTGGGAAAGCTATCATCGTACCTCATTCACGGTGACTAAGGCCCCACGTTGGTTTGGCCTCGCAATCTCTGATATATACACGGAAACGCAGGGACCACTACTACCGACAGCAAGACCCACGATAAAGCGACCGACGAGAAGTTGAAAGAATGTGGCTGCGAATGTCATGACAGCCGATCCAATGAGAAAAAGAATTGCGGTGACAATGATAGCTGGTTTTCGCCCAATTCTAAAATGCAAGCCTTTTACATCGAGCGTTCAAGCCTGGTAACAGTAAAGTATAGAAACCTACCCATCGGATCCCACACCACCAAACAGAGAGCCAAATACAGCCCCGATCATCAATATGCTAACAACCGACTGAGATTGGATGTTGGACAATGAGAATGTCTATAGAATCAATGCTAAAAACACTTTTTGTGACACACATCACAGTAGAGCAGTAAACGGTACATTCTGGATCAGCGGCAATGCAATCACCATAACGCAAAGGTCGTATCCAAAGAGAAAACCTGAAATAGCACTCAGTGCTGATATGACGCACTGCATCCACGCCCTCCCATTGTATTCGTCCTCAAAGGAGCCTAGCGCGTCCAGTTGAAACTCTCGCACAGATTTCAGAGTCGTAGTACGGGTTGACATTCTAGAGTCGAGTGACTTTAGACCTGATAGTGCTTTCTGGTCAACTTCGTATTTGTCACCCTTGAGCTCGTCCATTTCATTACTGCCATCCGAGTCAAAAGAGTCAACTTTCCTTCCAAATGCAGATACCCGGGTAGAATCTAATCGTATATCTTGCAGATGCGTTTCGCTTGATGCAGATCCAATGGTTGTCAAATTCTCATAAGCTCCACGATTTTCATGTGTCATTGCTCGACAATCTCAAGTGAAGCAAAAGTCGCGAGCACGTGATACTGAAAATGATTGGCCAACAGAGTGAATTAAACCAATCAGAATTCGAAAAAATAAAGTCGGGAGCTGATGCAACTGAACTCTTGAGTGTAAGTAACGGCTGCAATCTGTGAAGTGTATCGCCGCAACCCATATGGAGAGCTGATATGCAATTCTATAAAAAGCAAAGAAGTTATTGTAGACTACAGGAATGGCCTGTTTGCCTACGGTGAACGTCATTCAGACTCGGGGAAAGAAGGCGATAGTGAATCTCTATATAAGTATGAGCACATCTTATGTGTCTAAGTAGTTGTATGGAAATTAGAAGGGTGATGCCACGGTTTCCATAACGTCATCTGATAATCTAAATCGCTGGTCTCAAGGGCCAAAGACGTCCCATGATCACTTTCTACAGTCGCACACTTGTTTAAATTCGCTGATAGTTGGGCAGACGGAACGGACTTCATCGGAAACTTGACGCGATTCACAATGAATATGTAGGTGGTGCACAGCTCCGTTTCAAAAAATTTTGCGAGAGGATCAGTTGTACGATGTTGGTAGCCCGGATAGAGCCGAGAATCAAATTTCTGCCGGGCCTTCAGCAAGTAATGAGAATCTCTCGCAAATTTTTCAATTTGCCAATTCGAATATGGTGGACGATTTTTGAGAGTGATGTGAACTTCGCCCAGTGGAGTAAGAATTGTCCGAGCGCTCTGAAAGAAATCACGAAGCAAATTGCGGTTGAGATGAACGCGTTGTTGTCCAGTATGTGGAAAATTGAATATCACATAGTCGAAAAGCTTTGTCAATCCATTTACTCGCCAAAGTGTCTGGTCTAATTGCGTTGCATCCACCCGATGGAGTACATAGGCCCCATGCGTTTTAATGTATTGAATACACGATTTTGCATTCGCATACTTCTCGAAAACTGCCTTTTCGTCATCGAAAGAGGTCGCAATCAGACGCTGACCACATTCACAAATTGACAGCAGTGCCTTTGAGAAGGAAAAATCTGACGTGATATAACATAAGGCCTCAACTAGCGTACGCTTGTATCATCAATCAATTACCTCCATCACCAACAATCAAAATCGAGCTCCCTTTAGTATAGTGCGGCTGCGCTGGTCGAACCGCGAGCTTTCTTCGTTTATGGTGATTTATCGCATTATTAGAGCGGTCTACCCGTTTCATTTGGGAAAATTAGAAAGCAAATGCATGGACGGGGTCTCTGTTCCTCTTAAACTCAATGAAATGTATTTGGGACAGTTAATATAGAATGCGATCACTGTAATGCGCAGCGAGAAGAGCTTTGAAGCGATATTTGGTCATTTGGAAGATTTTGAAGAGGAATTTCTTCTGTAGCTTCGAGCGATAAGTATACTTTAATGCTTCCATAATTTGCAAAATTGCTCCAACCGGGATACTGGGATAATAAGTAAAGTCGCAGCCATATCCCCGGCTTGATACTTTTCAGAAAAGATGCTTGTGCGCTGGGAGTGAGTGCTCGGCGATGATGACGGAACTCATGGGACGCACGGACATTTTGACCGATACAAACGCGATTTGTAAGCTCAACAACCTTTTGATCCTTAGTTTCTGCAATCGCAAGCTCAGACCAAGTATAGGAAGCTTCATAGGTGCCGTTCAAAGCGGTGTCGGAGGAAGCCCACCCTTGATCATGAGAGCTGATATCAACCACACATAAACAGCATGAGCTGACTTGTACACCCTGAGGCAGCTCTGCAGCTGGTATAGGTGACTCTAAATAGCAGTAATTCATATGACTGTACCCACGCAGAAAAGCTGTTGTGTCCTTCTGTATTATCATTACAAATCCAGCGAATGTGAGGATATCATTGCATATTTCAAGCGGTACGCTTTGTCGATGAAACAAAAAAGATGCAAGAAATGCGTATTGCATTGGTGTCAGATTTGAATAGTGGGTTGATAGGTCATTCGCTTGGCGCATCTCAGTGGCATCAGCGCCATCTTTGTATAGATAAATTGTCATTTGCCTTGTGGCAGGCGGTGAATTGATAAACTATGAGAATTCATTAATATTTATCTGAGACAATCGTCAGAAGCATTCCTAATTTTGAATGGCATGACTACATGTAGATCGCTGAATGTTGTCAAAGTATACCAAGCATGGGTCGGGCTATAGGAATATAGCAGATTTGTACAGCAAAAGCGGATCGTGTTGCGGGATAAGCAATCAGGAATTGAGTAAATGCAATAGGAAGGCTGCTCAAGTATACATATAAGTATCAAATCGGTTCATCACATACACTACTTATGCGAAGTCACGTCTTATGGACTTTAATTAAAATCTCAAGAGGTCTAGAGGCGTTACTGACTAGAAACATTGAAGTATGCGTATCGCAGTCGATGCTTGCATCCTGGCCAATTTAACAATCGGTCAGTTTCACTTGCCAAAAGGTCCGCGTCGTACATAACGCTCTACCGTTTTTACATGGAATTGTTTCTTATAGCGTCATCGCAGCTTCCCTCCTATTTGCTCGATTCTTGAAATGGCAAGCTTTATGGCTGCTGCATCTCATCTCTTCTGACCTGCCATACTCTATATTCCGATAACGATAACATTCTCACGAAGAAGAAAAAATCTATCCTTCTCTTACGTAGAATCATGCGATATTACAAGAACTTTAGACGGGTTAAAGACCCCTAGTCGATCCAAATTAACGGCTAGATTTTCCGAATGAATAAGGTGCTATCACCAACACACCAACTTTTCTTCTATCCCGTGACGCATCATGTGCTTATCGGTGAGTATATATTCTCCAGTCGAGGACACTATTCCGTTTGTAGAAGTATTCAAAGTGATGTAATAAAGAAATAAGACCTGTCTTCAAAATCTTATATACTATCTTTAACGAGATATCGATACATATGACCTTGAACTTGAGAAAAACTTGATCCGTGAAAGCCACCGTTTATTTTTCCATCAAAGTTTGTAACGTGACGCTAAAAGCGCGTATCAAAGTCTTGGAAGAGATTAATTACCTATGAAACCACAGGTAGTCTATTCTACCAGAAATGTGGTTCCACGATCGCGATCACGTCAATCCGTAGACGGAAAGACAGACACTTTGATCGAATCAAGTAATGCGCATACTGCAAACCAAGACACAAAGGAGAAAAAGCACCCACCTCGACGGAATAGTCTTCGTCATGACAACCTTTCTGAGAAATCAACGCGGCGAACGCATAGTGGCCACAAGCTACACGGACAAAGAACTGAGAAAAGCGGAGGATGTAAGGCTTTAGGAGAAGTGATCACAGGCTCCACAGACACACGAAAGAAAATGTTGTCTTCAGCTCGACCGCTGATTCAGAGTGATCAAAGCAGTGTGTTTGATTGTGTGAAGATGATGGTCCGGCAGAAAACCGATGCGGCACTTTTGGTGGACGCTAAAGGATCTTTGACTGGGATTCTCACCGATAGCGTATATAACTCGCTTGGTTGCATGACTTGAAACACTTTTGGATAACCTTTTCGTGTAGGATATCGCGTACAAGGTCGTGGCCATGGGAAGAGACCCGAAAATGTTCAGGGTGTGTGAGGTCATGACCCCAAATCCTTCATGTGTGGCGCCTAACGCGAATCCAATTGATGCGCTCAACAAGATGATTAGTGGAAAGTTTCGTCATTTGCCTGTGGCTGATAATGAAAAAAGTATGAGTTTTCACGTCGGCCGTACTCAATACTGAATTGGTTATGCACAGTTGTGGGTATATTGGATATTGCAAAATGTGTATATGATGCTATCGCACGGATTCAGCATACCTACGATGTTTCAGACGATCGACTTTCTGAAGTTGTGCAAAAGGTATCAGAATTGAACTTCTCACCCCTGAATCAATAACCGGTTCTCGTAGCTGCGGTCTCATTTTCCTAGCGTGACGGCCGAAAATCTTCTTATGCATCTTCGTGAGAAAGTACGTTTCTAGATTTACTCGGGCTTTTGGAATTCCTCCTATATTATCTGACGTTTTTAGTTGTTTTTGGCAACGCTTTCGGTCATTGTTAATGAAGACACTGTGGTACCGATCGTACGACCGAATGATACTGCTTTTCAAGCTGCCAAGTTGATGCTTCGAGAACGAATGAGTGCCGGTACATTTTCTTGATAATCTGGATTTCTGACTCTCATCACCCTCGACGTAGTGATGGTATGTAACGAAGCCGATGAAATGATCGGCATCATGACCTCCAAAGATTTAATGCGTCGTGTGGTGGCTCTGGATGTCGATTCCTCAAAATGTCACGTCTCAAGTGTGATGACGACGAATCCGTATACAGCTACAAAGGATACAACTATACTGGAAACTTTGCACTCGATGCACAACGGACAGTTTCTACATGTTCCAGTATTGGACTCTTCCAAGAAGAAACTTGTCGGCTTGCTAGACGTGTTACAGGTGACACGCGGGGTCGTCAAACAATTGGGCACTTTTCAGCGTGTAAACAAGGGGGAATTGAAGACTCTTTGGGATCACTATCGAGCGGAATTCATGCAAGCAAAGGAGATCGTGTCTCATGAACACCACGGGTCTGCTGAAGGAAGGTCGATTGATTCTGATGTTATAACCACACAGAAAAAAATTATACTGGAAAAAAAATTAGGCCTGACGAGTACTAAAGCTTTCACCGTGACGGAACTGCCGATCATACAGTCTGCGTCGGAAGTTTACGATGAGAGTCCAGTCTCTGAGCCCATTCCAGATTCCTTTGTTTACAAGATTGTGGACCGAAATGGAGTGACACACCGATTTACTAGCTCCGCGGAAGACATCTCTGAGCTTTTGCATGACGTACAACATCGGATAGGCGATCATACTATTCGAAAGTTACAATACGTGGACGACGATGGCGACCACGTATGTGCACTACAGCGTATCCGTATGGTCAAGTGTATCTCAAGCTTTCTTCTATCTCTAGGTGCTTCTCTTTACAAATGTGGATCTGAAAGACAGCGTCAGACGAGCTCGCACGTGGGGCAACAAATACCTCCGACTCATCGTCCACATGCGTGGTGCAAGCCTTTTTGAAATACCATCTGACAATGCGTTTCGGCAGATTGATGCTAGTCGACAAGAATCGGTACTGGGGATAGTATATTACGCAGCGGCTGCAGCCGCTATTGCAGGAGCTTCATTTTTCTTGAGTCGGCGAAGATAGATATCTGGTGCTCGTGTTATTTATGTGGTGATTTTGGATAGAATCGATAGCTCACGCATTGTATCATCTTCAACACGGATTTGGAAAGCGAATCACCATGATTGCAAAGATTGTAACAAGCTCGACTCGAGTGACTGTCATAGAAGTTTACAATTGAAACGCATCGAGGTCTATTTCGCAGAAGGCTCCTGTGTAGCATTCAGTACACCAGTCAAAATCAATGCGCCAATGTGTCCAGAGTTCGGCTCGAAAAATGGCTTGACAAATTGTACTTGTTAGGTTGATCCAAGTTAATCCAAATGTGTACCATTTTATCAGGAGCGTTTGGGTTTTGATATTTTTTCCAAAAAATCACACACCGAACCACCTTATTGCTAGAACAAGAGCAGTGGCTGGAGTCGGGAGAAAATCACGTATTCTTTGAGAAGACTGGCTTGATTCTCGATATATGAAATCCATGCTTCTCTTTAGTGATTCCTGCAAGACGCTTTCGTCAGATTCGAAAAGCCACATCGCCATAGCCCAGGATATGCTTGAAATAAGCGGAAAATGCGTCTTCAATGAGAACTTGTTGAATGGAGCAATATCTCGCGCAGCAAGTAGCCGAAAGCACGCATAGATATTTCGAGCAAGGAGGTACATGACGACTTGGTTATTCACGCTTGTATACTTCCCCCATGCAAAGTAGCCACCAAGAAAGCCTGCTAGAGCCGCGTGCCAATGCTGAGCCGGCAGTCTGACAGCTTTGTTGCGTGCGTTTGTATATTTCTTCAGTAAGACCAGAGTGCATTTGTAAAGTCCTACGAACAACGCCAAATTTTTAGTGTGCTCGTACGTGAGCCCAATGATACGTCTCAATTTGCTCTGAGTAGTCCCTTTGCTAAATAAGAAAATCATGACGAATGCTTTGTAGAGATGTGAGATGTAGTGAGACCAAGCCATATACATTTCCGTACCGTGAGGAGCACGAGTCTTCGTGCCATAAGCTGCACCGTTGCGAATTCCACGCAGAATACTTTGGGCATCATTGTCGAGCATCCTCAATCGCTAACGCTTGATAATGTCAGTTTACGTATGTTATTTGATCACGAGGCGTGATGTCTGCCCGTAAATTAGGGTCTGCCACACCTTCTGATATAGCTACCACCGGTGATGAATGATCGTGCTCGACTATTGCCACAGAACACTGTTTTTTTGTTGCACTGAGCGCTGCATATATTGATCGTCAATCACACAGTCATGATAAACAGGTCCTAGCGAATTATGTATATGAAGTTGATTTTCATCTGGCATAACATTGAAAGGGTAGCTCTCGTTGAGATTGGCTGAGAAGGACTTTCCTACCGGTAGTTTGCTCACGGTCTCTGCATGAGAAAGCTTTTAGTTGTAGTTTGCTCGGTCAACTACACTTTTGTGACCTTCACAATTTATGGGTGGTTCGTTTTTGTGAAAGTCACACACAAGGAGCAGATCGTCAAACCATATTTCTTCACTTTGAGTAGAATTACATAACCTTCGTGGGTAGATAAAGCAAGGAGAGGTGCTTTCGTATTTTTCAAGCAGCTGGATTTTTAGAACGCCGTCTCGTCTACCATGCACCTTCCCCAGATCCCGATTTTTGGGACTAATTTGATACGATATAAGTACTGGACTACCATCCGCAGGTCATTTATCTCATTGTAGCCGTACGAAATGTACTTTACATCTGAGATTCCTATATGATAAAAACGACCTCATTGTGACCTCGTGAAAATGTGAGTAATAGGACTGAGCAATGTTTTAATTGTTCAGGACATGAAATAGACTATAGAGTTACAAGAGCTACACGTTCCGCTTCACTATCCAAAATATCGCCAGAATGTCGCCACATGAATGTACACTTTGAGTTGTGCAGCAGCGAAGTTTCTTCAGCTATGTGGGTTCTGCACCATCACCACCCGATACCAAATCTATATTTGATGAATCGACAAATTGTTAACAAGCCGAGCCGTGAACAAAGTAAAACACTTGCGAGTAATGGTGCTTCACAGCCAAACATTGCCCCAATTCCCAAGTTTAGTATGTGGTTGACCTCCAAGTATCCCATTTTAGAACATCGATATGTCCAGTTGTCAGCTTGAAAAGTGTTGACTCTATGTATTCATTACATATACGATTCAGTTCGGAGCATCTCGTGGAGATTAATTGCTCAATTTATTTGAATATTGCAAGTTCTAAGCACACTTCACAGCATACTCATTAACTATTTATGCTTCCTTTGAAATCATATCTCCTGAAATTAATTTTTCTTCCTCCGATCGTCAACTTTTGGAATCTTTTGACAAATGCTAATTTTCCTTGTCAGATACAGAGAGCATAACTGGTGATATCAATGTATTTGTAAGCGTGGAAGTCAAACAGTATTCTGCCATTTTCGACGGAAAAAGAACTCTCTATGCGGGCCACATCTTGATTCCAGCTCCGAAGTGGGTGAATCAGGTCTCGTATAAGATGGTAGCTTGAAGCGATTGAATTCAATACAATGAAGAAATTGCAAGTTAACTATTTATTCCTAGACGATCACCAAAGCGTTACCAGGCGTCAACATATCCGGACTTGAGTCAGGGAATGTAACTCACATTCTGCACCTGCTGTAAATCCCGCTTTGCGACGTTCAAAACGTTTTGTAGCCTACAGATAGGATTTGTCCCAGCAGGCTCTTGTGGATTGCAATGGAGTACAATCTGCATTTTTGCACGAGTCAAAAGAAATAAAAATATAACGCGAGACCGGATATAAAAGATCACGTGTTTGTTTTCGCAACACATTCTCCGATAAAGCAAGAATGAAACTTCGAACTATACAATTGCATATCGATCGGTCTTCAAATTTCACCCACTTCCGAGTACGAGCAAAAAGATGAGAATGATAAGTAACACGACGATGGCGACGTAGAGTTTGATGTTGCCGCTTTGCCGCGCCACCTACATGATATCATCAGATTTACCTTGACTTGCCGAGGGCTAAGCAGATTTTTCAATCACCTGTGCGGCTCTGGCTCCTTCTGTTGTCAGTCCATCCTTGGCATGTAAGACATCATCGTCCATGTCATCCAATAATCTCAAATGTAAATCTGTCTCGTCCTTCACTGCCATACTAAAGTTCTTCAAGTTTGCCACACCCTTGCCTATAATGTCTAGTTGATCGTCTTGATCTATTCAATCAGGGTACACATTCGATCAGAGAGGAGTGATATCGCGCGTATAATCTATATCGTTTGCCTCTCATAATTTGCTTTTGTAGCCCTAGAAGTTCAGACGACCGATTATTCGACCTCTGACTGCCACAATAGAGCGTTGAGATAGATTTGACTGAAAATCTCACTGAGCACACCTCTTACTTGACAACTGGCTTTTGTATATGTTCATGTTCCGTTCCTAAGAATTTAGTTGGTCATTTGAATTCATTATAAAACTGCCGAAACATACTTGATTACGCTCTAATTCTTGTAGCACTGTTTCCCACCGTTCCAATTCCTTACGTTTACTTGAGCAAGAGTAAATAGAAGTGTTTCGCAATTATACTGGAATGAAGCTTACATGTCTGGAGAAAGCGATCGTTTGAAGCAGTCAAAGTCCCGACGTAACTGCACGGTATCCGTGCGCAATTCGGATACACTATCACCAGCCGAGTTGTAGCTGTTTCCTGCTGTCATGGATCGTATCGATAGCTCTGCCTTTTGCGCACGCAACATTCTTTTCTGCCATAAATTCCAATCATTAAGCGCTGTCATTGCACTTCCTTGAATGGTAAGTGTACCTTCTTACAACATTCCTGCACAATGATTCAGTTTCCTTTAACGACCGAAACATGCGCGGGACGCTTTCCATGTTGCCGATCGGATGTGGACCCACAGGCAATAATTCAATGAATGAAGTCATTGCACCTAAAGAAAAGGTACCCGAAAACGATACTGACATCCTGCAGATTGCTTCGCAGCTGTCATGTGCTCGCTTTGATCAAATGTAAGGTTGTCATTGAGCTCATCGTTATATCATCACCTCATTCAGAACATCATAGCGACTCCTATGAGATTGAAAAGACTACTCTGAAGGGCCTTCCTCTGATTGCACAGCGCCTTATCGCCACGGGATGCTTTGAAGGTACGAAATGTGTTGAAGATGCATGTTACCTGTTCAACATTCATAGTCTCGGGCTTCATAGGACGCATGGTGGATACCAAAACAACGTACAGTAGAAAGCGATCACATGAGGCTATGCGTGTCGTCGCTTCTCCAGACTCGAAGGAAAGTAAATCGCTGAGTCGTATGGTGCAAGGGAACAACTCTGGCGAGGCCAAGAAGATCACAATACCGGATGATGATGATATTGTAGATGATCATAATTGTCGCAAGTTATTCACACCCGAGTCGAAAGCAGCAGAAACGCTTAGTAGATACTCTACGGTTCTGGAAAATGTGCTAGCAGATTTGGGTATAAAGTGGAATGAAATGAGCCGTCTCGAAGAGATGCACAGCTGCACGCTTGCTCCTTTAGATGAAGAAAAAGTGAGGGTTATCTGTCATACCATTCGACTATTGGGCAAGCACGATATGATTCCAAAGATTGAAAGGAATATGATGGGCTGTATTGTTAGCATACTGGATCGTCAGGTATGAGTCTTCACATCTTTTGATGACGAGTATCTTGAATTATGAAACTTGTGTGTTAGATTGTATCTCGGCAACATTCGGGTGACACTAAAAGCGGTGAAGCTGAACCAGAACGTCCCACCATAAAGAGACCTAGGATACAACGCTCACATTATATCTTGGATATTGGAGCTTGCATACTGCTTGTTGCCTCCTCATCTCATCTAGATCGATGCATCTTGTCTGAAGTGATGATCGATAATTGTGTTGGTCTTTTGTGCCAGACAATAAAAAATCTCAAAGAATCTGTGTCCATGGCGCATACATCTGATTTGAATCAAATTGAAGACGAACGAGATTTTTGGCGTGTGATTCCAGTAGTTTGTGGCTTTATGGAACAAGTTTCACGTCTTATATTGTCGTTGAAACTGTCGGATTGCTTGATATTGCGATTATCTACCAGTCTGTTAGACACATTTGTTTTGGAGCCCAATCATCATGTTGCACAGCTTCAACGGAGTAGCATTACGGTTATTCGGAGTATTTATATCCAGTATCCTTCACATCGTAAGCTGTTGCTGAATGAAGCCCTCACGACAATGCTAAAGGTCCCTTTATCAAAGCGAAATTTGCGCACAATGAAATTGCTGTACTCAAATAGGACAATCCAGATAATCACAGCGCTTGTAGTCACACTACTCCAGTGCAGCGATCCGAGAGATCGAGTCTTAGAAGGATACTCACGCCAGAAAGAAGTCCAATCCAGTTCGGATTTGAGTTTTGGTGAGAAGCACCCGTTTTCAAATCTCGTTACAGACACTCTGGAGAATATTAAGCTATTCAGCCGAGGTTTGATCAATAACTGCTTGAAGAAAGATGAGGATCGTGGACATCGAACTCGGTTAGAAAATTTTCTGGAGGATTTGCTGGCCATGTTCATCTATCCAGAGTGGTTTGGAGCCGAAATGCTTCTCGAATTGCTCAGCTCGATCCTGGCAGGAATATTACATGGTCAGCTGTCCAAAGATGAGAAACGACTTGACGCACACTACGCATTGGTGTCACTTAATTTGATTGGAAAAATGTGTACATCTATAAAGACCCACGAAAAAGAGGCGGAGGTGGACAATGCTGTCAATTATGATGATTTGCGGGCTCTTGTAACTGATGAAACCAGTATTACTCAATCAAATATTCGACCTGAAGCAATCGATGCAGCCAACATCTCTCCGCATTTATTGTTGGAGATGATTACGCTAATTCATTTGCGTGAGAAGTCAAAAACAAATGTACTTTATCTAGACTCGGGCGTGCTCTTATCAGCAAAATTATCACAAAACGCGCTGAACTCAGGCTCCCAAGCTGCGGAGGAATCGACCGGGATGTGGTTTCAACATTTTTTCGATGCATTTTGCGATACCATAGATTCACACCTCGATCATTTAGTCATTCCGAATGATATGGGTGCTCGAGTCAGCCTCCATGCGACACTCAGACGTGGCTTTTGTCAATCTTTTGACAAGATTCTTTCACATATAATGGCTTTACTGGCTGGTGGTATTCCGACATTTCGATCCCGTGTCATGAAGGTGCTTGCGGAATTGGTCCACCTCGATCCAATGCTGATGGCCCGCGAATATGTTCGAGGTGCGGTCTACAACTGTTTTGTAGATGTGAGCATCTCTGTCCGCCAAGCTGCTGTGGATTTGGTCGGTCATTATGTGGCTTTCCATCCTACACTGGTAAGAGACATGCAAACCGACTTGTTCGCTGGCACTTAATTACATTTTTCAAGTTTGAACAGTACTTTGAAATGCTTTGCGAACGATTACGCGATAAAGGAATAAGCGTTCGGAGGAGTGTTTGTAAAATATTCCGGCGCTATCTGACGTCCGCACCGACACATGACGAAGAAATTGATGCAGCAGTACTTCAGAGAGAACATAATCGGAAAAGTGGATGTATGCGGATGCTAGCACAACGAATTGGCGACTCAGCCGAAGAAACAAGTTTAAAAAAATTTATTCTCAATACATTTGAGGAAGTCTGGTTTGGAGAAGGTGACGAATGGGAATCACATGAACGACTGCCCAAAGCTTTGAGTGTTCGAGAATCAGGCCCAAGCCATGAGATTGGACCGGAAATGGAAGATAAAATGCGTTTGGCTGACACGAATCGTGTCAAACAACTCCAAGCTGCCGTAACTCCTTCTAGAGTTATTCATGAGACTCGCTTGAAGTTGTATGACTCGGTCAATATTGCTATGACAATTATTGAAACCATTCAACACTGCAATCAACTCCGGTGGTTTGTGTCATTACTAAAACGTCTTTTGGGGGATGGAAAATCAGGCAATGAATGCAAGGAGGATTCCAGCATCAAAACCAGGACAAAGACTGCAACAGGAATACGTGAGAAGATCGAGAAAATTCTGAAACAGCTGATAGAATGTTTACTGCAATTGGAAGAGGGGAAACTCTTAGAAGGCTGTTCTGTGGTAGACATACAATCGCAGTTCTTGTCATGCTTGAGAGCTCTTTTAGCATTTTGTGAAGCTGATCCTGTGCTCTTGAAAAATCATATTGAACTCCTCATGGTTTATATCAACGGAGATGAGCGATTTTCAAAACAGAACGAGAGTAAAATTCAAACGATTGCGCTCAGTATTGTTGGAATGGTGTTTTCTTCGACAGGAAGCGTACAAGAAAGGCTGTTGGAACTCTTACGGAGAGATCTGAAAGATTTGATTTTCAAAGCACCTCCAAGTGTGGTCGACATGGCTATCAAGTGTTACGCAACTTTGACAAGTGCCTCTGGAAAGTCGACTGCAGCTTTACGAAATCTTTTGGAAACCTTTCAAGCGTATTTGATCAAGCATCAAACTTTATTCTCGTATTGCGAAATGAATACGGGTACCCGATCATCGTTGCAACGTGCTCTTTACAGTGCGGGGCAGATCGCAGCAGCTTACGAAAAAAGTACAGAGGCGTCGGAATCGACTGTGGGACCCAACATGGAGAATCTCTTCCACCTGTATCTCGCTTTTCTAAGGAAACCAGGAGATGAAGCATGCGTTTGCAAAGCTCTACACGGCGTAAAGTATTTGCTTAGGGAAAAACCAAAGTTTCTTCTTTTTATGCAGCAGGAAGGTTTGCTGGGATCACTGCTCACCGAGTCAGGAAATGAAGTAAATTCCCAATGCTTGTTGATCCTGGATGACATCCTACAATATGAAGAGAATCGGCAACGTCTGCATCAGTCAGCTGCGTTGGTAGAACGATACAGCTCTAAGGCTCAAGTGGAAGGGGACCAAGAAGGTCAAGCTTCGCTCATCGGTAGTGTTGCTCAAGCTCAGCTTTGCAATATTCTTAGTCTATGTATGAGTGTGGAAGCTCGTGTTCGCACTCAAGCACTTGGATGTGTATCGACCTTATTGAATCAAGGCTTGGTCAGTCCTATGCATTGTGTCTCAGTATTAGTGGCACTGGAAGCAGATCAAATTCTCTCGGTGCAAGAGAGGGCTCATGCGCAATTGGTGTCGCTTCATGAACGATTCCCAACTTTACTGTGTGCTCCATCAGTACAAGGAATATCTGAAGCATTCAATTTTCAGCAGAGAGTATTCGGGAAAGCGTCAGTTCTGAGGGAGAATAAAGACAGACATTATCTTTGTGTTTATGGAAGACTGTACCAAGATTGCTTTCGGCCAAGCCGGACAATGCGCAACATGTTTTTGTCATCACTGATCAGCCAATTCAGCGACAAAGGAAAAATTGTCTCCAATAAAGCCAAGGTATCGGCTGATTTACGGAAAACACTGCAATATTATAGTTATTTGGCGGAGCTTTTGGCATCATTGCCGTATGCAACAGAAGACGAGCCGTTGTATCTGGTGCATTTGATCAATCGATGTGTATCTCTCAAGCTGAGGTACCAAATCTATTCATCATTTTGACAAATCGATGATGATTTCTGTAAGTGTAGCACGATCCTTGAAGAAATCCTGCAGGCGTTCATCAGACTTGGTGTCGTGAAGAATGCAAACGGAGAAACTTTGGATACTTACTCAAGCCAACTTTGGGACAATCAGATTGGCGATGTGCAACCTGCATCAATCCCAATAGAGCTACAAATTAAATGTTTTACAGCTTTCACGGCCAGCTTACTAATCTACTTGAAAAATCATCTCAAAAGCTTGTACGCGTTATCGGACGAAAAGTGCCAGCTGTATCAGCCTGTCAGCGCTTCAAAGGTACATTGAAATGTTGACGTTTTGTGTGTCCTTTTGATCAAGCTACTACTTCGACAGGCCGCTGATCACTTTGCTGCTACCGCGGGCAAGTCACTCAAGCTACAGCTACCACCAATCAGTGCACTCGTCTCAGCCACCAATCCGGTCGCTCAGAGCTGGAGCATGTTCGTCTCTGCCCAGAATACTGCTCGTGACGACCAGAAACAAATCGACTTTGACATCAAGCCTGTATCGACGGTACGAAACCGAAGACGCCGTCAGCAAAAATCCCAGAAAGAAGAAACAGAGGTCTCATCCTTTGTACACGATACTCATATACTTGCTACCTAGACACATCCAGCTTCGTCGTTTGTGGCTTCAAAATACCGCAATTAAGTAGATGTCACATCCGCCAACAGTTCTTAACGGATGCAATTTGGTACTTCACTGCCTTAATTTCATACAGTGCCGGCAGAAATATAAGGCCGCTTACACCGATAAGTCGTGAGATGACTGCTTTTATTCCTTTGAAATCAATAAACTGCATGACAACCAAGCCTAGAGAAGCACACCGCCAAATTTGCTATTGCCACCCTTGCAGCTCGGCTTTGTTTTTAGATTTCACCGAATCGGAACTAGATTCGTCTTGTGGCGTATCCAGAATCATAACTTGATCATGTGAGGATTAGTCAAAAGGGTACTTGCTAAGCGACGACGATAAGAGTGTGATACTGAACGAGTAGGTGAAGAGCACGGCCAAGTAACTCCTCTGGGAAATCGTAAACTATCACCGTAATTTCTCTGCAATCCCGGAATCACAGAAGATCGTCCGGACGATCATTTGAAAAAAACTTTTTTATTTTGTCAAGTCTTTGTGGTTGGAAACTCCATCTGAAGCCAAAGCCTTACCATACCACGGCAAATGCATAAGCTACTAAGCGCAATCATAGACTTGACGGAGAAGAAATATGCTAGGTGGATCCAATACCGCCCACGGGGCCGCTTGAGATAGTATTTATTTCAGAGATGAGAAGTGTGTTTATATAGTCTCTAACGGCTTCTAATATCTCCAGGGATACCTCCGGAGAAAAGAAGACTTTTTCTTGTGGAATGAACGGAAGGCGGTGACAGACCAAGCGATTCACTCAGACGTCTAACTCTCTATTTGATCCTGCTTACCAACAAAAAATCAGATGGTAGTGCGAGCATTCGTTCATTGAGTATTCGAATAAGGGAAATGTGCGGCAATCCGATTCTTCATTAATTTACCTGCTCAGGACTCCCAAATTGTTTAATGTTCAAATTTATTACATTAGCTAACTTTAGGCTTTTAGCGAAGTCGATAGAAGGATGAAAGTTTAGGCTCCCGTGAACTTGAGCTACATCGTGGTTTGAAACTATAGCACGACGTTTTTATATAGAGCTTGATGTTGACAGCTAGAAAAGCAAGCTTTTATTATCGATAAACAAAAAACAAGCCACGACTCCAAAAACAAACGTCTGCATCTTCGTCATACTACAATGTCTTCTGTTTGTGAGACGGTCAACAACAACGAGATGGTGGACAAGAAGCCTTACGTCTGGGTGTTGTGATTAGAGTCGGCGACCACGAGTGTTTCGAAGATTTGTTGAAGAAGGTATAGCCAAATTTCTTGTTGGGCAACAAGTGATGGATTTACACGAGGGATTGTAACAATTATCACTTTTCTGAGCTTCGCTGAGTCCAGCGGAACCAATTACCAACAAAGTAATCCAGTCATGGCGCATCGTTGATACTTGATGGTTTGCGCTTTTTTCTTTAGCTTTCGTTTTGAAAGTGTTCCGAAACAAACAAATTGCAAATGATGCAGCGTTGGGAAGCGTAACATTTTTTTTGCATAGAAAGTGATGTGGACAACACTGCAATACGATTGGGAATACACGCGTTCTCCGAACCGCATGATCTCTACATTTAAAATCAAATAAGCACAGCCAACTTTCGAAAGCACTCGCGCCATCGTTCCATGGATACACGTGCTACTTTATGGAAATGTACGTGGCTTCCGGCCATACAAGTTTCTCTATGTCTTTTCTTTTGACTTCTCGACGATAAAGAAGATGACACAGTGACAAATAAAAAATGGTGAGCTCGGCATTAGTGCAGATGCTCGTGCTTCATTGCATTGAATTCTAAACAAGAGCTTGTGCGAGGCCAGCTATCGCTTATGGCGCTACAGTCCTTGTTTTCGGAGACCCAGTCAGATTGCAGATTGCAGTTCAACCCAGAAATCACGGTCTTTCATATCTGATACGTGCGTACTTAAGTTTACCTGTACCAGCTGATACTCAATGCCACATGTTTGTGGCCGTGATTCGAAAGACGCCTGAAACTGGATCATAAGTGGACTGAGTGTACACACGGTTCTTAATGTGCTCCACACCAAAGTTTCATTTTTGAAAATTCATTTGTAATGAATGCGCACACAAGTTTCGCATCTCGACGCAAACAGAATTTGTGTTTGCTCACACGAAAATTCGTACGAAGACACAGTAGAGTAGGTTACGATATAATTCACAAAAATCAACTTACAAGAGAAACGTGTGAACCGTTTGCGATAGACTGCATGTTAAAGAACTATGTGAGGCGCTCGGCGCTGGGTATAACGCGACAAGTGCAGCCCTTCTTCACCATGCTGTTCCTTGTGCTTGATAATTAGGATATAAGGTAAATATCTCGATCTTTTCCCATCGTCCTTATCGAAATGACATGCAGAACAGACAAATCCTGACGAACAACCGACGGATACCTCTGATGGTTCCCATTTCTGAAGTATGAAAACTCGCAGGATACGTGCTTCAGCACAAAGAACACCTTTTCCTTGACAGCAACAACATGATTGCAGAATCCCGACAAGCAGGCAATTGCAATTGACATTGCGTGCAGCTCCAGTTGTCACCGATGAGATTGTGCTGGGACGTAAGTAGGAAGGAATGGGTTGGGAGAAGAGTACGCGACTTGTTTGTACTTTCCTCTTCGGTAAGCTTTGGTATGGAAGGAATAAATTGAACTCATTAATCATCATCAAGAAGACTTGATACTGCATCACAATACTTGGAGAAATAGCAAGAATCACTTTCAATTTAAAAAGCAGACTGGGGATGACTCTTCTTGAATATATCCTTGTTGTGGCTAGATGAATCTTACTGGTCACTTTTCCTTGTAGTTTCTTTTTTCCATTCGGGTACAGCTGGGTCAACATATTGAACGAGAACTTCGTTTGCAAGCTTAGCCAGTTCTCCTTTTGGTTTCTCACTCAGCAGCAGAAACGCCTGCCCACCTTCTCCAGTGACAAATCTCAGCATCGCTGCATCGTTCATTGTATCCCCGGCTGCAACGATCACTCGGCATTTTGATGACACAAAGTCTTCTACGGTCTTCACTTTGTTTTCATGTTCATTGGCCACTCCTATTCCTTTTAACATGTTCTCTTCTGACTCATCGTCAGGACGGGAGCCATACAAATTGCCAGGGTTGATCTTAATGTGATATTCTTTGATAGCAAACAGCAGATATTCCTTGTGCGTTGCACTGATTATGTACGAAGTTACATCCTTTGTTTTGAGTGCGTTGATCAGTGCAACCATTTGGTCATATGGAGCAGACTTGGTTCCCCACACACGGACCGCGGCAATACCGTCGCTGGTTTCATAATGATAATTGTCCGTCCTCGGGGGTGCAGTGCTCTGGAGTGCACTTCTCATAAGCTCTTCTCGTTCTCCCGGATTCATTTGATGAAGCAGTCTGACTTGTAAAGTATGTTTCAAGTACCTACACTGTGGTTGTTTCGCCATTTCCTTATTCGATATGGCGTACCAAACAAAAACGAGCTGTTCGAGTCGTTCATTGTCTTCTTCCGTGAGAGGTTCCTTTTCCCTCTTATCAAAAATTTTCTGAATTTGCATCACAACATCGTCGAAGGATACTTTAACGCTCTCCTTCGTCTTTTTTTTCTCCTCTCTCGCCTTTATTCCGTCCAATAAGCTTTCTTTCGGAATGCAAACTTTAGACGCACCACTAAATCCAAAAACTATCGGAACGTCTTCTGCCTTCAAGACATACAATCCATGTTGAATTTGGTACTCAAAAACGGTGGTCAACAATGCATTTGATACGACTGTGCCATCGAAATCAAAGACCGCGCAGTATTTCTTCCCTTTAGGTAATTCGGGAATTGTCTTCTCAAACATATTCGTGAAAAACTCGTGCGAGCTTGTTCCTCCAATTTTTTTGAGGAATTCCTTCGGTTTGGGAGTTTTCACTGGCAGCGGTAAGCAGTACGGACTGCGCTGACCCATCCTTAGGCGGTCAGCCGGAAGCGGAGCTCCTTTTCCACGAGCCAGATAGTAGCGTCCATCAATACAGAGCTGCTCGCAGGTGTTTCCTGATACGAGCAGGGGCGCCGGGCATGAGGTGGGGCGGAAATACACCCGATAGGTGGACATTGCGAGTCGTTGGGAAGCCACTGCTTCGCGATAATTCTCATATAGAATATCGCATCCGAGACTGTGCAATGCAAACATAATTGTCGATGCCGATATTTCCGATCCAAGGCCGAAAATGTCCAGAAAATAGCGGGATCCGAGAATATCGAAATCGCGGAAGGAGTACTGATTACCCAGAAGGGTAACTGTTTCGTTGGCCAGCAGCTGGCAGACGGCCTCCGTTGTAACGAGAAGCCGGAGGTTGCCACCAGGCAGTTTGCTCACATGACCTATTTTTCCGGCGGCCTTGAACTCGCCTACGATCTTGTTGCCGTGATCGCGAGCGAACGATTGCAAAATTTGAGCTGGGGGTGTGCGGATGAACGCCTGACCTGTCTCCAATACAACAGAAAACTGCGCAGCTGGTATCGTAAACAGTTTTGCTGCTTCTAAGTGCGCAGACAACACGGCCCAACTCGGACGACTTCACTCGAAAAGCTGGTCGATCGCTTGAAAATCCGAAGCGATGGGCTTAGGCATTTCAACCTTCCATTTAGCTTTTTGAGCAGCCTTATCTTTGCGGGTTTCATTATGGCCCTTGAGGATATCCGCCAGGGTGGGTCGGTTCGCCGTCGGGACCGGTTCGTGGAAACTGGGAGGAGGTGATGATGACGCGGTCGTGTCGTCAACTTCCATCGGCGCTGATGGAGCAGCAGAAGTGGGACTCGGGGTAGGGTCCACGTCCATACATACCTCCGAGGGGGTGATAGGGGGTTCCGGAGAATCGGCGTGCTCTCGCTCCGGAAGCGAGGTGACTACGGCAGGTGGGAGCGATGCAGTTGTTGTGGCAGCGGCCAACAAAGTGACGCGTGGGAAGCTGGTAATGTCGAGAGAAGGCATTGGTCGGGACTGGAAAGCTGGAAAACCGTGGTGGTAAGTTTGCTAGGTTTGGTGAGAGGTATTCTGTTTGCGAGGTACGAAGTATCCGGGAAGTTGAGAAGTGGGGGGATGTAGCACAGTCGAAGGTATCCATCTTATTAGAATTAGACCAATCGGCTTCTCTAAGCGCCTGAGCTAATTCAAATACCTGCGAAAACGGATGATATATTTCAAGTGGATGATCGTCTCATAAGGATGCTTACCGCTTCCGAACTTTAGGCTGTGTCTAGCTTGTAGAAAATAGTAAATGTCCAAAAACCATGCTCCAAAATTGATGTTCGGCGCGCTAAGTCAACTGTGGGCATCCAATTTAGAGTAGGATCTGGTTGGACTTGCTTTGCGGTTACGGCATTAGAGAACGTTCGAGTGAAATAAGAACACCCAACGAGCCTTTTCTTCTGACTTGAATCAACACGAGGTGACTGTTCAATTATCGGTAGACGAAAGTGTTGGCAATACCGATTGCGCAATTCCGATGGCAAAGAAATTCATCAGGCCCTCCGTCTGCATATACATGCATATAATGCAATCATCTGTTCACATCACGAAAATACGATCGTTGACAGCTTATTTGACTATGATGCTACTTTTCAGCGATCCAAACCGCTTGGGAATAGTTGATGCTTCTCATTACGGTGGAGAAAGTGTGTCAGACTTTGAGAATTGAGAAACGTACCACTTCGGTCAAACAATACTCATCCAGAGAATTAAGCCTCTCAGCTCGAGGTAATTGTGAGCATTTCGACATTGTGCTGGAGTTGCCAGCTCTGAATTTGGATGCGATACTACCTCTGAAATTTATTTCCAAGGAGAGGGTTAACAAATCTGGTAATGTCCGCTTGTAGGCTTGGTTCCAACTCCGCGTGCTGATCCAAATCTTCACTAGTAACTGGAAAGTTTATGAAGGGATATAAATTGAAGGATTTTACTATCAAGCTCATGGGAAAGGTTTGCTCCTACCAGTCGAGCGATTGAGAGTAGTTCAGCGCATTTCGTACTGCTTACTGTTGGTCATCAAAACTTGAAAACCGAAATAGAAATCTGAAAATAAACCACTTGTGAACAATCAAGTGCGACTACAAAATGTGAGAAAGTACGCTGGAGATGATTCGGTCCGGATTCAAGTTTGAACTACAAATATATTCAAATTCTCAACAGTGTCCTAGCATACTGTACCAATTACCAACTTATTTCCGATTTTATACTACTGTACTTCGTGTTTCCTCATGTCAGTTATACATTCAAATCCTAAATTCTACTATGGAATGTGTGAAAGTGTAATAAATTTAAATGAATTTATTTGCCATGGCAATGCGAAAACAGAGCGTTTAAGGGATTTAAGCCAGCGGTGTCATCACTGTAATAGTTACGAAACAGAACCAAGATCATCCAAGAAGCTTCTGCGTCTATTTGGTTTGTATGATGACCAACGATGACGCCGACGACTACGGCTACGAGACACAAAGCTCAGCGGACGACCGCCGATCAAGTGACTCTGAGTTTGAGGACCAAGAAAGAAAAGCTCACGATTTCTTTCTCCGTCGGACGTATACGTACAAGGCCGACGTCGTCGTTGCCTTCTCTTACTGCAATACGAAAACTGGTCGGGCGTACGTGGTAAAATCGATCGATTACCGTCGCTGTCGTGTGGTTTGTGCCGACAAGCAGTGCGACTTCGTCGTCAATTTTGTTTTCGGAATAGAATTCAGGCCTCCAACGAAGTTTTGCCGTCACACGTGCAGTCTTACCAAAGTGGAACACGCCTCGTATGATGCGCAACGAGCACTGAAATCACAATTTCCCGGTCGTAACAAGGTCGCCCACCAATTTGTGGTTGATAACAACAGGTGGCCAGCCCGCGCGCGCTTCAAGATCTTCTTTGCTCATCTGGCCTTGACGTCAGCTACCACATTTTCGTGGACGCCTGCGCAATTGTGAAATCATAGCTGTTTCAGTCGGATCGGCTTCAGTTCCATCTAATCCTTTCCCGCATGCATGAGCTGAACAAGCGCGGCCATGGGACCGACATCAATATACACGGCACTACCATCTGCCGCGTGGTCATTGTCTACCGGCAAGATGTACAAGTAACGTCTGTATTTGATGATCGTGGCGTCAACATGGATTGAACGGTTATAAAACACTCGTCGCTTGGGACAATCTTGGTCGCGTGGTTACGGAACAGCAACAACGAAGTCCAGATAGTCGCCGTCGTGTGGGTACCAGGCGAACTGACGGACAACTGGTCGTGGTTCTCGATCCCCTGCTTAAGGTGATTACAAGACCAGTTTGCCATTCTGACCGTGACAAAGGCCTGATTCCGTCCCTCGAGTAGGTCGTGTCATGGCTGCCACATTTTCTCTCTTTGCGTCATCTCAGAAACTTTAACAATATATTCCGCCACAAGACCGTCCTAAATGCTGGAAGCTTGAAAAGCCCCTCACTCCCATTGCGTACACCAAGCGGTTGGATGATCTCACCAAGATTCACCAAAAGGCTTTTGAGTGGATTGAAGCTGTTGACAAGACGAAGTGGGCGGCCGCTTACAGTTCATGTGTTCGCTTTGGTACGATGGCCAGTATCATCGTCGATTCGGTCAATAGCGCTCTCATGGCTCCTTTACAGGACCACTGCTCCATTGTTCATGACCACCGAGAAGTTCATCTGAGGCTAGTGGGTCGAGTTCACCGTCAGGACGAACAAGTCCAAGTGGGTAAGCTGACCGAATACGCTGAGTTAAAGCTCGCTGGTAGACACCTCACCCGCAGTTTAGACACAATGGAGGTCTTCCCGCGGTGCTCGTCGTCGTTCAACGTGAAAGTGAGAAGAGAAGGTCAGCTATCATTAGAGTACGCAATCAATCTGGTCAAGGCATCTAACCCATAATTTTGTGGCTGATTCCAATGCATGGACGCTTCATGCGCCCATGTGCTTGCGTAGCTCAAGCACAGAAACAATCTGAGCAGTCAGCGTTGAATTTATCGGCACGTCGTGAACAGCGACCATAAACTAGCAGTCCTACGGCTCATTGTTGAAGATGCATCCAACGGGAAAAAGGATGAGCTCCTCCACTACGAACATCATCAGCCACCGCCAGTCTCACAGCAGCGAGGCCGGCCGAAGAAGACTAAAGAGAAAATCGAATCACAGCCGGTGAGCCTGGCGTTGAGCAAGAAGTCGACTTACACGTGCTCGGCGTACCCGGGTATGGTGGGCCACAACAAACAGTCATGCAGCAAGTAGTGAGGTAGTAGATAGTCCAAATAATCCAGATGTGTTTTATATATCGCTATTCTCTTAGTCATATCAAATGAAAATCACCAATTGGTAAATTTTCAAATACCGGATTAGGCACAAAATAAATTGCACTTTTTTCGCATAACTATTCCTCGCTGCTCACTGCTTGCACTTTAGGCGGTACTCTACAGCTTCAAACCAATCAGAGGAAATGATTGACTGTGTCACAGCGGACTCATTGTCGACTTCTTTATGATGCTCTGGGAAACAGCCTTCTTTTTCCACAATGCCGCCAGCTCACGTTCCCTAAAAGGCATGCTTTCTTCGTCATTATGAAATGTACCAGCTTCTTGGGTGTCTTCATATGCAAATCCGACATCTTCATGATTTTGAGAGGCGAATTATGATGATATCAAAGAGTAGGAGATTATGATGGCGTGCGAGCATTATGATGCCATTCATGCAGCATTTCTGTATCTTGAAGACAGGAAATTTGGAATGTGCTTTGCTTCCGTGAACTCTTTATTTCTTCCGATCATATATCATAACGGAGAGCCCACTTTTGAGTTGACTTGGCAAATTTCCACGAGGCAATTTCAACGACAGGACAAGAGTTGTCGGTATGCTAATTCAAGTAAAGAATCAAAGCGGTAAAAGGTTCTAACGAAATTCAAGTTTACAATTACCGGTACACACGTATGCTAGAACTGATGGAACTTTCATAATTAAGTTGACACCTCGTAGCGCTATTCGCGGGATGCAATGGCAATATAGCTTTCAATTGATCGTCCTGTATTGTGCCAGAGAACTGAGAAGCCGGTGGTACTCCTAGCATGCGTGTCGACGTATGAAACAATCATTCATCCAGGCACCTCAAATAAGATGCGACACATCCTGCAGCCGATATAAATGACATCAGGACCCAGTTTTGCTCTGGTTTCGGTTAACCATCTGCTCCAAGTTCTGCTTCTCTCGTACTGTTTGGGCATACTTGTATTTGAGATCCTCGATTTCTTCAAAGAACTCCTCATCGAAAGCATCTAATTCCTTTCTCAATCGCTCATTTTCGTCCTGTAAATCCGTGATCTCAACTTCTAGTCGCTGTCTTAATCGGGTTTCTTCATTTAAGGCATCATGCAAGTCTTTCGATTCCTCTCGGAGTTGCTCTTCTAATTGTTCAATATGTGCTCTCAATGTCCCGTTGGACTGCTGCAGCTTGGTTACTTCCGATTCTCTTCTGCGTTGGAGTTCGGAATTATTTGCTTTTCGTCTGATGACTTCATTCTCCCTCTTCAAAGTTTCGACTTGTACTTGCATCGTATGCTTCTCCTGCGCCATTTGGTCCATTTTCGACTCAATAAAGCGATGTTTTCGTTGCAATTTACCAACTTGACGACCTTTTTGAGCATCTTTCTCCAATTTTTCTTTTTCGACACGTAATTTTGCAATTAGTTTTCTCATATTTTCAATCATGTTTTCAAATTCAAGTCTTTCTTGTGCCCGGAATGGTTTTTGTCGTTGTGAGGGTGGAATAATGCCACTCAATCCTGACGGAACGACACGATTTTGAGGCTCGGTAGCTGCATTCCTTTGCTTCAAACGGCTGACTTCTACATGGAGGCTCTCAATTTCCAGCTCATATTCCAGCAGCTTTGTATCTTTGTGTACATTATCCTGTTCTCTCTCGAATACATCATGTCTCAATGCCTCCAATTCATGCTCAAATTCCACGAAAAGGATATATTTCGCTTCTTGCCGTGTCCAAATGTCTTTACTTGGTAATGCCTCATTCTTATCGCCACACATTTCGTTTCCAGAGCCTTTTTTCTTGAATGTCTCCCCACATTCTGCGAGCCGCTGATGTAAACGGGCAATATGTTCTTGATATCGTGCTGTTTGGGTCGTGTATCGTTCCTCCCACTTTTTTCGTTCAAGCAAGACTTTCTCCTCAAGATATTGATTATGTCGCTGTAAATGCTGCTCATGGTTGCCTTGATGTGTAGACATGCGCTCCATTTCACTCGCTTTATTTTTCAATTCTTTTGAGACTGCTTCAAACTTCCGCCGGCATTCTGCTAGCTCTATTTCTAGCTCTCCGATTCGGCTCTCTTTCTGCAGCACTGTAGCCGTCTTGATTTGTATTTGCGCGAGTGCCATGCTGAGACGTTTCTTCACTTTCTGTTCTTCCTCTCTGCTCCTTGTTATGCCCTCAGCGGCTTGTTTCAACGCAACGTTTTGAGCATTTAAAACAGAAATCTGCTTCTCTAAATCTTGTACAATCCTGGATTCCTCCAATAATTTGTCTTTGACCAAATGAGACAATCGTGCAATCTCCTTCTGAAGTGTAGCCTTTTCACGATCAGTGGTCCGTGGTGATCGATTCTGAAGCTCATTTACTTTCAGAATCGATTCTTTCTCGCGGATTCGCGTCTCAAGATTTTGAATCCGTTGCTGTAGCTGTTCATTTTGTCGCAACAATTTTGCTTTTTGTTGATTTTTTAGCTCTGCTGCCACTTTTTGAGTAGTCGTTTGTGCTTTGCCGATTGCAATTGCGTGTCGCTCTTCCGCTTTGAGAAACTCTTCTTTTAGTCGAATAATTGCATCGCGAAGACGCTTCAAATTTGCATCTTTATCGGCTCCTTCACGTTTCAAACTTTCGAACTGTGCAGCTACATCTTTCTCTCTCTGATCACGTACTTTCAGCTCGCTGCACACAATCTTTAGTTCTGTAACCGCTTCCTCTGCTTGCTTCTCGAAGCTTTTTTTCTGACTTCGAGCTAAATCTTTTTTCATTTCACATTCCTCGAGCTGCTGTCGAAGTACAGAAACTTGTATTTCAGCATGTTTCCACTGTTTTAACGCGTTCTGATGGCGCTCAATCGCGGCTTGCAATGCTCGCTGACTCTTTGGATTCTGTTCAAGTTGTGAGATCATTTCCATAGCGTCACGAAGCTTTTCGATCATTTCTTTCTTCTCATTAAAGAGTTTTCCATTCAGTCGTTGTGTTTCTTGGCAGTCCATAATCTTTTCTTGTGCCATTTCCTCACGTAATTTCGAAATTTTCTCTTGATACTTTTGTATGAGGTCATTTTTCTCTTCCACGAGAGATTTGAGACTTGCTATTGTTGTTTGAGCAGCTTTTTGGAGCTGTGTATGATCTGTTTCGTAGTAGCCAACTTTGCGTTGAAGGTGTGAAGATTTTGGTTGTTGATGTTGGGATTTGAGCGTCTCATCTCCGACATCCTTTGCCTTTGTGTCATACTCTACTTCAGCAGATGCTGCAAAGTCCATCAATTGTATCTCCATATTCTCTTTTTCACTCGACAACTTTCGACGTTCTCGTTCCGAAGTGTCCAAATCGCGGTGGAGCTGAGTCACTCGTCCTTGAGATATATCCAGCTGATGAATCAATTCTTCATTCAATTGTTTTACTTGATTCACCTCTGCTTCCAAATCACTTCTTTCTTTCTGTATGGTATCGATACGTGATGCATCGGTTTTCTTCAATTGTGCCACAAGCACGCGCTCACGGGCTTCCAAAGTCTTGATTTTCGCTTCCATGCACTGGATCGGCGATGTGTTCTCTTCATTTGCACTGCATCGTAATGGATCCGTTCGAATTCGTTTGATACTTTCCATTTCCAAATCCCTTTCCAGCTTTTGTCGTTTTAATTGTTCTGATTGTAATTCTTCCACCAATGCATTTAAACGCTTTCGAAAAGCTTCCCAACGTGAAACTTGTGCAATATAGTCGCGTTCTTTTGTTTCTGAGACCGCAGTCTGCAAAACAGCAATCTCTTTCTGCATTGCACCACGTTTTTCATCAGACTCATGCGCTTTTTCTTCCAACGCGAGTTCCAGAAGCTGAATTTTCGCTCGGTTTCGCTCATTTTCCTCAGCAATACTTTCATATTTCGCTACAAACTGCTGGTAAGTTGCTGTCATTTGCATACTTTGCTGCTGTAAAGAGCCAATAACTTGGTGGTCATCACTGATGGCAACCCATTCACAGAGTCTGATTTCCAAATCTCTTGAGCCATTCTGAATGCGGTTCTGACGACGAATCAAAACGTGCGCCTGTGTGGCTGCAAGTGTTGCCATCTCTTTATACTTGACACAAGTGCGATTTAATGCCTCATACATTCCTTCTACCTCAATAATTCGATCCATAAGAATTAAATTCTCTTGCTGAAGCTTCTCTCCCCTCCTGTTGTATCGCGAATTTTCACCACTTTCCATCGCCAATAATGTGGCCACTTTATGCTCAGCTTTGTCAATCTGTTCGCTTGCTTTTCGTAATAGATCTTCCAATTGTGTGATACGTTCTTCAACCTCAGAGTCTTTGTTGGGGGAACAATTTGATTGTTGGGATCGGATTCGAGCATTCTCAAACTCGAGAGCACTTATTTCCGCTGGTAATTTTGCCACTTCCAGGAATCGAAGACGCATTTCATTGTAATGCTCCATCATAAGAGAGTATTTTTCCAGGACGGTAGAATGTCTCGCTGCGAGTTCCATCGCAGGGACCTTCAAAACACTTTGTTCGAGTGCTTGAACCATTCGTTTCATTCTATCTTCTGCACCGTCTTTCCAGCTTTCCAAATACAAAATACGGAGCTTGAAAGTCTTCTCCATTTCGATATAATCCAACTCCAACTCTCTCTTTGCTTGCGTGCTTGCCTGTAGCTGCGTCATCACGAACTGATATTTTCGTTCAAGACGAGCTTGTTCAAGCTCGTTCACAGCTATTCGTTGCGTCATTTCGGCCATATGGCTACGGAGCGACGTATCGTTGCGAGTTTGAGTGACATAATCTTCTAGAGTCGAAGGCGTTCTGCGAGCGTCATCAGACTTTACTAGCTGAATAAAAGCTTCATATTGCTCGCATTTCAGCGTCAAATCGCGTAACTGATTCTTTGCTTCCTCAAGATTACGTTCAAAAGCATTTTTTTGTGTGGTCTTTTCATGCTGTAGCGTCACAAAATGTTTGTATAGAATCGCTTGTTGATCCATAACTGCTCTCAATGCTCGTTCATGTTCTCGCAATGATAATTGAAGGCTGGAATTGGTACATTGAGCAGCGCTGAGTTCGTCTAAACACACACTCAGCTCTTCCAGAACGCTTTTATGGGAAAGTATTTCTCCTTTGTGGGCGACATACAGATTCTTTTCGAGCTCTCTCTCATCGTTTGACAAGTCAGTTTGTAGAAATGGATTTGAAGTCGTGGGAGTTTTTTTTGGTGACTGTGATGCCTTTAGCCACTGCACCATTTGTCCTTCAACCGCTTTTTTGACAGCGTCTGCAATAAATTCCACAGTCAAAGAATTGGAAGTTCGTTCAACCTTCGAATTTCGATCAGAGTGATCGGCTCTGTAAGCAGGGTTTGGCGTGATTTTGGCTGGTTTGACGCACTGTTCCTCAAAGTCTTTATCATCTATGGCTGCTGGGATGTTCTTTGGTGCTGCTTTCAATGTCTTGACGTTCGAAAGTGCAGCGGAAAGAATATTTGCCATGACATTGGAAGCCATTTTAGCCATGTGATGCATGGATTCTTCATTTCCAGCCTCCAAAATTTCTCCTTCTTTCTTCACCAATAGTTCTTCATCAGCTTCTGACTTGATCTGCTCCGTTTCAGGTAAACCAAACGTATAAGAGAATTGTGATTCCACTGAAGGCCTTGATACATCTATAGTTTGCGTGCATTGTTCCGTTTGTTGGGTTTTATACTGTAGGTTGCGATGCAAGTTGGCATTTTCCAGTTCCATTTCCTTGACTCGTGCTTCCATTATCAACAACTTTCGGCTCTCTTCCACTTTTTCTTGCTGATACGACGCTTCCAACTCTCGTTCCGAGCTCTCTGATGTAGTTCCTTGAATCTTAGTTCGCTCAAATACGATTCCGAATTTCAAAATCGTCTCTTTCAACTCGCCAACTTCATCACGAAGCTTTTGATTCTCACGATTTTGAGTGTCCAATTCCTTTTCCATTCGACGATAATGAAGCATGATATCATGTATTCCGGCCTCTAGTTCGTATCGCTGATTCCATTCTTCTACCTCACGCTTCGCCTTCTCTAATTCTATTTGCCTATTTTCCATCGCTTGCAACATCTTCTTTAGATCATGAACCATTTCTTTTGACTTTTGTAATGCATTTGTATGACGAGTCTCCTCAAGTCTGGAGTGCTCCAAGACGGTCCCAATTTCATTACGCAATTGTACGACCTCACTTTGCAGATTTTCGATTACTTCTTTATCTTGACACCTCAGTGTCTGCATAGTCTCTGATTGATTTTCCAAGTCATGGATCGGGTGTTCTTCTATCCGAAAGGAAGGCTGAGCTTCACAATTCTGGATGACTGAAGCAGCGACTCTCGACTTGGCCATCTGAGATTCTGCTTGAAGAAGGTCCAGCTCATGCTCACCACGTGCTTTGTGTTCGAAGTTTGTTAAAGTGCAATCGGGTTCGCGCCAATCCGATCCAACCATTTTCTCTTCCAGACTTTTCTTTTCGCCCTCAAGGATTTGAATTCGAATTTTAGCTTGAATGAGCGCTTTCTCATGAGATTGGATGGTATTTACGTAGTTTCGGTCCTGTTCTTGAGAGTTTTCGATAATATCCTCATAAGCCAGGGCTAATTTTGATATTTGTTGCAGTGCAGTTTGAAGCTCACTTATTTCAACCCGAAACAGTTCGTTTTCCTTAAGAATACTATAAAATTTATCATACTTTGGTGTACAAGCGACGAGATCAGAACTAGTATCGAATGTCGGTTCAGCTGGTCTCTTTTTTTCCAAGTTTGATATATGATCAACTGATGTGGACCTGAGGTCGTGGTGCCCTAAATCATTACTGAGCTTTACTCTCGCAAAGAGTGACGCACTATCATTTGAAGTCGTCGCTTTGTAAATTGCAATGTCCTCATCTTGTAGCTTGACTTCCAACTTACATTGCCGACTTTCTGCTTGAAGCTGTGTAAGCTTCTCATGAAGTCGATCATTTTCTGCAGTCAACTCATCCACGTCTCCTTTCAACAATTGTAGCTCTTGCCGAACGGATATACAAACGGATCGTTTGCATTTCTCCTCAGTCGACGCTTGTTGTCTCCTGTCGGATCCGCTCATACATTCTGTAGTGTTTTCTTTTTATCCAATCAAACACCACACTGAAGTTAAATCAGTAGACAGCTAGTATCACATCCGACGCCCTTCGCGATCTTCGATTACATTGTACGAATTACATTACAGACATTGACAGTGTCGGAGAGGAGGCTTGGCAATTATTTTGATAATTTCCGCAGCTACATAGCATTATACAAGAAACTTTACCAGCTCGAATTTATTTCAGACAAAATAGAAGCTCAAACGTCCTGTATATTATATCGACACGAGCTCGAACTTGGTTGTGAACCGTGCATATCAATATGCTATAGACTCTACGGAAAACCATCAACTAAAGTAAGATGAATAACTCATATAATAAAATAATAGAGCGCTGTACAAGCATATCACTGTAATCAATTTGGCGGAAGAAAAGACGCCAAAGTTTATTGTTGCAGATTGTATGACCTACTTACCATCTCTAGTGTGCGCTTGCACTAGAGGTAGGATGCAAAAAGGTCTTGCTAGAAATTAGAGTTATTCTTGCGATGGACTTACTGACGACACAAGCACACCATTTCACTGAATGGCCATCGATGATTTGAGGAGAAAGAGCTTATTATCCCAAAACACCCACCCAAGAAAACATGGAGCTGAAAGTTATCCCGTCACTTATTGCGATGGAAGTCGAACAAGCATTCACAAGCGGTATGAGTGCACTAGAATGGAACAGCTTGAAGCAACCCCATTCATCAAAAATGAGCGTATAGCTCTACTCTCGAGCCTCAACTCGCCAGTTTGATATACACTCTACGTACAATTTGAGATTCTTCTGCTCAACGAGTTTGTAACCTAAACGAGCGTGACTGCTACGACAAATGAGTGCCGAAAAAGTGAATGGCCTTCTGCGTGATCGAGCGCCATCTGATTCCTAATATGCTATTCCTTTATATTTCCGCGGATGTCTACTGTCGCAACAAATATGATTGTGGAAACATTTACAAAGGTTTTATGGCTCTCTTCTAGATTTAAGGTAGCCTTCCCGCTTGGCACGCACGTTCTTTTGAGATTATATGAGCCAATCAATGATAATTGATTCGCATCGAAACAGCCAATGGTTTGATATATCCTTGCCATCAAAAGCGATGGAGCATTTGAAGAAGATTAAAAAAATGGTTGGTGGATGATGCTGGTTAAATGGAAATCAATTTGACATGCAATGTGTACAGTATGTGCATCATGGTATTATGGACATTACGGTACATGCACAAGATGGTCAATTATGTTACATCACTAAATTAGTGGGTCTAATGAATATAGACCAATCAGCTGTGGAATGCTGTGATCCAGTCGATTTAGGAGGGTATACATTAGGTTGAATATACTTTTTCTGTTACGTTTGCTTTATATCGCTAACGACAGCGGCCCAACCTCGACATAGAAGCTGACTGTGCACACATACTCTATTTACAATATCGCGGCAAGCCATTTAAATGCGTGACCTGCTAGGAGATGCTAAAGGATTGCGAGAAGTGGAGAGATATAATCGATCCCAACAAAGTAGGTCTGCTATTGGCAGCATGCGTCGCTGTTTCGTATCACTAACCTTTGTTGATGTATGCAGAAGAGCCACACACGCAGCTGACCTGATTGAAATGAGTCGCAAGCAGCAAGAACGACCCAGTTCAGCGACTTAAACAACGCAACGCATAGTGAGAAAAATTCCATCTGCCCAAGTGGCCGTCATGGGGAAAGCTCCAGAAACGTCACACTTGAAACAACAAGGCGACCGCTGGAAGCCTTTCGAGTGGCACCAAGAGCAGCACCAAATTGACAGTGACAGCAAAGCAGAAGATTGCCATTCTCGAGAAGGTTGCTGCATCACAGCAATTTGGCTCTGAGCAACTAGATCATGTCCACGAACGTCGATGTCCTGGACGAAGTTGCCCGTAAGTTCTTTGTGCTATTAAAGTGTCGTACTCTTCGAGATTTGCTCCAACACGAACGAGATATTGAGTTGGTGCGCGCTGTCACCAAGTAATGTATCCTGAGCTCATGGCACTTACCGACGCCCCAGCTGTAGCAGTAGAAGAAGAGCGAGAATGAGTGTAGTACGATGTACAGGTAAGTTCTATCATTCACGAATGAATGCTTATGAGCCGCTTCGTAGGTTTACTGTGCATTTTAATTACCGCTTCTAGCCCAAAGATGTTTGACTAGATCATTGCGCAACGGACAGGGCAGTTCACTGCTTCGAAAAGCTTTGTACCGACTGATGAAACTCGCAAATGCGCTGTTAGTGCTTGGATCAGGAGCTACGACGACAGTTCTGGAGGATGTGGCGTTGTCTTGCGCACTCGTCCCGAAATTGAGTGCGTCAGGATCCCTTTCGTCTTTAATCACCATGTTGAGCAGGATGGCGCATGCTTTAACACGTACGCCATGATTTCTTGACTCATAAGGCGGCACGGTCTTGTGAGTATCGCAGGCTGAGATTTGCAGCATTCCAAACGTCCTTCGACATCTTTTCTCGCTGATTCTGTGCTTCAGCAACAGCCTAGTGACAGGCATTTCGTCCATACCTTTTTCTTCGCTCGAAGATTGGAGATTGTTTCCCGTGGCAGGTAGATCCATTCCGCCAGATAGTAGCCCATCGAGTATTGCGTATCGTTAATCCGATAGCATACTGAAGGCGCCCTTCCGCCCGTGAGATCCCTAAACAGACGCGATAGATCGAGTACGTTGATATCGTCGTGACTGCCTGGTATGCCGAAAAAGAGGTGTCACCACATCCATACCTCATAGTCCACGAAAGCTTCCGGCACGATCGTCACGTGCTTCTATGACTACCAGCAAACGTGACAGACTTAAGTCTTCGGTGCGCGAAGGCATTCCTCACCAAACAAGACGACCACAGCAGTGCAAAGCCACTGCAAACTCTTGAGCGTGATTATTTGGCCGTTTGGACGTACTCGTACATCGAGTCTGCTGGTGTTCCGTACGCAAGCTTGGGAGTCACGCTCATTGCTTTCTGGAGAGAGGAGAGACCTGGACGATTCGCAGTGTGTGGCTCCTAGATAGAGCACGCGTCGCGTGTAGAATCTTAGCCGCCCACAAGCAAGAACACCAAGCGGCTCAAGCAAAAATGTCGCCGTAAATGCTTCTCAGAAAATACTGGGCGCTCGATCAAGTATGCAGCCATGATGCGGCTCTGACCTTCTCAGTGGTATCTCTCTGCTTGAGCCGCCTTGCTACTTCATGCGTCTGCTTCTGCTCATCACTCCGACCACTAACAAACGTAGCACGACATCCAGTGACGCAAATGTTTTGTCATCGTCATCGAAGAGCGCGAGAACTGCATCGTTGCCTAGCGCGGTAATTGCAAGCACTTATTCAAAGACCCAAAGGCACCACGGAGAGGAAAAAGCCGTTCAGCTATTGAAATTGGAAGGAAGAAACTTATTGGGCAGAGCAACGCTTTTTACACAAAGTTAAACTCGATTATTCCACATTTGTGTACTTCTTAAGGAGTGATTGAGTAATCTAACCCAGCATTCATTTATAATTGGAGATTACCTAAGATGGTCATTTACCGGCTTTCATTAGTTTTAGTCGACAACCAAGTACACTACCCATGAAATACCTCTATAAAGCTCTGCTATATGAAATTGTGAAGGTATGAGTGAATAACTGCTCTTCAAACTCTTATGGTGTGGACCACCTAAATTATAAAAGTACAACGATGTGGGAATGCCGAGTGTTGGCTAGAAAACACGAAGATGCGCATGAGCGCGCTGCCGTGGATAATGCTCGGACTGCAATCTGAACAACGAACATATCATATTCATTTAGCGATCGAAGTCATCGTTCGACTCTAAATCTCCAAATATACCAGACTCTTGAGCTTTGTGATCAGCTCGCTAGCTGTTTCCTGTACTTCTTCTGTGTGCATGTGGCTCGGTTGTAGCCTGCCCTGATAGTTTCGGCCGACAAATCTTTCCAAGAAGCAACAACTCACTCTGCAATGTTGGTGAGTGTGGGGCTCTACATCTTGAACGCGGCATTCGTGTTCTGTCGCCTCTCTTGGATCTGAAGTCTCAGAAAGACGATACATGGCCGCACATCTTGTCCCTGAATGCCTTCATCCGGCTCATACCTGCCGGTTGACGGACAGACGTGAATCGAGGGAGAACCTTCAGCACGACAACGCTATTTTCTTTCGCGTAGGCAACCACGGAAGTGATCCAGTGAACGCTAAAGTCATCAAGTAGCATCAAGAACGCCTGTCTCATATTAGGTCGCTGAGGAATATGCCACGGGAGGAATTGAAGCCGCAGAGCCTAGTTCCACCATGCTGTTGTATTGCAAAGCCCGCCAGCCTGTTACGTCCTCAATCACTCTGATCTCTTTCCACGCTTTGGGCCCGAGCTGTGCCGTATTCTCAAATATTCATGTGCCGTCTCCTTTATCGCCGATCGCTTTACTTCAAACACAAGTTTTGGAGGATATTTACTCCCATTGGAGTCACCTAAAGCATGAATTTTGCTCTCTCACTTTAACTTTCCAAACTGTCTTTTCTCCAGTTTTTGCGAGTCCTTTTCGGCAAATATTCACAACGACATGCTATTGGGATGTTAGATACTCCCTCCCTATATTTAATTTTGGTGGACACAAAGGCCATGCATGTATTTTAATGATCTGTGCAGTGTACTAACTGTATATGATGAAGTATATTCATTTTTAGAGGTCTTAAAGGTTAATCAGTTGTTCCTGATGATCAACATGGCAGCTAAATAGGCTTCCGCATCGCAAGTTAAAGAATGAGTGGGTCACCCTGACATCGCAACTTATTCTTTCCCATGTGCGGCACCTCAAAATTGTTGCCACCCCCCAGTCTGTATTATGCATTCCATTACCTTTTGTAGGGTCACAGAGACGTTTTCTACCGTAGTTCTACTGAGGGATGCGTAGGCTTTTGTCACTGCAGTAATAAGATCCCTGATGCCACGGCAATCAGTTCCATACTGAAGAGACTGTATAGCAGCAAAGAAACCAATATCAAGCACAATTAGATCTGGCGAATTTTGAGGCTGGCACAATACGATTCAGGTATTTGTAGGACTGATCTATAGAATTCGAGAACTTATGTATGCACAGAGCATGTTTTCACATGGATTCATTGCATCAACTGCAAGTTATTGTCCTGCCATTCAATCACAAACGGCTTGCTCGTCCATCCACATTTCAAAATTCTGAAAAGTCACCGTACTTCAAGTAGGTCTGTTGACGATGCTATCTCAAAACAAAACTCACCAGCTCTATTTCGAGCAGTATCTGCTGGTCTAGGTCTGCACTGCATGCTGCTTTTGATATTCATCAAGTCAAGATAAAAAGTTCTGCTGCTGGTATCATATCGATGTCGCTTCGATCAACCACCCTTTAAGTAGAAACAATTGTGATCAGTGATGATTTGGGTGCAAGGTGACATGTTACTGGCTATAAAGATATTGAGTGGGGTACACCAATATGATTTGGCAATGGCTGTTGATGCAGTTTGATGACAAGTTCCTCTCAAAATGCTAGCATTTGGACCTACTCGAAATAGCAGAGTACTAGCATCTTTGTATCTTACCGATACATACAAACCCCTCAAATTGAGACAACACTACTATCACATACCCCGTCAGAAACGATAACTATGTGTAATACCCATTTTTTGAAAATATAGACCGACATGCAGTACCCACGTCGTCGAGCGCTTTGACGCCTTGCTGCAGCGTATACACGACTTCGAAACATCCAAAGCCTGCAGCAAGAATTCGAGTTGCTGTGCCGAGTGGACATGATGGAAGCAATGCCTCGGGCACAAGACGCCTGTGAAATGGTAGCAAAATATACTGTCACTAATTGCTGTTGCCACACAGGAATCTTAGTTGACGATGTGTACGAGCTAGTGGAGAGAATAGATAGAATATGTCTCAGTCGTTCGACTTGGAGTAAGCATCTAAACTAATAGACTTGACTCTTTACCAATACGCGCGCTCGCGTATACATGCGTGCAAAAGGGTTGTGTAGGAGTTCAGTGGATATATGGTGCGCGGTGGTGTCCATTGGCTGGGGATCAGTGATTTCTCTTCCTGGTGAACTCGCCACCGAAGTGTAACTTTTGTGACAGGAAGTTACTCACTTCCTGTGAAACCTGAAACCTTTATCTTTATATTTATATTTACCTTTAATACCGAATACATGCTTGGTGTGATTTTGACGTATCAATTTGAGGGGTTCGTCTGTAGATCCAGTAACATAAATAAACAACTTGTGTCGCAGCTGACTCAAATGTAAGTGAGAATAACCCACCTATTCCTTACAAGCCCAGGCTGATGTTTTCACACAAAACAACTATTTTGTCGATAACCGATACGGTTTCGTGGTAGATTGATAAATAGTTTTTTGAATCACTAAAATACTCCCTAAATTCATAAAATGACGCAACCCTAATCGAGCCCCCTGTCTTATTCTTATATAATCAGATTTCACCAATTATATAATTTTATTATATCGAAATGGTTGTATTTTCATTGTAAAAGTAGGGTTTTTTTTAGTGTAATTTGAGGAATTTAAAGTGCCAAATCGAAAAACTGAACTAACGGTAAGATGTACACACATTTATATAAGCCCTAAACGAAAACTTTACATCTTTCAATCCAACTGCGGTTAGATGATGGATGTATTCTGAAGTCAACTCCCAGTTTCGCTTTTCGAAATAGGATACAATGTCAACCAGAAACGAAATTGAAGGAGCAATTAGTTGCTTCCAGAAGTCTTACCTAGCCTACCTTTCCGTACTGGTTCTTATGTTTTGCCCAGTTTGGCTGCATCTCTTACATCTTCTGTGCCGAGTATCCACAATTTCATGTAACAAGGGCTATCTTCTGGTTGATTATTGAGACTGAGGTTGGTCTATGACACCAAGTGGCCACCCTCTTGTGCGCTGTATTTGAGGCTGACTGGGAGCGCGTAATTTTCGACAAGCTAGTTTAATCAAAACATTCTCCGTTTCAACTTGCTGGTTGGGACCTTATGCTGAATTAACTTTAGTAACACTGTTTATAACAGTAATCAAACCAGAAAGTGTGGCTGGTACTTCATCAACTTGATCAGGTATTAAGAGCACAAGCAGGAAACGTAGTGGAGAAGGGGCATCAAGGTGCCTATGTGTATTGAAGACATTTGAGTGCAAAGTGCTATTTGCGGCTGTACGAGCACTATCAATTCCCTGCTTTCTTACATTGAAAATATCACCGCCTTGATATAACATAATTCATAAAACGCGATTATAAGAATTGGGGAGGGGGCTCTAATAAGGGTGCGTCAATTTAGTGATTCCCTATCTTTTAGGGCACGTATTGGTCATAATTGGGTTAGATGGCACACCTTAGTCCTCAGCCTGTGCACATTCTTGCACACAAAACCACTTAGTGTCGTATTTTTTGTACAAAGTAAGCAATTGAATGCAGCGGCTGTCATCACCTTTTACCGTTTATCTCGATTTCTATCTTTTTCAAGAGAGGTATTCTTATAACCGACAGATTCAAAAGTGGACAAGTTACAATGTGATGTGGTGTGCTGATACTCAAAAAGCCAATACATTCCTCTGACATACGCTACGTAAGGTACAATCCCATTGACAAGGAAAGTGTGCTTAGGAAGTCCTCCAATACTTGAGTTATTCTGTAAATTCGCTCGCAAATCTTCGAAATTCATTGAAAAATAGCATGGGAAGGCAAAGAGTATGATATCTGATTTGAATATCTAACGATTTACAGGTCTAATGATATTGCAATACGCGCGAATCCAGCACTTACGAGGCTGCGAGCTGTTCAAGAAAGCCTGCAGTAAGTAATGTTACATATAGTTGGTAATATTACACTGAGAACATTCGGATAAGATAACAACATTCGTATAAGATCAGAAGAGTCGAATAAGATCAGAACATTAATTGCGGATATATGAAATATGTTGCTAATGGTATAGAGTAGCGATATAAGAAATTGGTATAGGCTTAGATTATCTAATTGAGAACTAAGGACGTCCAGATATATTCACTTTCCAATTTTACAACAACATGAGCATGTTATTGCAAATCCAAATGGAAGAAACATGGTAAGCAGAAGCTTAGAATACTGCTCTGTACATAACGAACATTGTTCCCTGTGCAGCGATTCACTTTAAATTACTTTCTGAAGTATGTTATAGTCGCAAGCCGACCGCTGCGCGCTGGAAAGTGTATGAAGCCCACAATTATGCTCATACTGAGAAATGTGGGAGATCCAAATTTTACAGAAAGGCTCTAAATGTATCTCTTTGGGATGTTCCGAAAATATCAAAAGGTATCGTGTATGGAATTTGCAGGCCTGACTTCTTTTGAAATGACACGTCCTGCATAATTTTAAGAACTACAACAATTAAAATATGTTGAAGTGAATGCTGCGAAAAAACTTTGGACCTTGAGCATTTTATGTAGAACGAACATTGGGAAGAGGAAGGGATAACCTTTCAAAAATGAACATAATAGCGACGATGCAATATGAAGGGTTTAACGAACAAGACGCAAAAGCAGGTGAAGATGATGTCAACATGGATATCATTTGAGAAATGGAGATTCTTCGCAGGGAGAGATTGGATTGTTTTTCTACTTCTCCGATATTTTGCAGCATTCGGGCCCGACATCCCACTTCGAAATGCGCCATCTCATTTAATCGTGTCTATCTGGAATTTCAAATGCTTTTGTTTCATTCAGTAGACATAGAGGAAACTCGACCGAATAAATAATTTCGGTTTTAATGAAAACACGCGAGAGCAGCATTGTTTACACTTTCTACGTACAAAGAGGCAACTGGTCTGCGGATTCAAAGGAATAGAGTAAGGTGATTCAGCAACAAGTTCAAGCATTTAAAGAAAACAAGACATGGAGACTGACTCTTAAGACTTCAAATGTAAGGTCATTGAATATATACATGGGTTTTACGATAAGCAACGTATTTATATTGAACTCAAAAAGTCCAAGGCAAGAGTTGTCGCTTTGAGAACAGAGAGAAATATAGAGTGAATTATACAGTCACTTATGCGCCAGTTGGAAACATACACTCCATACGAGTTTACCTGCTGGCTTGCTTTCGCCAAGGTTTTCCTTTTCAGCAATATGATGTCGACACCGAGTTCCTGAATTGGCATCTGAAAGAATTTTACAACTATCCACCCCGAGGTGGTCAAGGTCAGGTTAATAAATATTTTCTTCTGGAGCGAAGCTTGTACGATTTGAAGCAAGCTGCAGCAACATGGTTCGAGAAAATTTCTGAAGTGTCGTTACAAATGGTTTCTCAAGTTGCAGACCAGAATCCTAGATATTTCTAAGTCAACAAATAAATTGGAAAATAATATGGTCTTGTGTATTGCTGAGACATTGGAGGAGATGAAAGCTTTTTCCGATAAATTGTGCTGAAAGTGCTAGCCCAAACATCTTGAAGAAGTCAAATGTATGCTAGGCATTCAGATGCAATATTAACCAGAACGTTGTTGAATAGGGCCCCGGCAAAAGTCGAGCATCAATAACATAATCGAACAATTCAATCAAGTCAACGCCAAACTCGTCTGGAACCCAAATATTCACTTCTAATTTTTATCGACAGCCGAAAAAGATGAATGAACGAATTTTCTACCTTATCGCTTCTTGGCTGGCTCACTATTGTAATGGAATAAGATCGAATATAGCAATTGAATCTACCAACAAAGGCGATATTTGGAACGGCCTAGTGTAGAGCATTGGAAAGCAGCAATAAAAGTCCTGCGGTACTTAAAGTCAACAACGGATATAGAGACTATTCATACCGGCAGTGAGAAAGATTTTGACGTGTTTCGAACAGTGACGCAGATTTGGTAGATAATAAGCAAAAAAGAAGATCTCACACTAGATTCATGGTTATAATGAATGGTTTTCCAGTTAATTTTTAATTTAAAATTCCAGTAAAGTGTAGCGCTTAGTAAGACCAAAGCAGAGCACATCGCGCTATTACTCTCTTTTAGGTAAACCCCTGGATAAAAAGGTTTTCAGGTGAGCTGGGGGCAAAGATTCCTCAACTGAGCAAAATATTCTAGGAGAATCAAAATGCCATCGCAATCCCAAAAAACGATGGGAATCAAAGGAAAGCAAAACATAACGACATACGTTGTCAATTTAATTTTGATCATGTACAGGATGGAAGAATAGTGATCGAGTATGTCGACTCCAAAAATCAGCTTTTCGATTTCTTTAAGATGTTTATTTCGACAAAGCAATGTCAGGATTTGATTCGTCTGGCAAGTATCAAGAATTATATGTCGAGCGGGGAGGGGAGTGTTGAAGAAAGCATGTAGTAAATAATGTCACTCATAGTTGATAACACTACTCAGAAAAAATTCGGATAAGATCAGAAGAGTCGCATAAGATCAGAACATTACTTGCGCGGGAAGGTGAGATAAAAAATACGTCACTAATAGTTTGGAATAATGATATGGAAAATACGGTATAGGCTTAGATTACCAAATTCAGAAATAAGGACCTACAAATATATTCACTTTCCAATTGACTACAACATATTTGAAAACAACAGAGAGATGTGATCCAGGCAGAGCTGAATCGTTGCCTGCCAGAAATGCAGACAAGTATCTTGTCGAGCGACCAACTAATAAAAGTCAACTTGGAGATAAATGTGTATTGAGTATCTTGCGAACGGAGCATGAGAAATTCAGCGCGACAAAGCTCGACTTCTTGCTCGCCAAAACCAAGTGTTGATCTTAACCACTACTTTGTAGCGAATTTGAGCTTCATTCGGCTTTTTTCACCCAGTTTTCTTTTACGAAGTGAAAAACGTTTTTTCTTAACGGATAAAAGGAGAATAAAGTAGACAGTTACCAACCACAAGCAATGATTAGTTTCATGTCCTTTGCATTCTTGCTTATTTATAGGTAAAGATCGTATTGATATTGCTCTCATTGCATTAAATGTAGATGAAATGCTCATCTCTGCAAGGTATATCAGTATTAATGAGACTCCAGACGGCTATCAGAAAAATCTACGATTAAAATACCAAACAATCAAATTTTAAATTGAGCATGGATGAAAGCTCTAGCAATGATATTCCTCAACTGAAGCTTAAATACAATGCGTGCATTAATCGAATGATGAGAAAATTTAAGCCAATCTAAATCCAACCAGTTTGTAATGCAAGTATCATTGAACAACATTTGCTCAAATCAAAAATCGACGATTTTAGTTTGGAGAATTGGCCGTATCGTTCACGAATAGGATCAATTTTATATTGTGGGAATGAATGCAATGCTTGATCTTACATTTGAAGTTCGCAAACGTGAAATGATTTCTTATAAGACCAACTATTAAGCACTAGAATGCCGCGATTCGATTCTTATAGTATCGTGAAACGACATCGAGCAAAAGTTTGATTTGCAAACTACACAGGCCACTACATCATTTTCAGTGCTTACAGTGATTCAAATTGGGATCTAATGGTTCGGACAGCCGATCCTTATCAAGACTCCCAGTAATCATTCATGGTATAACATAGGAAGTCGCTTAGAACACAGTCCAAACTAGAAAAGCCATAGTCCAAACTAATACGGCCGCAGTCCAGAACTATTATGACAACGGTCTAAAAGTACTGTATTTCTACTCATCTAAGATCACATATTGGCCATTATAAGTTCTTTTTAAATGACGATGTAGGCTTCAAACTAAGGTAAGGTTAGATCGATAGTCTTATCAATATGATGTTGTTGCTAGGAAATATACTAAACTTGTCTCTGATTTCTCTGGAAGGACAATCAATAAATATGCTGCCTTTACAATTCCGCAATCCTGCTTCTTTTGAGATCTTTTAAGATTTCGACTTACTCCTGCAAGATCACATTCATAGTGAAGAACCTGGCCTCAATCTCCTATTTTGCACGAATAATTCATTATCATTGCGTAGCCGTTTATAGCGGCTGCATTATTTATATTATCATTCACGTTCATGCCAACAGCAAGCATATTGGTGAATGTTTCGTGGAAGTTTTCATTTGATCTTACACTCACATTGATATCAGTGACACTGTGTACAATAGTTTTGGACTCTGGCAGTAGTAGTTTGGACTGTGGCCTTCGTGGCTTCCTATAACAAAACATATTCAACTCTAGACTACAAAGACATAATGCACTCGACGCGATCGAAGCGGAACACACGGCGATATTAATGCTCGATCAAGAAGCTTAAAAATAATTGATATGGTGTACGAATTAAGATTTGCAGATGGATAATGAAGCGTAGATTAACGTGGTATTCGGGAGTGCAATCACGATCACGGAGAGCAATAGAAATTAATGAAGGCTTGATATCCGGCATCACTTCATTCCAAAGGTTACCAATTATTGAAGCATCAGGCTGGTTTAGGGGTCCCTTCCAGTTTGGTGATTATCAGACGGTGGTTTCATGATTGATTCGTGATTTTGGCGTAACTTTGGCTGTTTGTCATTGTTGTATTCATTCATCACCATTTTCCGAACGCAAGCACTTGTTCGTTTTTCCAAATGGATCTTCGACAAGTGCTTTGAATTTGGCAAATAAAATGAAAACTTCACACTTGGTCTGAGTGAGATAGGCATGGTCAGTCCTGAAAAAACATCAGTGACTCTGATCAATTGCTTCGCGCCACCTTGTGACTTCACTGGCATCAGTAAAACAACATCACCGTGTACCACATTCCTTCCAACAAGTTCTCTATCTTCAACTCCCATTTGCAGATGATCTAAGCGGCTGAACAAATTGCTTTCCAGATATGCACCCTTCGCGATTTCGAACCCTTCACAATCCTTTCCTGATTTCGCCTATATATTGAGCATAGTGAAATAAATCTTAATATTTTTCATCCTCTTGGTCGAAAGTTGACATAATCTTGCATGCCAAAATGATTGATCCACCTTTACATCTTCATGTTGACCTGCCTATCCACGTTAATATGTGACTCAAAGTGTTCCGTATCAAAGAAAGAAGAGCTTTTTAATACGTTGAACGACCATAACGTTCCGATTATCACTTTTGATTTCACAGGTAGGATTTCAAAATACAATTGGAAGTCCTTTTTCAGCCAGTGCGGAGACGGAAAGTAGCTTTTGATCTAGATCGGAAACGTGTAAAACATCTTCAATTCTGATATCTCGGTTAATCTTTAGTCGTGCAAAGCAAGTATCGACTCGCACTGCATCAACCCCGCCTCCTTGGCGGCTGCCATCGTTATCCTTCTCTTCAATATTTGTAAGTCAGAAAATGTACTTTTGTTGAGCTATTCCCTATAAGCCACATGACGGTTATTTTACAAAAATTCAAAGGTAGCTTCACGGACAATCTAATTATTATTCAGAAGTTTCAGTAACTGGTCGCACCATATAATTCAATAGCGTGGATAATCTATACACTCCGCGACAAGCAATATCGTACTTCCATTCATTCGTCTACTGCTCGGTCAATTTTTGAATTTTCGGATGCTTTTTGGATATCTAGTATTTCTCCTTAGTAGTAACCTCCTCTGTGCTAGCGATCGCGAATTTGCAAAGCGCGGTGGGGGTCTCACAGACAGATTTTGTTTTTGCTACCGCGACACATTGAATCTTACACCTTAGCCCACCCAAATTATAATTATAATTAATGAACAAATTGAAGACTGGTTGTATCAAAAAGTGCGTTTTATTGCTTTTCTTTTCGAAAACCTCATTGCATCGTCGTGGCATCAAGCGCACAAGTGATCCTTGTGCGCCATGTGGTATCGCATCCCATGCGACAAATAGTGCTGCCTTCAAATCAGAGACGCGCTCTGAATGTTTTCCATAAGAGTACACTTGCCTGCTCATAATCAACCATAAAATTTTGATGGGGTGAGATCAGGTGGCATTCTCAGCCAGTCAAGCATCTAAATTCCCTCTTCAGTAAAGAACTCACGGCTACGATGACAAAGATGTATTCTCGCGTTGTGTTGCTGATAAATGAAGTCGGTGCTATAGTTAAGATGTGGGAAGGAGAGCAGATATTTGGACACTTGCACGCGTAGTCTTCTATATTCTTCCTCTCGGTCAGCACAACAAGTGGCGACAAAGGGCGATGAATGCAACCCAGACCATGACCAAACCACGACTCGCTAACTGTCCATTCATCTCGCGGGCGGGCTGGCGCAGGCCGCACCAATAGTGTTAAAAGACGGCAGGCCCATCTCAATTCTATTTCTTCTCGTCTCAGGAAATGATTGAGTCCCAGATTGACCGGACATTCGTCCGCAGCAGCATGCTCTTGCTACTTGTGCAGCCATGTTCACATCCGTGAATGGCAACGTGTTCTTCATCTTGGAGTACACGAGCCAGTCGAACTATGTCAGGATGCGCTGCACGCAGTGGACGAACACTGGTAGGCTTAGATTGGATTCGAGTTAAGCGGCGGATAGGTTTCCCTGCGCCGCGATGCGCACGACCAGTCGAACTTGGCGCTTCGAGAGGAGTGGAGCGGGTCCTCGGCGTTACGGTTGTGAGGGTGAGTCAGCGCAAACTACTGGATGAATAGTGTCAAGGCTCTGCGAGGTAATTGTCTTGATGGCACGCAAGCTCAGACCGCCCTCGCGAAGCCCCTCAATCTTTCCCCATTCGTGATCGGTAAATCGCGGCTTCTTGTTTTCCTTCGCGTCACTTTTTGCCGCTGACATCATGTTGCTGAAAATAAAAGGTTTCAGTAATATCTGTACAATGATACAATCTTACGTTTGTACTCAGTATTTGTATAGGTCGAGGTTTGAGATTTAATGTGTTGCGGTGGCAAAAACAAAATTTGTATGTGAGACCCCCTGCGCTTTGCGAATTCGCAGTTGGCATCACATATAGACTGTTATTACTCATTGCTTTACTACAATTCGAAACAGCATCCGCAAATTCGAAAAATTGACTGAGCAGTAGACGAAAACATGGCTGTACGATACTACTTTTCACGCACTGTACGTCAGGCATGATTTGCACCTTTTGGTTTTCTAGAAACCTCGGGAGCTGCAATTAGCAGCTGTGTCATAGAAAAGCTAAAATCAGATTTGATACTCAATGTAATCAAGTACTGGTCTGAGCAATGAATCTCTAAGAAAAAGGAAACGATTTGCGCACATGTTATTGACATTCTGTGAAAGCATCGACATTCGGTAGCAAATGTCTTTTGATCTGATGAGAGCCTCTACCAGCCTTTCGATTCCGATTGGGGAAAAATGAGCTTGGAGTCAAATTTGATACTAAACCTTTCGTTATATCGATTTAATCGTACAATAAGTAGACTTGGTCATACTAATGGAAATTCACGGTATATAAAAGATTTTATTAATTACTTTAGCTGACTGGCTTCTTCGTTTTCCGGTTAGATACAAGGCAACGGCGCTTTAAGTAGCCAGTGCTATATGAATATTCGAAGCAACATTATCTTGCCCCTATTTATATATGCTTTAAGAAAATTTTCTGAAACCCAGATATTGCGTTACCCTCTTGAATTATTTTGATATCACAACCGTTGCTTACCCACAAGAAACGAATTGCTGAGTTCAAACAAACGCAATTCCGAGATTTCAAGTTGACATCTTACCGAGAGTGGCAACATTTAGTCTTAGCAATTGAGGTAGAGTGTGAAAGAAGTCTTTAGTAATGAATGGTAAAATCATGTACCTCATTCTATAGGCTTGTTCTGAGAACATCAGCTCGTTGCTTACAAGTTATAGGCTTAGATTACCTGAGCTCAAACTAAGGACTCCAAAAAACATGTATATCCAACGAAATCTCTAAGCAATTTCTACTGATCCTGGATGGAATGACACGAACAACTCCATGCTTTGAGCTTCCAATTCGACGCAGAGGTCGAACTGTTGATCTTAATGTTTCTATCAAGGCCACATAACAAATTGGGATTTTGATTTTGTTGACATGTCAAGCAATCTCCAATAAGAATCAAGATCATTCTGCAACTCTGCAAAAGTTGCCGTATTTCAGCGAGTGCATATTTCACGGCTCGCACGTAACCTGGAACGTCTTGGTTTTAAAGTGGACCAAAGATACCATTAGGCGATGCGGAGAAAGGTGCATTCTGCGACAGGATGCGCGGTGATATCGGAGTCATGAAATTATGCTATAATAGAAGTTCAATCAAAGTTAATCATTTTTCGTGTGTGTGACACACACAAGCATTATCTTTTGTGAATTAAAAGAAAAGCAGAACATGTTATTTGACAAATAATGAGCCTGGATACTCAATTTGGAAGCCTAATCTAGAATAGCGCGATATCCATTGGCCTATTCCTTGCGAACACAATTCGACCGACCAAGAAAGCTCCAGTTGTGGTTTGACGTAACGCATTTACAGCAACCCAACCCGAATGAGTAGCATGAAATTCGGCCTAGTACGCAATACTATATGTTCATCGTCATGAGTAGCCTGTAGATCAACATTACAGGAGTTGCTCGAGGAAAATGTGAGGATGAATTAGTTCGATCATCCAAAACGCTGTCGTATTCAAGTGCAATACCTGGGAGTGCTAGATCTGACCACCGCACTGATTCAAAAAAATGCAGTATGCATTGACATATACGAGGGTTGAAGCGGCAAAGCATCAGCAATTGAATCCAATGCGTGCGATTGTAAAACAAAACGTTTAGTAGCTGTAGCTTACACTCTAAACCCCAAGAATGTTCGGAGGACATCAAAAACATTGCGTACAGGAAAAGACAATGTAAGTCACGATGTAAGAAACCATGTGGAAACCTATAGAGAAAATTTCGATATAGGTTGATATTAGCTAAATAGTAAACTAAGGTCCTAAGATATATTTACTTTCTTTTTTACCAGCTGCTGTTACAACACGTTACGAGCTCAACGATTGGTGTTGAATTGGAAAGTAAATATATATTTTTCGGTCCTTAGTTCTCAATTAGATTATCAAAGCCTATACCAAATTCTTATATCGCTACTCCATACCATTAGTGACATATTTCTTATCTCACCTTTCTGCGCAATCCATGTTTTGATGTTATCCGACTCATCTGATCTTATCCGAATGTTTTCAGTGTAATGTTACCAACTATCAGTACCAATACTTTCGACAGGCTTTCTTCAACACTCCCCCTCGACATACAATTCTTGATATTTGTTAGATGAACTGAATTCTGAAATTGCTTTGTCGAAATAGGCTTCGTCAAGAAATCGGCAAGCTGATTTTTGGAGTCGATATACCCGAGCACAATTTTTCCATCCTTTATATGATCACGAATGAAATGATAATGGATCACAATATGTTTTGCTGTGCTTTGATATCCCTCGTTTTTCGCGATTGCAATGGATTTTGATTGTCCTCGAATATTTTGATCTGTTGAGGAATCTATGCCTTCAGCTCTCATAATAAGCTTTTAAGCCATAAAACTTTTTATATACAAAGGGATAGGGCGATGTACTTCACCTCAGCCGTACTAAGCGCTACACTTTGCTGAATCTTTGATTTGAAAATAACTGGGGCACCATTTATCATAACCATGATTCCAGATACAGATCTTCTCGATTCCGTGTTATACGCCCAATCTGCGTCACTGTATGCGCAAACCCATAAATCTTTGTCAGTGCCAGTGTAATTTATCTTCATGTCACTAGTTGACTTCAAGTAACGCAGGACCCTTATCGCTGCCTTCTAATGCTCTTCACTAGGCCGTTCCAAATGTCGACTTAGTTGGCCAAAAGAAATCGCGATATCCGGGCTTATTCCATTCTAAATATACAAGAGTGAGCCAACCAAGGAGCGAGATAAGGTCGAAACTTCATTATTTCATCTTCTTTTTCGATTGTCGATAAAAGGTGGCCTTGGACATTTGGGTTCCAAACAAGCTTGGCGTCCACTTGGTTGAACTTTTCGACGATTTTATTGATGCTTGAAGTCTGACAGATTTTCATTGAACGTTGCTCTCGGTCATAGTCTAGTTGAATGCCCAGCATGAATTTGACTTTTCCAAGATATTTTAGCTTGAACTTTCTGGACAATTTGTCGGAAATCGCTTTTATCTCTTCCAATGTCTTTGCACCTATTGACATGTCGTCGACATATAAGACGATATAAACCACCGAATTCCCTCGTTGACGAAAAAATATGCAGGAGTCTGTTCTACAGTGTCGAAACCCCATTTCCAAAAACACTTGTGAAATTGTCTTAAACCATGTTGCTGCAGCTTGCTTCAAACCATATAAGCTTCGCTTCAGGAGACAAACTTTATTAGCCTGAACTTGAACACCTCGGGGTGGATAAATATAGACTTCTTCGTCCAGATGACCATTAAGAAGCGCGGGTTCGACATGATATTGCTGAATATGAAATCCTTGGTGACAGCAAGCCGACAGGTAAACTCGAATGGAATTCATGTTTGCAACTGGCGCATAAATGCCCGTATAATCCACTCCCTTTTTTTGTCGGTAGCCCAAAACGACAAGTCTTGCCTTGTACTTCTCAACTCCACCAAATTCATTTCGGTTCATGGTGAAAACCTATTTGTTCTAATAACCTTCATATTTGGTGTCGTCGAAGTCAGCATTCAGGTCTCCTTTCTCTTTAGTGCTCGGAGCTCTTGTTGAATCTCTTTTTTCCTTTCATCTGAATCCGGAGACCGCATTGCCTCTTTATACGCTGATGAAAGATCCAACACTGCATTCGCCTGTTCATGTTCAATGCGGAATCTTTTCTGTGGTCGAGTTTCTTCTATGTTCACTGGAACAATAGCATCCAAAATTTCGTATGGCACGATTAAATGAGACGGCTCACTTTCGGGAAGGTGATTGGGCCCAGATGATGCGAATTTTGGATAGCAAGTAAAACCATCCAATCTCCCCCTAGAAACAATCCTTTTTCTATATTGATTTCCATGTTAGAATCATCTTCAGCTGTATCTGCATCCTGGTCGTTAAACTCTTTATCGATTTCTATTGCATCATCGCTGTTATGCTGACTTTCCAGAGGCATGTCATCCTTCTCATAATGCTGGTTTTTCATAGAATTTATTCGGTCCATGGATTTGTCGCAGCATACAACTTTGACATATTTTGAGTGTTGCAGCTCTTGAAATTTAGCTGAACGTGTCGTTTCCAGACGATGGGCTCCCAAATTCCAGACACGATACCCTTTGATATTTTCGAAATAGCCCATAAACATACATTTGTAAGCTTTCCTGTCAAATTTGGATCTCTTGGATTTGTCGATATGTGCATAACCTTGAGCTCCAAACACCTTAAAGTGCGCGACGCTTGGCTTTCGACCGTAACATACTTCAAATGGAGTTTTGAATTCATTTGCTGCACAGGGTACTCTGTTGGTCACGTACACAGCTGTGTTCAAAACTTCTGCCCACCATTTTTCCTCCAGTTGCATATGCGATAACATGCATCTCGCACGTTCCGTAAGTGTTCGAATCATTCGCTCTGCGAGTCCGTTCTGTTGTGGTGAATATGGGACCGTGGTTTAATGTATGATTCCGGAATTTCTGCATAAGTTCGCACATTTGTCGTCGATGTATTCCCCACCATTGTCCGAACGCAAACACTTTCCTTTTTCCGAACTGGTTTTCGACAAGTGCTTTGAATTCGGTAAATTTACTGAAAATTTCACCCTTGGTCTGGATAAAATAGGCATGGATGACTCTTAAAAATCATTGATGAATGTGAACATGTACCTCGCGCCACCTTGAGACTTCACTCGCATCGGTCCAACGACATCACTGTGAACCATTTCCAACAAGGCTTTTCTCTTCACCTTTCCATATGCAGATGACCTGATTGGCTGAACAGACGACTTTCCATTCATGCACCCTTCGCAAATTTCGGACTCTTCACAATCCATTCCTGATTTTGTCTTTATATTGAGTCCAACGACATAATTCTTCATATTCTTCATTCTCTTGGTCGAAATATGACCAAACCTTGCATGCCAAATTCATTCATCCACCGGAACGTCTTCATGTTGACCTGCCTCTTCACCAAAATGTTCGACTTCAAGTGTTTCGCATTCAAGAACGAACAGCTTTCCAATACGTTGAATTTCCACAATGCTTCGATCGTCACTTTTGATTTCACAGGTTAGATTCCGAAATACAACTTGAAGTCCATTGTCAGCCAGTGCAGAGACGGAAAGTAGCTTCTGATCGAGACCGGGAACGTACAAAACATCATCAATTCTGATATTTCTGGTATTCTTGAGTCGTGCAAAGATGGTTCCGACTCCTACTGCATCAACCTTGCTTCCATTGGCAGCAGATATCGGTATCTTTCTCTTCAATGCTTGTAAGTTAGTGAATTCACTTTTTTTGAGACACATGTGGCTGCTTGCACCACTGTCCAGAATCCAATTCCCTTGAGATTCTTGAAAAATGGTGAATGCATGGGCTTCTTCGCTATCGACCTAGTTACTTTTCAAACAATCCGCTTGTTTGTGCCCATACTTGCTGCACCGTGAATACTTCCTCTCGAACTTCGCTGTGTTTCTGTTCGGCCTATTTGCTCGACCTTTGCTTTGCCGCTTCTACTGCGCTTTGAGTGCCATCCCATGCTTTTTTTTAGCACTGATGCTTTCTGATTCGCGAAGGAGCATTACCTTCACTTAAAACATGTCCATCACTGGGACATTGTCCATGATTTTGATAATCTGTTCGAAATCTTCTGACATGCTTCAGAGTAGTACCACCAGCTGCTCATCCAAGTCGATGGACGCTCCAATTGCTTGCATTGACATGCATGATTCGTCGAACCTCAAAAATTGATCCATAACGCTTCCGCCCTTCTTCATCTTGAACTCATGTAACTCCCACTTCTTCTGGATCCTGTTGTGCAAGGATCGCCTCAAGGAAAAAGTTCTTCAAGATGTCCCATGCTTGAGCAGTACTACATGCTGATCTAACCATAGACTGCAAGTTGGGGCTGATCATGGTCGAAATGATCGCAAACGCCTTCATGTCATTGACCTTCCCATTCGCCGCGTTGCTGTCATCCTCGCTCGGGGTTTTCCCCGGGTCGATATGGCCCAGCAACCCCTTTCGCATCAGCTGCATTCGAGCGCTGAATTCCCTGCTGAAATAATTGTCTTCGCTTAATATATCCATTTTAATCGAGCTCGTAGCTCGGAGAAACACAAGATTTGTGGCTGTTAACCCGTTGTTGTAGAATTGGAAGAGAATATATTTGTAGGTCCATAGTTCTCAATTAGATAATCTAAGCCTATACCAAATTCTTATATCGCTACTCATACCATTAGTAACATATTTCTCATCTCACCTTTCCGCGCAATTAATGTTCTGATTTCATCCGACTCTTCTCATCTTATCCGACCCTTCTGATCTTATCCGAATGTTTTCAGTATAATCTTACCAACTATCAGTAACATTACTTGCTGCAGGCTTTTTTCAACAAGAACAGAGCATTGATGGAAAGGGCACGTTCAATGATTTCACACATGAATTTGGATGAAAGCTGGTGGCGAAAGCAATGAATAAGCTACGTATATTATAAGAAGCCTCCTATGTGCAGCAAACGGAAAAACAACACCTCGGGAAATAATGTTTGGTAAAAAACCCGGATATCCCACATTTTATTGTGTTTGGCTCACGCGGGTTTGCGCATGTCGACAGATCAAAAAAGTCCAATTTCGAAAAGAAAGTACTTCAATGTATTTTTATGGGCTATTCCAAGAATGCGAAAGGATATCGCATCTGGAATCAAAAAAACAAAACGAACTGAACTTACACGTTCGGCAAAACTTGAAGAAAGACCCCGCTCCAAAGCTGTTGAATATCCTACTTAGATCGAACTGGAACTCATCAAGATTACGAAGATTCCGAATATGATGAAATAACACTTGATGAACAAAATGATTATACTGATGTACCAATGGAAAACGTTCAAGAGAATATTAATCAAGAATGCCACGATACAGAAATGGAAGAAGCCGAGGAGGAAAGAAGCATTGTACCTAGGGGAAGACAAGATGGTTCAAATAGCTCACCAATTTTTTCCTCATATAGATCCAATGCTGCACTACTACCTGGTGTGAACGATCAAGAAATAGTGCCTTACGAGCAATCAACGGCACTAGTACCATCAAACAATCGTCCATGCAAAAGATACAGAAATGAATATGAGCAGGCAAATGTAGCATTGGAGGCAGATCATTCTCCAGAAGCAGAATACTGGAAACAGGCAATTGAAGACGAGCTATCAGCACTGAATAACAAAAAGTTTTGGACTTGTGTTGTTCGGATTCCGATGAAGAAGGTTGTTGGTACAAAGTGGGTTTTTACACTGAAAAGAAACAAATACGATGGAATTGAAAGATACAAAGCTCGAATAGTTGTGCTTGGATATAGACAAACATATGGTGTTGAATACTTGGAAACGTACTCACCAGTGGCCAATATGAATTCTATTCGAGTATTTTCAGCTTATTGCTGTTGCATTGGAGCTTATGTTCATGAATTTAATTTAGACACCGCATTTAGGAATGGAAACTTAAAAGACATGTATGTTTATCCTCCTAAAGGAGACAAAATTGGTGAGAATGAAGTTCTCAGACTGAATTGAAGTGTTTATGGATTGAAACAAGTTGCATCAAATTCAAACAGGACCATCTCGGACTTCTTTATCGAAATGAACTTCATTTGGTGCAAAACAGACCCCTGCATTTTCGTTCGACGACAAAGTAAATCATTCTTGCTGGTTACATTGTACGTCGATGATCTACTCATTGGATCACAATGCGAGGAAGCCATTGAAGAATTAGTTAATAACTTATCAAACATTTCAAGCTTGAAAAACTTGGCAAGGTTCGATTCGTAGTTGGTATTGAAGTGAATTACAATCGAGCGGAAAGAACTATGGGTATTAGTCAGGAAGCAAGCATATCCAGAATGATTATAAAAATACCAAGTCAAAGCTAAAGAACTTTATATCGAAAACAAAGATTCAAGAATGGTCAATAGACCTTATAGGTCTTTAGTGGGACCACTTTTGTATATCGCTAGTGAAACAAGAGCTGACGTTGCATTCGCGGTAAGTCAACTAAGTCGCCATCTCAAAATTCTTAGCGAGGAACATTGGAACGCAGCAATAAGAGTCCTTCGGTACTTGAAGTCGACAATTTCGAAAGGAATATGTTACGGGACAAACAAGGGTCAGTTCCAGCTTACTTCAGTCTGCGATGCGGAGTGGGTCAGTAACAAGGACAACAGCAAATCAACGTCTGGGTTTATGGTGATGCTAGATTCATCTCCAGTCATCTTCAAATCGAAAATACAGCAAAGTGTAGCCTTGAGTACAGCTGAAGCGGAATACATTGCTTTATCAGTATGTGCACAAGAGATTTTATGGACAAGGAATTTATTCTCAGAAATTGGGGTACGGGATTTAGACAGAACTATTGTTTATGGAGACAACCAGAGTGCAATAGTGTCGCAATAAAGTCAGCAAATCAGATCACTTCAAAATCAGTTCCACCGATCAAAGAAGGATGTTCGAAGTCAAGAAGAAATGTAAAGGATGATCAATCTATTCCATCAATCAGAAGTGCTCGAGCAAAACATGGATGACAATGCGTAAAGATAGGGCTTAGACTAGTAACAACAACTAAAGTCCCTGAATATATATCACTTTTCGTTTCTCCACTCATTCACCAAATAACAAAAGTTTATGAGCCCAAATTCGCTAAATCTATTGTAATCAAAACTGGATTATCCTTGTTTTGAGACATGGAAAGTCAACGATATGAAAGCATATACAATCATATCGATGCCCATCCAGCATCAGCATACAGTCATTGATACGGAATGCAGCGATTGCATCAGATGTATGGCAGATATTTCATAGCTTCCATTTGAGAAGAAATTTTTATAATCGGGTTCAGAAAAAGAAAGAAATCTACGAGTTCAAATTGGAAAAAGGTGGAAATGTGATGAGTAATTTGCAAAAGTTTGAGGATCTATGCTTATCTATGGAAGCGTTGGAAAGTTAAATGGGTGAAGATAAAAAACTTGTGCTCTACTTGGAAGCTTATGAGAAGATTACGATCAAATGATAAAAATTATCGAAAATAGTCCTGGTATCGACATTTTACAAGCAAAGGAAATGATTCGTAGGGAATACGAGATTCTGTTCAAGAAAGAAGCAAGTGAGGTTGCATTAAGAGCAAGAAGATACAAGGCAAAAAACTTCTGTGCCCCTTCAAAAAGAAAGCAAAAATTCAAGGAGGAAGTTGACGAAAGATGTTTTCACTGCAACAAAGGCAGACATGTGAAAGGGATTGTTGGAAATTAAACGAAAAGATAAAAGTGAGCACGCTTTTTCATCTTATGAAGAAGAACAATGTTAATGGATATTAGATAGTGGTGCATCAAGCCATATGACATTTTATGAGAATGATTTTAGCCAGCTTCGACCGATTCAAAACCATATCAATATATCGATTGTAAGTGGGGGAAAGCTGGAAGTAATTGGTATCGGCATTATACATTTGACACTTACGAATGGAGAAAACATACGGATTGAAGATGCGCCATTTGTTCCAAAACTTGATAAACGGCTTTTATCTGTATTCGCAATGAACAAAAAGGATATACAATCAACTTTTGAGAAGCCAAAATGCGAAATTACTAGTAAAATGTCGGCTATTGTTACGATTGTGCTTAGCGGAAAATCATTTATATTGTATGGAAGAATCAACGGAAAAGAATTTATCAGAAACGAACAAATTTATTCAAAAGCAACTGAAGAAACATGGCACGCGCGTCTAGGACATATATCAAAACAAATTATGGACAAAACTAAGCATTACGTGACGGGATACAGAGTAAAGCCCGGAAAGAGCTGGACTAACGAAGAAAATCCTATATGCCAAGGATGTATGGAGGGGAAAGCTACAGTTGAACCATTTCCTACTACAACATATGGAAAGATCAGGACAGCAGCGATTCTTGAATTGGTTAACAGTGATGTTATAGGTCTTATGAGGACAACGACACACGGACCAAAACTGCAGTCGTGGATTCTTCTATACACTACAAAGCCTTTATCGAAAATCAAAGCAGCAAGAAAAAAAAAGCATAAGAAACGATAATGGAGCGGAATACATCAACAAAGGTTCTGGAAATATACAGGTCTCCCTTTTAGGAGCTTGTAGAATCTCGCTAGATATGTTACCCAAAAGCTAAGGAATGCTCGAAAACGAAGTTTCTGGTAGTTTTGTAGAATTATAGGAGCTTGTAGAATCTAGCTAGATATGTTACCCAAAAGCTAAGGAATGCTCGAAAACGAAGTTTCTGGTAGTTTTGTAGAATTATAGGAGCTTGTAGAATCTAGCTAGATATGTTACCCAAAAGCTAAGGAATGCTAGAAAACGATGTTTCTGGTAACTCGCGCGAATAGTAAGGCAAATATAAACAAAAAATACGTGTTTACTTAGTAAATTCGAGGCGCACATTTGCGATGCCCTGAATGAGCTCGTACAGATCTTCTGGTATAACACCGGTGTGCTTCCAGCAGTTTGCGATGGTGGACTGCGTCACAAAATCCCATGCATCACGGCACCGATGCATAACCTGCAAGACTTCGACTTTGTAGCTATCCTACGCACTTTTCTCTTCGTCGTCAATGACGCTGTCTGCCACGTCGAAAGCTTGGCATCCCTGCCTGCGGTGGAAGTACGCCTTGGGACACGCGATGACACATGCATCCATTGGATGCAGGACCGATGTGGTGTTCGGTGGGAACATCTCGATCTCCACGTTGCTGAGAAGCTTCTCGGCGCAAGGCGCAGAAGCTTTGACCAAGAGCAGCAAGACGTGACGGCCTTCTTTCTTCATGCTCTCATTGAGCTCATCTAACAACTCCTGAAAGAGAGTGTGCATCATCCAGCCTTTTTTTGTGTTCTTGTATTGCACTACATGGTGCTCGCTAGACTGCTACCCAAAGCAGCTCAGCTTAACCGCGTATTCCACGAACAGGAACGGGAGCTTCTCTGTTCCATCGGCGTTTGCTGCGACAGTCAAACGCTTCTTGTCGCTTTTTCTCCCTGAGGTTGGCTTTGTAAAAATGGTTTCTGGTGGGCGGCTTACAGTAGTAGAGCGCTGTCTCGTCGAGATTGTAGACATCTTTCGCTTCATAGTCGACAATGCGTGCACACAGCGCTCCGCGCGCTTTTTCGACTGAGGCAGCACAAGCTGATCCGGCTTCTGCTTGCGTACGCCATGACTTGAAGTTGTGACGACGTTGAAAGTTGTATGGCCATCCCTGAAGATGTGAGCTCGAGCAAGCGACTACGCATCGTCACTGACACACTACTGGTGACCATCTCTTCTTACACTCGCTACGCCTTGAGACGAATTAGATGATCAGTGAATCAAATACCCCACTGACAGCCTCCTCGATCCAAACTAGTAGCTGCGCGTCAAGAAGCATGGAAATTTTGGTCACAGAGACGTTTGCATCATGACACGGTTGCAGCAGCTCTGTGTGCACGTGAAACCGCTTCAAGAGCTGACTCACATTTGATACGGAAGGTGCACCTGGCAGGGCAAATCCTTCTGTCACCCACAGCTCGAGTTCATGCCGTGTTAGCGCGTCATTATTCGCGTGGTGCTGAACGAGCGTGCGTTGCTGGTTGATCGTCAGTCGCCCCCGCATGCGAAGGGGTTGCTTCAAGTTAAACAGTGACTGTATCTATTTTGAGTGGTGTTTAAAATTGATAGTTTTCACTAAGCAAGGGAGACCTGTATGTTGCAATAGAGGAATTGGACACCAAACGACGGTCTCTTTCTCTCCGCAGCAAAATGTTTTAGCTGAACGGATGAATTGAACTATAACAGAAAGGGCTCGTTTAATGATGTCGCACATGAATATGGATGAAATCTGGTGTGCCGAAGCAATGAATACAGCTACATATGTGGTCAATCGCTTATCATGTGCAGCTTAAGTGGCAAAAACGCCTCATTTATTCATGTTCGGATTCAAACCGGCTATTTAAATTTCATTGTGTTTGGCTCAAAAGGGTTTGCTCATGTCTACAAATCAAAAATGACCAAATTTGAAAAAAAAGCGGTTCCATGTATTTTTCTTGGGTACTCTGAAGATACAAAAGGCTATCGTATATGGAATCAAACAACAAAGCGCCTGCAAATAACATGTTCGGCCAGCTTACAAGAAAGACTGCGATCCAGTATTGTTGAAAATCTGCATATGGAAGTAGTGCACAGCTCCAAAATTTCGGCGATTTAGATTCCGGGGATAACATACTTGAGGAGAACCATGATGATCCTGATGTAAACATGGAATATTCGTAAGAGAATATCAACAAAGGATACCGGGATACAGACATGGAAGAAACAAATGATGGTGGAAGCATTGTACCTAGGGGGAGATCAGATGGTTCCAATGGCTCCACCATATTTTCCCCAAATAGTTCCAAGGGAATATTCCAAAAGGTGACACGCTTTAGAAATTTGACCAAAACGTGACACGGTTTGTTTAAAACACTTGATAGATCTTTTCAAGTGTAAAATTCATGTAGTTTACGTGTTCGAAGCTACAAAACTTGACGATTAATATGCGTGGTCTACATAATATTTGTTATGTGACGATTGGTAAAACCGGTTTGGGATGCGTATGATCGCTACAACGATCATACGCATTTTGGCATAGGGTCTACTATTTAGTTGAGCTGCGGTAAAACAAAAATAGCACTTACTCTTTTGATCTCGTGTAATCGACTCGTGGAAAGCTCACAATGAGCACCGCTTTGGACGTCGACGTTTCCAACTTGAAGGAGTAGAGGTGATCAAGTGGTAAGGAGGTGGATGCAGTAAAAGTGCTTGCTTTCAAACAGTCGAAGTGCGCCACGGTGCACACTCGAGGCGGCATGTTCCGCAAACTCGTATGTAGTAGTGCTGAGACGGGCTGCACGTGGTTCGTCAATATCGCTCGAACGAGAAAGGGTGGCGTAGGCGACTGGCATGTGACAAGCTCGCGCTTGTCACATGTCAACTGTCTTGAAAGTGCCAAACCAACTCGACAACAACTTATTTCTCATCCAGTGATAAGGTCCACCCTTACGGCTAACCCGTCATCAGCGGCCCGTGAGCTCATCACCCAGCTTCGGCATCAAAATGGTATCACAGCATCTAGAAGCACAATGTACCGCGCGAAAGAAACTGTGGCAACTGAGATGTTCTCCGAAGACCCAACGACAGTACAACTCTTACCAAGCTATCTGAAGGAGTTTCAGCGACTCAATCTCGGAACGTTTACTGCACTCGAATGCTACAAGACTGGGAATTTTAGACGGGCCATTATGGTCATGAATCCTAAGTGGTTTTTGAAAGGTCAAGGAGTATACGGCGTGGAAGCTCCTCACATGAAATATCGCCACTACAATGGCATCAAAATTATATTGGTAGGTCGTGACGGTAACTTCTCAAACCAAGTTGCTGCTGTGGCACTTGCCCCTGTTGAAGATTTCGACAACTACGCTTGGTTCTTCGGGTCTGTGAGTCTCATGGCTTTCCGCTCAAGTCAAGTCCCATTTTCAGTGATCGTAACATTGGTCTCATATCGGTGGCGACTAGTCTCGGTATCTTCAACATGCATTGTGTCCGTCACATCATTGGTACGTGCAATATTGCTTTGTTTCGTCACGATCTGGATATCTATGACATCACTGACATTTGGCGTGTTGACTACTCCACTTTAGGCAACATGAGAGCAGACAAGACCGTACGGCTCGCTATCAGTCACGACACATTCGTGTGGGCTGCCAATGCAGCTACGACTGAAGCTGCTTTCAATGACGGAATCACAAAGCTCGGACAGGTCAACACAAGCGCTGCGACATATTTGCGTGCTATTCCTGCTGCGAAGTGGGCCTTATATCCCCACTTCAAGGTGATACCATTGTATGGATGGCGTACCACGAACTTTGTAGAAAGTGAGCAAGCGAAGAGCCTCAGGTTGAAGCCGAGACTAATGCTCCCGTTTGAATTTTTCAAGGCGTATGGAACGATTCTGATGGGCGAGACGCACGATCGGTCCAAGCAGCTCAAAACGTGGGTAGATAAAGGAAGACGTATTACTCCAAGAGCTGAAATGAAGTTCCACACTCAATTGAAGGTAGCCAAGGAGTACTCAGCTGTATTTAGTTCCGACGATTTTGCCTTCGTTGCACGCGTTACACATCCTCTGAAGCAGCGACGAGTCGATACTGTGACGCCTGAATGCTCGTGTGTGACATGGATGCAATTGAAGGTCCCATGTCGCCATATTCTCGCAGCATTGACGGGTCAAGAGAGTCCACCAGTGATATCAGATTTAGTCAGTGACTGCTACAAAGTTACGAAATTCCAATATACGGTCGGATCGCTAGAGATCCCTGAGGAGAGCATTCTCCCACCCAACCTTTCGATCCTACCGGCAAAATACGTTCGTCAGGCAGGCAGGCCGAGGAAGATGCGCATCAAGTCACGCGGTGAAAGTGGACCGCATAGTCGCAAACCGTACCGGTGTGGGAGATGTGGAAGTCGAGATGGTCATAATCGAGCCACTTGACGCATTTCTCAAGACTAGCAGTGAAAAGATCAGGTTGTATGGGTTTTTCATATTGGAAGGTGCATCCTGTACAAATTCCTTGTGCTGTAGTGTAATTTACCGTGCACAAGTGTATTAAACAAATTGATTTATAATCAAACAAGTGTGTTTTAAACAAACCGTGTCACGTTTTGGTCAAATTTTTCAAAGCGTGTCAGCTTTTGGAATATACACTAGTTCCAATGCTGCACTTCCACCTGGTAACACCGACCAGGGATAGTACCTTATGAGCAATCAACAGCTTTAGTTCGTCCAAGAAAGAGATAACGAGTCGAATATGAGCACGCCAACACGGCATTTGAGGCACCGGTGGCATATGATGACGCACTCAACACTCCAGAAGCTGAATTTTGGAAACACGTAATGGAAATTGAGCTGTCGGCATTGAAATACAACAATGTTTGGACTCGCGTTGATCAAGTCTCTATGAAGAAGATTATTGGTACAAAGTGGGTATCTGCAATGAAAAGAAACGAACATGGGGATATTGAAAGATACAAAGCTCGGATAGTTGCGCTCGGATATAGACAAACGGATGGCATTGATTACATGGAGACATATTTATCAGTGGCAAATATGAATCTTATTCGCGTGTTTTTAGCCTACTGCTACCATAACGGGAGTCATATTCATCAATTTGATGTAGACACAGTACTCCTGAATGGGAAGTTGAAAGAGGAAGTGTATGTTTATCCTCCCAAAGGATTCAAGACTGGTAAGAATCAAGTCCTTCGATGGTATCGTAGTCTTTTTGGACTGAAACAAGCTGCGTCAACGTAGTACAAGACCATCTCGGAACTTTTTATTGGGATGATATTTACTCAGTGCAAAACCGACCCTTGTATTTTTGTTCTAGGACAAAGTGATTCGGCTTTACTGGTTACACTATACGTTGATGATCTAATTATTGGACCAAGATGCGAGAAAAGCACCATCAAATTGGCTGATACATTATCGAAACATTTCAAGCTTAAATGACTTGGCAATGTCCGTTTCGTACTTGGTATTGAAGTCAACTACAATCAGGTAGAAAGAACACCAAGTATTTGTCAGCAAGCAAGCATATCCAGGATGATTGAAAAGTACAATCAAGTCAAAGCAAAGATATTGACAATCCTTGTGTTCTAGGCCAATTCCTCACAAAAATAAAAGAGATCGACTCAAGAATGGTCAATAGACCGTACAGATCTTTGGTGGGATCATTACTGTATATAGCAAATGGTACAAGACCTGACATATCATTTGCAGTTGGTCAACTTAGCCGTCATCTGAAAATCCTAACGAGGAACACTGGAACGCAGCTATACGAGTCCTTCGCTACTTAAAAACGACAATATCAAGAGAAATCTGTTTTGGGGTGGCTAAGGGCCAAATAAAACTATCTTCATTCTGTGACGCGGATTGGGCCAGCAACAAAGACAACAGAAAATTGACGTCTGGGTTTATGGTTATGTTCAATTCATCCCCAGTAATCTTCAAATCAAAATTACAGCAAAGTGTAGCTTTAAGCACAGCTGAAGCAGAGTATATTGCTTTGTCAATATGTGTTCAATAAATTTTATGGCCGAGGAATATATAAATGGAGATTGGTATTTGTGATTTAGAAAATACAATGGTTTATGAAGACAACCAAAGTGCAATAGCGATTGCACTAAACAATGGATACCAGAGTCGTGCAAAGCACATAGATAAATCATTTTTTTTAATAATAAATTCTTCTATTATTATTTGAGAATTGTTTCATATCACTCACTTTTCTTCTACATCACTCACCTTTTTTAATCTGAGTGGCTAAATAAGTTCATATCACTCACGTCGTTAATTCAAGAACAAGATATTGACTTGACGTGTAAAAAAGCTCTGTTTTTCTCTTTGTTGCATGTGCTCTATTTTCCTTTGCTAAATTCTGCAGCGAAATCGAAATCGAGAGGTCGTGCGCGCATTCTGCGACTCCGTGCATTGTGACATGATCCTCTGCATAATCCACACCGTCTATGTGTAGCTTTCCCTGCCTCTACCTTTACTGCCAAAGGCTGATGCAACATGCTCAAATTCTGAAGGAATCCGACCAGTTGATTCAAACGGCCTTAGACGCCCTTGCACGCGCCCTGGTAATGTATTGTCTCCACGTATGGCAAAGAAAGAACATGTTCAAGCATAATCCTATATAGATGCCACGAAGCTTCTCCCTCATACTTCTCACGGATTCTTTCTAAGGCATCAGCCATGCAGACTGCTACCCTTAATTCAGACAATATGACCGAGGATTGTAGCCACCAGTGCTGGTTAAAATCGGCAATTTGGAGACGGTTGTTTCCACGCATGCAGAAGTCATGCAAGCAGGGATAACCCATGGCTGAACGAAAATGCCCAAGGCATTCGCGAAGACGTTCATCTCTGAAAGTATACTGCATCTTGGCGGCCCCGAGAAGAAGCAACTGAAACCTTGCCAACTACTGAAGCAAACGTTGGGCCTAGCTGCATATTCTTGATTGCCGGGTTTCTGGGCGAACCCACAAAAAGGAATCGAAGCAACAATACGCAAGAGCAATCATCGCGTAAAGTCTACCGAGGATCATGTCCCAATGCACGAAGTTGCAGAATGCGCGCATGACTTCTCGGTTTCGATATCACAACAGAATTTGGCAAAGAAAAATAGAAGACATGCACCAAAGAAAATAAACGGAGCTTTTTTACACCTAAAGTCAATATCCTGTTCTTTAATTAACGAGGTGAATGATATGAACTTATTTAGCCAATCAGATTGAAGAGGGTGAGTGATGTAGAAGGAAAGTGAGTGATATGGAACGACTCACTATTATTTTTTCTTGTTTTAATGTTTTATTTAAAGCATCAAGTATCATTTTATTCGGGAACAAATACGGCAAGGAACGTAGAAATCAGATATATCGAATCCAAGTACCAATTGGCTGATTTTCTCACAGAAGCTATTTCGACAAAACAATTCCAGCAACTTATAACAAAAGCAAATTTACGGATTTTTATGTCGAAGGGGACTGTCGCAATAAAGTCAGCAAATCAGATCACTTCAAATCAGTTCCACCAATCAAAAAGGATATTCGAAGTCAAGAAGAAATGTAAAGGATGGTCAATCTATTCCGTTAATCAGAAGTGCTTGAGCGAAACTTAAATGACAATGCGTAAAGATAGGAATTCGACTAGGAACAACAACTAAGGACCCTCATTTCTCCACTCATTCACCAAATAACAAAAAATAGCAATTGCAATGAATTATGGATATCAGAGTCATGCAAAGCACATAGAAATAAGGTATCATTTCATTGGAGAACAAGTTTAGCAAGGCGTCCAGTACATTGAATCAAAAGGTCAATTGGCCGATTTTTTAACAAAAGCCATCTCGACATAGAAATTCTCACAATCGGTGAAGAAATCAAATGTATGGCATTGTGTGTCGAGGGGGAGTGTCGCGATTGTAAAACAAATCACTTGGTGCCAGATGTTTACACTCTATCGCCCAAGAATGTACGGATAACATCGGAACATTGCTTACGCGGAAAGAGAACGTAAGTCACGATATTACAAATGGTATAGAAAACGGTATAGAAGAATTTCGGTATAGGCTTAGATAGCTAAATAGTGAACTAAGGACCTAAAATATATTTACTTTCCATTTTACCAGCAGATATTACAACACCGGGCTTCCCGAACTGGCGACATTTTTTAGGCGAGACAGCTGATGACAATGTGAGATGACGTTTTTTGCAAATCCTGAATCAATCTCTATTTGCTCTGGCTCATTATCCAGAGCACGCAGTGGTGCAAGTTGTTGATAAAAATACTGCTGCTTTGAGGTTGCACGTGATCGGTCTTGCGAGTACACCGGCGGATGCTAATTCTTCTCGCGGACATGATGTGGCAGATTATATTCCAACAAATACTTCATGGCTTGTGAAACTGTCACACACCAACGATATTGCCCTTTTTCAGGCGTGGGACAAACCAGTTCACGCGTAAAGTAATCTTATCCAACTCACTCATATCCGTTATTTGCATGATAGCTTCACGGAAACGCGAAATACGTACTTCAAATTTCGGACAGCTCCTTTTCTTAAGAGCATCCAACTGATAACGCAGGCATTCTAGAAAATCAGAGGGTACGAACTCATCATTCATTTCAGCGATGAGGTCTGACATGTATTTCATATAGCTTGTTCAACTTTTACTAAGCTGCAGCATTTCCTTTGAAATTGGCGGCAGTGATTGCCAACATCCGAGAGCTTTGACTGACATCACGCCAGTCAACATTCATAGCTTCGAAGTACTCAGCACGTTGCTCATCCTTGAGAATTCAATGACATCATGATCCCACAACGCGATAGAAAAAGGAACTGCGGAGAAACTCAACGGAGCATAACACCTCAAAACGATTCCATTACTGAAGGGTAAGAACTGTGGCGATACTTCTTGACCTTGCTTCAACCAATACGTGAACCCACCACAATCCACCAAAACCTGATGCCGAGTCGAAAACCACGCGAATATCTTAGTCAGAACCACATGGACGGAAAATCTCAAAAGCAGATGATAATCCGAACGAGCATCACACGAAAGGAAAGAAATTCCAACCAATGAGAGCTGGAACGAACGACACACACGCTCAGCGAGCGGCTTTCCAAGTTTCGTGAGGATAGACAGCACGTAATAGCAACTTCTCCCGGACGTCAACAATTGCTACCAGCTGTAACCCCGGCATTAGGAAGCAGAGGAAGTAAATGAATCCAAGGCATTCGGGGGAGCTGTCGTGCAAAAGCATTGGCTTTACAGCAAAAATGGAAAGTCAGATCAAAGTAGAGAATCCTGATTCACCTATCTGATTGGCTAATACAGTTCTCCACCTATATAAAACTATGTATACTGTGAAACACTTGTTAGTCTGGACGAAATGTAGGTACGGACACTAGTATTGATCCATCAAAAGTTTCCGTGCTGATTTATTCAAAAACATTTGTTGGTAAGGACATTACCACATAAATGGTACCATAAACCGCTACTGACGGTACAGCTATCTGCAGCATTTACTGGTTGTCACAGCTGTTAAAGGTATCGGATCAGAATCTGCGTTACGTCGATATGACGCAAGATGAGCGAAAAAGCCAATCAGCTAATTGCATATCGTATTCCGCCAATAAGCAAACAGATATGTATACATGTCAAGTTCGCAGGTATAGAACAGGGCTTAGAGTAGCTAACGTGAACTAAGGACCTAATAATAGAACGCTTTCCATTTTACTTTGTCCTGTTCATCACCGATAACAACAAAAGAGAAATAGCAATGACGCGTGGACGAAATCGGTCTCCCGGTGGACAAGCCCGATAAAAGACCAAGTACAGCCAGTGAACGACACCTATGGGAAGAAGCTCGATGTGATCTAGCACCTCTGCCAGACGAATGACATGCAACGGATGCTGGACGACTTTTACGGTCACTTGACGCCTGCAAAAAGAGAGACCGAGCGCAAATTGATCTACACGTGGGCGAAGTAGCGCACGCACATTGAGGAAATGTGTCGCGTCATAAGAGGAGCATCACAGAAATCACGCGTGAAAATGGGATGACAACGGTGATTGCAAGAGAAGGAGAAGAGGCGATCAAGCTCTGGGTGAACTCTCTTTGCAGAGAAGGGATCCCCATCTCAGCGCTCATGCTGGAGCTGAAGGCCCAATCAGTTGCAGAGGGCGAGGACGTGCTAAGTGACGTGTTCACTGGTGCGTGGTCTTGGAGGAAGCTGTTCCTTGAGCGTTATGATCTCATATTCCGCACACGAACTCGGCAAGGACAGAAGACATCACCAGACATGGCAGCAGCAGCGGAAAAAATTCTGGGTCTCGGTTGACCGCGTTGTTATGAGCTCGGTGTTATAAGGATCTACAATGACGATCACTTTGGAACCTGCTTAGACCACCTACCAAAGCTAACAGTGAGCAGAAAGGGATAGAAAACCTTATGGGTGGAAAAGACAAGCAGCAATTACAGGCATGTTTCTGGGTGACTCGGACGGCAACCAATATCCTCATTCTACGTTCTTAAGACTCCGCTCCCGAAGAACAGCGACAATGCGAAGAGAAACGGAACAGGTCGTCACGGATTCGGGGTGCGTCTGTGGAAGGACATCAAGGTGCTGGCAGAGTCATCCGGTGCGCCAATTTACGAGAAGCGGGAATAGGTGTGGATGGTGGAATTTAGCGTTGTCTGTTGAGTTCCTGGACCACCATTTTACTGCGCGCGACTCGGAAGCACCAGTACTGCTTCTCTGGGATTTCGTTTCCGCTCATTGGACTGAAGAAGTCGGCAAGTACGCCGAGAACATCAACGTGTTTCTCCTCAAGGTCCCTCCGGGATTAACGTCGGTCTATCAGCCAGCAGATGTCGCCTGGTTTGGGCCCCTGAAGTGCAGGATTCGAGGCAAGTGGGCTCAGTTTGGGGTTCAACAGTCGAATGATCACGACGCGAAGTCCGACCAAGCACCGTTCAAGTTACTACCTCCGTCACGATCCGATGCAGTCAGCTAGGCGTGCAAATCGTGGCAACAAGTGGGCCCACGGATCGTAAAGAGCGGTTTTAAACACCTTACAATAGCCGACAACATCCCAGAGCTGCACCAAGATAAGCTAGTTGAGCTATTACAGATTCATTTAGTGATTGATGAAACTATAAGGGAGGCTAATGACGTCATCGTGGATGCTGTCTGATGACTGCATTTATCACACATAACAGATCTTCAAAAAAAGAGTTGTGGGTCTTTATTGCATGCATGAAAAGCAAACATGAGTTGAATTAGTTAGCAAGGTTTTTCAGTCTGTATGAAAACATGGCTGTCTGAACTAACAAGTGTTTTGAGGTATATGCACTCAGAGGAAATCACGAAGATGCCCTGACAAGCATTGGCTGAACCAATGTTGACGCAGCCATCGTCTCAATCAATCTATGACATGGTATGCTGTTACAACTTGCATAATGATGAGAATATTGTCGCCGAATGCAAGCCTCACATTGGTGGAAAGAACAAAGAGTGGAAAGCGTCCTAATGGATGAAAATTGTGGTGTGCTATTTGCTGTTTAAGATCATGTGCTTCATCTAATATTTATACATCATGTGTTTTGTAGGTAGTATACTCAAAAAAAATCGGGTAATTTGAAGAAAATTGGAAAGATATTTGAATCACATGGAGCGTACGCAACGAAAAGTATTGGAGTATTTCGCCAAGACGTACATTGATCCTCGCAAGGGAGAGGTTGTTTTGGCTCAGACGAATTTAATCCGTATCTTGGGACACAGACTCACTTCATGTGTGGAAGTTGCTCATAAGGCCGTCATATAATTCATTGGAAGCAGTATGAAAAAGCTTTTTGAGTCCTGCGAACGGATTGATCAGTCTATTAGCAGCAAATAAAGACATTGCGTTTTGCGTAGCCGACACCACATGAGGACATCTTTCAGGATATAAACCGGAAGATATCTTGCTCCTCTCCTTGGAAAGGTTTCGAACAGGTGACAATTAATTATACTCTTCCCATACTCACTTCAATCAATAGGTTAATTTTTCTGACGCTGGGAAAAGCACTAAGTCCCGTAACTTTCAACTCAAAGCCATGCTCTTCCACTTATACCACTGTCTGGGGAATCTCTTGAGAGAATTAGCTGCGACGGATCATCGTAGACGGAAGGAGACTCAAACTAGTTGATTTTGACGTTCACTGGCACTTCATTGAGCTCCTCTCAGCACAACTTCGCGTTGCAAACCACCCAGATAGTGCTTTATCAGCATTTACTGAAAAAGGTACGATACAATTTCAGTAAGTTCCCTCGACAACAGAGATAGTCCCTTGTACCAAACTACAAGTTATCGCAGGTACTTTTTTGTGATTATTTGCTTTCTCTGCATCACATCATATGTATAGCTAATGCGAGCACCACAAGCTCGCAAAGAACCGGAATTTGCTTTGCTGTACAAAAGGAAAACGCAGCCGAAAGCGTAGCTCCAACACGATACGACGATACCTTTTCACGTACTTCTAGCGCATGGCCTTTCGAAAATGTTCAAAGTCGAACCTAATTTTTGCAGCGTAACGTAAGATAAGTACAGACGTCCCCCCATTAGGACCCATCAATAGTGACTATTTTTGTATACATTTTTAGAGGTAAAATATCATGAGGATAATAGAATATTTTCATTGCTTTTTAGGAACCAACCGTAAGTGCTTTGTAATATAATATTCACTTATATGTATTCTACCTCTAATGTATCATTAAGTCTTCCCGGATTTATAAGATCTTGTCATTAAACATGTAAAAAATAAATCCGGAGTGAAGTCTGCGTCAATGCGCTAGTTTGGAGCTTATGAAAGCTCTCTACAAGCTCATACATGTCATCATCCAATATTTGTGTGTCTTGAACAGTGCGATATGGTCGTGCGCGTGACAGATAATCACGCTGACACAGCCTACTTCATAGCGGACATCACATCAACATTAGAAATAGAGCCAATTATCTTTTCTTTGCACCTCTCAGTGAGAGCTACCCATCGCTCGCACTGTACGCACAGTTCTCATATAAAAATCGAGATCCTACAGAGCCCTTCCTGAAATCAAGTGTAAAATACTCATCAAGCGAAGAGAAGATGCAAAAACAACTTCAAGCCGTGTCTATATGGTGTCTATGCAGGGTATCTCACACCGTGTTATCGTAATGCAAAAAATTAAGCTGTATAGAATGTCTTATTCTGGAAGGCACATGCATAGATAGCAATAGCGGAATTACTATAGTGTATGTCTGTCCACACGGCCAACGCACTTGCAAAAGTTTGTTTCCTCGGAAAATAACAAAAGCAAGACGCCGCAGTTCTAGCTATCAATCTGGATGCACTGCTCATTTCATACGCGCGGATCCTGAACCGACTGCCGTAATGGTCAGCTCCAAGCAGAGAAAACCTAAGTACCACTTTTCTTGCCACCAGAGTATAGCTGGATGCCATGGGGTCCTAGTGGAGATTCTCCTGTCATTTTAAATGGACGACAATGCCGCATCAGTGGTCATTTCCGATGTTGAGAGGCACTATCATATGCGCTATGACCCTGTTGTTGAACACCCCTTAACATCTCTCGAATGCCATTGCTGTCTGCAGCCTCTGCCAGTGAGACGGCATCAAGGTCACCCCTCCATCGGCTTGTAATATTCGAAGAAGTAGGGCCACCACCGCACCATCCTTAAGTGGCGATCGGTCTGTAAAACTCAACAGGCTCGCTGAATAACAAATCCAAATTAGCTCACATTGGTATGAAGAAAAATCATCAACAAAAAGAGCGCACCTCGTACGAAGACATTTCCAAATCTCGCAACTGATTAACCGAGTCTTTGCGGCGATCCATATAAAAATAATCGCTGCAGCCAATCGCAGGCTCTCCGTCGAATGTCTTTTGCCATTCTTCTGCTGCGTTCACTTGGTCGAGCACCGCAACCACCTTGTACCATGTACTTCTCCACTTCAGCGAACGAGGTGCGTAAATTCCAATCCCGGGAATTTCTACCGCAATTTAATTCCCGCCAGTCTGCTGGTCTTTTTCTGCGGCTTGAGTATGTGCGTACGGCAGTTTTTTAGCATGGTATTTGGTAGAGCTTGAACGATATCGCTCAACCCCAACGTCACTCGGTATCTCTTACTCATTTCGAACGCTTTTGGCATCTTGGTGTCCTATGACATTGGGTAAATATTGAGGTTTCGAAGCAATTCTGCCTCCAGTCGGTACGTCACCTCGTCGCTCAGAATCTGCTGGACTGTCACAAATGTCAGCGGTGCCTAGTGCAGCGTCCCTCCATACCGTGTCAGTGTGATTGACGTTGTTGTTCTTTTCCTTCGGGCTTTCGGCATCTGCTTCGGCATCTGCTTCGGCCATCCTCGGCTTCGCTGAGGGCTCTTCAGAGCGTACCTCGGAGCGCTGTTCAAGTACTCCAGTGGCATGGCAGTGATCTCTTGTGTGATCACGTCAAATTCCATCTGTTTGAAAATGGTGGGTAATTCTACATCGACAAACACGACTTCTTGAATGATCAGCGGTTAAAGGTACTATTGTATTGGCGTCTCTGTGGGTATACTTGCAATTTGTAGCGCAATAGTCTCGCTGCAAGTCTGGGAGACTGCAATGTGTAGTTGTACATTATGCAAGATTCAATAGTCTTGCTCTCGCTCGTTGGATACGCGTTCACTGAAGTTTGAGGTCATCATCGTCTTGAAAAACAGTAGCACTATCATTTTCACTCAGCAAATCCATGTCGTTTATTGGGCTGCACGATCTCGCACTTTGTGCTCGCCTTCTTCTGTTTATGAATCGAAAAACTCGTCTTCTGGGTTGACACACTGAGTTTTTTTGAGACGAACGCGACGCTCGCCTCGCTTGGGCTATTAATCGACTTACGTGCTCGTACGAGGTCATCGTGACACGCTTTGTAAAAACAGATTCAACGTCGGCCAGCGTCGACAGCGCGTTCTGGCACTCTTCCATGCTGTACTATCATATTGCTCGGCAGATTCGCATTGCAACCTTGTTCGAGGTCCAAGCTTGTGGTTCTCGTCCCAAGGTGCTTTTTGACGCGGAAAAACTGGTCCTAGTTTGTATGGTACCACGGATTGATTATTAACTGTATCTGGAGCACGTGCAGCAGGTAGCAGCCATCTCGGATTAATCAAGTGCTTCGTGATGACGCTCTCGGCCCGATGCTATTTCTGATGTAAAAGACCTGGCGGCAAGGTAGCAGTCTTCTAGCCATAAACATACAAGAGAACTTCCAGATATTTCGAACGACCGAGTACTCCACGTTCGGCTTGTCTCGAATTTTCATCCGTGCTGACTTACTTGATGAACTAGTTGTTAGCCACGCCCTCGTTAAACTGGTACTTTACAGACTTTGCAACACGTACTCCTCATAGATCAGGCTGCAGATGTTCTCACCGACGAGAGTGAGTATCCGGTCCATCTCTGTATCGTAGTCGACTTTTCTCAAAACAGCGTTCTTGCAAAGGCGAGCCTCGTAGCGCCTCTCCAGTATGCCCTGAAGTACATAATCCATGTGATGCACTGGTAGACGGTCATGAACGCGTCGACAATCTCCTTTAAATGCTTCCACGACTCGTCCAACCGGTTGTTGGCATTGTTACCCAGAGTGATAGCATCCTGACGCGTATACGAGCACCACTAGCAGCGACAGCTGTTCAAGTTCTTTATGAAGAAGGGGCGCAAAGTCGCTGTACTCAGCTAGCTTCCATCACCCGGTTTATAGCGATACAATTGCATGACGTCTCTGTCCGTCGAATGTGTCGCATCATAATCTCGGCCTATAGGCAGCTTCAGCAGGTGGCGCATGTAATCTCGATGAGCCTTGTACATCATCAGATGCAACAGGCTTTTCATATGGTCCTTTTTCTATGGAGTGAAGCGATAGTGATCCACGGCGGTCTCTTCCCAAAGCCACTTCATGACATGAAACTGGTACTGGAGGATGGTGACTGGGGCATTGATACCCGTGACACCTTCATGTCAGACAAGTCTGTCGATTATCCTGCACTGGACGCGCTTTTACTCTGGATTTTTGTCTTGAAGGAATTGATGAAACTTTGAAGCGCCTCGCTGCGCTCGTTCTGCAGGATATCGTGCTGGAAGTATTGTTCTTTGCCAAACACGTCATGCGTTATGAAGAAAAAAACCGTTTACTTCGAGACGTTCGTCCCTTGCGATAAAAGCACCTCGGAGAACTTGACAGAGATTCCACACATGCGCTTGATATGAAGAATGATACCAGTCGAGATAGCCTATTCTTTGTTAAAAATAGAATTAAGTACAAATTAAAAGCATCATGTTGATTTTGCTTCACGACTTACATACCTTGATATCAATGACATCGGTAGATGCTCTACCAGCGTTTCCAGGTTCTTCCTCGCGATACTCATGCATGAATCGTGTAGCAACTCGACAGGCCATTTGGAGCCTTTTTTCAGCTTCTTCAGCTTGAGAATCAGGTTTGCAATGTCCTTCAATGTCGGCAAAAGCGACGGGCGCTCGAAGATGTAGCGCTAGATTCTCTTATTCTATGCACCGTGCTGATGCAGATGATTTATCGTTTGAACCTTATCACCACTCCAAGCTGCTCGAGCGGACGAATATATATCGTAGGTGCACTTTCTGACTTCATGGCTGTGGCAAAGCTCCACTGTCGTGACGTAAACACACCAGCTGTCGCTTTGGTACTGAACGCACGCCCTTTAATCCAAGCACAAACACGACATAGGCGTTACAAACCGACACATAACTTCATTCAAAACCCTACAAACAGATAGTTTTACAAACTCGCCAACAACAAGCAGCCACATACCTTAGCTACACATCCCTTTGGACCTAGTTCTTGGCAAACGCACTTTCCCTTCCCTCGGTACTTGTACTTACCAGCATGCATGCAAGGCGAACAAAACGAGAACACATGCACACGAACAGCTGCACCGGAAACGAGGCCACCATGTAGAAATTCAAATGCGAATGGAAGTCATCCCACGAATCGAAGTCCTTCGAATACATGGCTACTTCCAGCGCAACGATCGCACTCGATGGGGGAGGTGCCTCAGATTCACTTCCAGCACCTCCTTGCACGTTAGACGCCGTTCCATCATCGCCGTCACTGGACGAGGACGACAGCAATAGCGTCAGCCTCATTTTAGGCTTGTACGGGGTGTTCCTCATTAACTTCGCCGTTGTCTTTTGCCACCAAGGGGCTGCAGTCGACGATGGTGTCGGCTGCTGCTCCATCATCGACGTCAACCCCGACGCTGATGACTGCTCCTTGGTCACTTGCCTACAGAATAGCAGCGGCAGCGTTGCGCTTTCTCGCGCGCGTCTGCTTATCCCGATAGTCATCAGCTTCCAAATGGCGCGAAGGGAAAAAGAGGTGGCGGATCTGTAGACAGAGGGTCTGAGAAGATCCATTAGGGAGTGCTCCAGATTGTAACAATAGCCACTCTCTGATGTAGACCAACCACTAATCCGTCAGACTAGACAATATGAAGGCGCCCAAACAAAAAGAGTATCACCCTTGTGGAAAAGAGACCAACATATGTCATCAGGCAATGTCGAAAATGGCTCATATATCTCTTAATTTGAATTCTGAGGGCTCAGCAATTCAATCCAATACGGATGCAAATACTAAAGTGACCCCGAATCGCAGAATATTCGATTGCAACAGACATTCACCTTTGGAGACAGCTGCCCAAGGAATTTCTGCAGCTTAGACAACAAGAACAGGATTGCCTTTAAATTATCAGGTAATGCAGGGTATGGGCAAATCGTGGTATATGGAGCCAAACTGGTCGTGCGCCGTAGTCAATAGATACAAATATAAGATGACAGTCGATGACCATTAAGGATACAATTTTTTTTCGGACAATGAATGCTGTTATATGAAAGCATTTTTAAAGGTGAATCTAATCATGCCCTTTGTGTGCACAGCGGTGATGTAGACACCGAGATAAGCGACGGTTTGTGTTGAGCCATTCAACTTAGTTTTACTATGTGCTAATTTATTGTTGTTGCTGCTACAATTGTTCGCTCCTGCTATGGCTACAGCTGTCGTCGCTCACGATAAGATTACAATAGGGTTACACCAGGGTTACGATAAGTTTAGGGCTACAAAAAGATTTCAGAGACAGAATAGCGCGCCGCATAAATAGTACTTGAGATTTCGAAATAAGATAAATATCAATGAAAAAGCCAAGTCAGAGATCTGTTGATTGCCACTTTTCGTTTTTAAATTGGTGTAATATTGACCTCAAAAAATGCATTTATATCCTTTATGGTGTCGCGGACTGATACTTTCACCATTTCATACGTTGCCCAACGTATACTTTCCAGTACTGTGTTACGGTACTCGACTCAAATTTATAAACCTTCGTAGCATAGAGCTACAAATTTGCCGCTGAAGATAACACTCTTTCATGCAAGGTATCCGAAGGCTACACCAAGAATTTTCAACTGCACCTATAAAAGAAAGCATTTTGTGAGTCGCCTCTTCCTTCGATCTCGGAATCTGGGAACATTTAGAGTTCACACCGAATGCTAATAATAGTGTGATGAGTGGAAACGTTGGAAAGCAATGAAAATGTGCATTCGTTGAGGCCGCAAAATCCTTCCACAAGATTCCCCTATTTACTTTTGCTGCTTATTCGGAGGCTGCGACATCCCATGGTATCAGCTCGGAACGTTTATTTTTTGCTTCTATTCAAAAAGCACCTCACTTCTCGCGATAATGGCACAAAATCGGTGTCATTGATCTGATTCTTCTCCTAATATACAAAGTCAAAACAGCATTACATACATGTTCTTGCCGTTCGTTGGCTACCTCACCTCATTTAAGGAAGTAAAGCCAAATGAATGATGAATGCAAATGCTGAGTTTGACACACACTGGGTCAAGTGATTGCGACACTGGGAAGCTGATGGAGTACTGAGCTTTGCAAGAATCAAGCGTATACCAATGAAACGCACTGCGAGGAACCTTGTGGTAGTGTGTACTTCCATCCCAAAGCTGAGCCTACATGCAGCAGTCAGCGTTCTCGATGTCCCGTTTCGGAGCTGAGCAGCATGGGCAATCTACCTTAATGTACACACGAGCGGTATACTGAACGTATTTCAACGCGAAAGAAATTTCGAGTTGTTGCAAGTATGGTGCTAGTGTGTGGAACGATTCTTGTTGGTTTTCAAGAGGCCAAAAAATCTTTGCATTTGGTGAACTGCTGGAAAGGATGGGCACGAGCTTGATCAGGGATCGGACAGCACTGCGGGCATCTTCAGAGTTGGAAACATCGTCTACAAGGGTTTTCTGCCACAATTGAATAGTTCGCGCCTTGTTGATGCCACAAATCAAGTGTGCGGACGAAGTCACTCCATTGAACTTGCTCAGCTCATCTAGTATCATGCAGTGGCCATATATCTATACAATGTATACAAAGCTCGTGATTGCGCCATTCTTAGAGAGTTTTCTACCTTCTGCAACGTAATTTGAGTCTTCAGATTATCCAGAGCACCTTTCACAAACAAATATTTGCATGCCTCAACCAGCGATTGGCATTGTCGAAACAATTGATTCATGCAAATTATCGTCAATTCCGGAACGTCTTTCTTTACCGCACGTATCCAGTCGATCCATTGGAAGGGTATACAAGGCCACATGTCATTTTTTGGTTCGGATAATCTAATGCTGAGAGCGTCAAGCAATTTCTCGATCTGTGAAAAAATTGAAGCAAAGTTCTCTTGCTGGAAAAAGTTCTTCTACCATAACAGGATTAAAATTCACTTGACGCAGCGTATTATCGAAAGAGTAATGACACACCAAGATGGATAGTTGTGGTAAAGGTAAATGAGATCCACTAACTTCATCGCTTTGCCATATGAACATTCCCAATTTAGCTACGTCATCCGGTGCCTGACAAATGCGCTCGACAAATTCTCGATGCCAAGCATGAACATTTTGTTTAAGAGATACTTGCTCTTCATTGCCTAAGCCTGAGAATAGTTCTTGGTCGAGATTGCAAACAAGCCAAGATCTTTGTGTTTCGACTCGAGTGCTTATCATTCGATCCAAATCATCACCTTTGGTTACGTCGCAAAGTTGGATTGTTGATTGGAGAAGCTCGAGAACTTGTACGTTAGGAACTGGAAGAGATGCTAGTATACAAGTCATCTAAAGGCGCAAACGTAAAAATGGAAAAGTTTCGATGAGTATCAGCTAGCACGTAAGCTCACCTGATTGATACTTAACAGGTATGCGGGGGTCGTTCGACGATTTCGATATGCGAGTACTTCATTCAAGGTCTTCAACACTATTCCAATGCTGATGTGATCTGAAGAATCTGAAGCGACACGAGCAAACACTTCGAAAAGAGCCTTTATCGATCGATCAATGATTCGAGTACTACACATTGAGTTTGTCAATAATCTTCCCACTGCATAAGAAGCTTGGACAGCAACACAAGTAGACGGATCTTCGAGAAGCATCAGCATGCTCCCAGTCGTTGTCAGCAATAACGTATCAGTGGCATTATCCTGTACACGTTCATCGACCTGAGAACGTTGAAGGGAATCTTCGATGGCGCTCGTGCTGATTAAATCTGCAATGGTTGCAATGGCGTTCGCAACATACGCGCGACAAGTAGACGACATTGTGATCAGCCCTTGTCCGAACAATAGAAAGACTGCATCCGCTACGCTGAGTGGTTTGTGCAGGTCCAAAAAACCCAGCGTAACATCCAAATTTGGATTTTGATCAGCAATCGCGATCAGTATTTGGGCGGCTATGTTTTGTAAGCTGGCGCTCTCTCCATAATGAAGTAAAGTAGCGACAGTCTTCAACGTCTCTTCTTTTTTTGCAGAGAAGTGGTAGCCAACATCAAGTAATCTCAGCAATCCACGCAGAGCGATTTCGTGTAGGTGGTAACTGGAATCTTTCATACACTGCAGCGCCAAGTCAAGTGCTTCTTCTTCCCGTTTGCTTATCATCATGCAATCTAATACAATTCGCAGAGTCTCACAACGTAATTTGAAATCCTCGGATGTACTAAAGCATCTTGTCAACTGCGTTTTCATTCCTTCGACCTGGATCATTGGTTTCACAATCACAGGCTTCACTTGAAGGATGCTATATAATCCTTTTAGAATAGAGTACACGATAACCACTTCTGCCTGATTGCCCTTTTTGCCTACCATTTTGTAGCAAACTACGTCACAAAACGATTTGACAGCATGTATAGGTAGTCACACATAATACCAGCCAGTGCCTTCTTTGGAATACTATCCAATTCAACGTGAGCTGCTCAGGTGAGTCTGTGAATACTCTAATATCAAAACGCTTGCAAGCATACGCACAAGCTGGTACTAAAGCTTTTTGGTTGTGCTGCTCCAGAAATGAAAACAGAAAATCGATAACTTGACTGGTGGGTACTGCTGGCGAGAGTGATAATTCACTATACTCAAGCAGGACTTTTGATTGTAAATGAGAATCTGAAATGTTGGAAAGCCTTTGCTGGATAACATTGAGGATATTCGATGTCGAACCTGGAGTCAAGTCTGGCATTGGGAATAAACTCGAGCACTACCGTATCTTGCGAAATAACACTATAAAAAGTAGACTAAGTGCGACCGTATTGACCTGGTGCAATCGATACAGTAGCATGCCCTTGATTTAGACAAGAAAGAGAATACAGCACAATAACCCGTTTCGATTAGAATGCTAGCAAAGAATATCAATGAATTCATGCGAAGGCTCTACAGCGCTCGCATAAGCTTCTCGGAAGCAGCTTGGCCCCAGAATATGTGGAAACATCTTGGGTAATGCACGATACCAATTATTCCGGTTGCATACACGACCAGAATGCATGTGATACTTGCATTGAGCATTATCCTCGAAAAATCTGCATTATTGTCGAGTTTTTGGAAAGCTTTTTCGAGGATGCTCATGATGACATGAACTTCTCAGCCGGTTTTTCGGCCTTTTCCAAAGGTTATGCCGATAGTATACATGGTAAGGCCAACCGCGGTAATCACGCCATCTACTATCAAGTTTATGATGTGATTCCATCTACCGTGTCGACTTAATTTGTTGTAACGCATCGGCTCCCTTGACGCTACTTTGGATAAGAATTTATAATCTTTTCATATCATTTGCCATCACTCGACGAAATAATTTTGTTAACAGTAGCTTTGCATCACAATAGGTAATTGTGGCCAGGCAGTGGACGTAGCAAATATGCACGGGTCGTAAATTTATCTGATCAAAAACTTTTGTTTGGTTATCCACCAGTAATTCTTCTCATCCAGTTCTGGTCGCACTTTCTGTTGAACAAACAAGCAGCGGTAACGTCGTCATGAAAAGCGATTGGGCTGTTTTTAGAAGGACAGCATTGGTCCAGTATGAATTCAACCCATTATTCCTACCACGAAAGCGCATGTTATCACCATCTTTTCCCACATACCACTCACATTGCAATGAGGGACTACAATGCAATAGACGATAGATAATAATGCACATATGTGGTTCGAGTGCCATCTAAACAAATCTTATCGAATGACAGAAGGGCTATCGTTCGATCAGCAATATTGTCTTTTTTCAAGGGTACGAGGGCTGATGCAGGACATGCTAATACCGGTACTTTAAGAAAGACAAGTAACATTATATTTCTAAATATAAATATGGAATGTTATCAGTTAAATTGGAGCCACAAGAAGGTATTCTGACCCAGCCTACTGGTCCAGCAGCAAGGAAGCTCACCCTGACTTACTGTACCCTGCAGTCTGCCGTCACGAAATGACCAAGCTGGACGTTTTCTGCAGGTTCGACCCGTCGCTTCTGCACAAGGAGGTCGTGTATGACGATCACCTGACTATGATAAAAGATACTTGTGGCTCTAATGCCGACCACAGAGGATCACAGATGATGATTGTTACAACAATATAGTATACGTATTTTGTTCGACATGGACCGATTGAACCACTGTGAAGATAGATTTACTACGGGCTTTCGTTAAGCACTCTGACACCCATAAGAGAATGTCAAACCGAAATAAGGAGGCTGAAACCGATCTGAATGATCCGAATGCAGCAGGAGAAGGCTCTTGTTGTCTTTTATTCGATGAGCAAGATGGAGGTGACAGTGACAGCGACAGTGACAGCGAGATATCACGTATCCTTGATTCCGTTGTGAAAGAGGAGCACAGAAGGTTGCGACATTGCCACGCACAACGGCGCTATCGAGCGAAGAAACAGTATAAGCGGATACTAGCTTTGCAGAGAAACTTGGTCTTATTACAGAATTATAGAGACGCGCTTCAAGAAACTGTTTACTTACAATATGAAAAGGCTTTGTATCAGAGAAGAATTGTAGAACTACAAATGGAGCCCCCAAGCTATTTCAATATCAACCACATCCAAACCTCATTCACGAACGATAGCTCAAAGAAGAATAATGCATCTTAACATCAAAATTGAGATTCTCAAGATTAATTTGAGGTATCATCAACACGTAGTGTAGTATACATCCAATTCGAGGTCACAGCATAAGTCCAGTTTATAACCATCCCTGAATCAAGTATCAAATCGTTGCATTTCGAGTCACGTGTACAAATGGATTGGACTAGACGATATTCGGCGCTTGGAACAGTAAATAGAAAGTCATCATCCTTTGCTCGCTAATTGTCACATTTGTACTGCAAGGCTTAAAAAGAAGTCAGATGTATGTGCCTTACTACGTAGAATGCGGCGATTGAATCCGCATTAATATTGGATGTCAGCAAAATAAATTACCTTGCATGTTGGAACATATTTCGACTCAAATATCATGACATGCCTTGAGAGATAGAGGACAATTCAGTGCTGCGCTCTTGCTACGTTCCAGATCTTTTAGCATGGCATCGGATTCTTGGAACTGCATGTAGTTTTCGGATATAATATAGCTGTAACACGACAAACCTGTCCAAGCGTGGTCGTCACGTACATGTACAAATGGATGGGATTTGATGCATTCTTTCGCCGATAATGTCAATTTTGGGTCATACTGGCAATGATGGAATGCCATCGTCAAGAAGTCTGAGATAATCAGGTATGGTGGACAATAATGATAGCTGGAGGAGCATGAATGCGTCAAAAGCTTCACGCGCCTGCGTCGCAACTTATGCAAGTTTACGTAAACTTTATACCGCGGTCAATGGAGAATCTATTTCAATTTTACGAGTCCATGTTATATCTTTATACCACGATGAGTGCAAAGTCTACATCACATTCTCATTCGGCGATCACATGCAAACAAGAGAAACAAGGAGGGAGTCGTTAAACAACAATAAAAATGCATCGATGATCTATCTGTTGTTTAGTAGAGAATTGGGAGGCCGAAGGAGTGTAATCTATCGCCTTTTATTTTCGTTGAGAATGACTTTTCTTATCTCTGCGATTCGCTCTTGATAGTAGAATTTATCTCTTTGAAGTGAGGCAGTTTCTTGGAGAAGGTTTTGTATACCATGTAGTAGTGAGACTTTGTCTTCCAAGGCTAGGATTCGTTCGGAGCGCTTCCGATCACGGTAGCGGCGCTGAGAGTCACAATGTCGTAAACGCGTCGCTTCCTCTTGTGCAATCCATTGTAAGAGTTCCGGAATTTCTTCACTGACTTCCGAGTCTTCCAGGTGATCCAGATATTCCGTGACTGATGCATACAGATCTTCAATTGACTCAGATCCGTTCGAAGATGGCTTCGGTTCCGACATTCTTGTAATGCAGCAGGCGGGCAATTCGATAATGAGATGTAGTAGTGGATCTCATTTTCAATTTCCAAAGCTTTGAGCAGCCACGACCAGGAAGTCTAGACAAGTTTCAGTCTCCTATCTAGAGTGCTATTAGATCGTGCTGTTCGTATACCTTGGTGACATTAGTGATCGTCCCTGTGCTAAATTGTGCATAAACATTTCTATATGAGGACTTATGACATCTTGTGCTGGCACAATGTTGACCCATTTATGCCAGCGAAGCGAAAAGAGGCGTCCAGCTCACGCTTTGAGCAGAAAGGTCATCGTTCTTCATATATTTATTGCTTCATGACGCAGAAAATACCTGTGCGTAGCATCCGTTTCGACATCATTCGATCACAAATTTGACTGATTCGGGTGACATAAAAGTGCCGAATTGATAAATTGTGATCAAAAACACACTTTCTTATTGGTGATCAAAAAATTATCACAAGAATCACAATTCGTGTAACAAATCAGGGATATTTGACAAAATAAGTACTTTTTGATCACGCTACTGTACCCACAGGTGTGTATATCAGCATCCTCTGTCACATGTGATGAACTAACGTTTCTACAATTCAGCAGTGGTTTGATCGAGATGTCTCGTCTTTGACAGAGTCATTTATTTCCTAAGGTACTACATACGCTTGATTTCACAAGAGTTATCATCAATCACATGGAGCTGAAACTTATCCTTCAGAGGGGTGCAGCGCTTTCAGCAGCACTAAAAAGTATCGTACGATTATCTCAACTAATGCCAGCATATTGTAGATCGATTAGAGATGTTTTCATGTATGAAGGATTAGCTGAAGTGTCAAGGCGAATATATTAGTGATTTGAGCTCGGTAGCCCTAAAGCTTAAAGAAATGGCCAGAACACCTTCAAGTGCCGTATTGCTGGATAGGCATAAGTCACCTTCCGAGCGAGAATCGCAAAGACTTCGATCAATTATCAATAAAGGTCACCGCATTTTGGAAGAGCTTTCGGTCGATGAAAGATTACCCTCTTCAGAATGGTACAATAACACGCACAAGTCCAATTGCCTCCGCTCGACAGGTTCACTATCTACTAAAAAGACTTGAATGACATGCTATTCGGTTATGGGCTTCATCATCCGATCGAAGTTGAACACACTATACAGAGTTGCTTGGGAAACATTGTACACAGTTCAAGAAATGCGGCTCTGCAATACAGAGGTCATCAAAGCGATGTTTTTGGATGCAAAGATCAGCGTGTCATATGGATAGCGGTGCTTGGTTCTTGATGACTAAGCAGTTCACCAAGATCGATCACATGTGTATATCTAAACAAAATTTGAACATCGATCAAATATCGATCAAATATCGAATGATTCAACGCTGGATGAGTCACCTCGCCATCTTCTACCGATACAATGATGATACTTATCTTGTATAAGAGGAATACACCGACCCCAACACTAAAGTGCATTTTCGAAGAACGTGCATGGTATTCCGTATGGTTGACGAGGATGGAAATATTCTCGTCGTGGCAGCAAAATCGATGGGAGACTTCGTGGAAGAAAATGAAAGAGGACAAAAACCACCTTGTATGCTCTTCTCGTGCAGCTTCACTTATGCAAGTCAGCCCTCTCCTTTAACCCATGGGTTCTATGTGCATTTAGCAGGAGAGATAGAAACTGGAAGTAACTTGGGCGACAGCAGAGTGATAGAAAATGCACTACAGTATGCACTCCACTGGGATATGCATGCGTGGCACCGCTCTTCTAGCTGAGGGTAAATGAAGGATGACCAGACCGTAGGAAGCTGGGCACAAATTGGTTCATCTGATAACGGGCTTGGCTAGATTAATTATGCAGCAGATTCCGAATTCTGCTTGATCGTTAATAGAAGCGACGTTGAGTCAAGATACACGATACATTTGGCTCAACACGAAGCCCCTGTACTCGTTTTGCTATGGAAATGAAAAGCAAATACGTTACTATCCGTGCGTTTGCACCTCAGAGTCTTAATGCGAAGCTGCTAGCGTTTGTTACACGGGAAGATTGCTGCGGATGTAGTCGATATTCCACCGAGTATCACAGAGTTGATTTTTAGTTCGGATGTCATATTGAGGACCGCGATTGCTAGAAAGTACGCGGCCTTTATGCCTCGGACTGGAATGAGCACCTTGCGCTCTAGTACTTCCTGGCTGGAATCAGTACAAGTGGAGGATATGAATGTCTAAGAACGCATACGTTTGTATTCTGATATGTCTGTTGTCAAATTATTACGACCTCAACATTTTCAGCCCCTGCGTATTACCCAGAAAGAGGATGCGTTTCACACAATCCAGCTTTTGTAATAAATCTCATGTAAGGTGGAAGCTCAAGTAGTGGGTTGCGCGCTATTATATATCCACATTTGTATCTAAATGATTCGAGTCAAAGGCAACGTATCACGACGAGAAGTCGATGGAGCGTAGTTGCATTCAAATAACATTGATGTGATTCGAAAGCGCACGATATTATGTCAAGTTGTGACTTTTACTGAGATAATAATGTGAATGATTTCTATGAAATAAATTGAAATTGGGTTCTATGTAATTGATATCTGTTGAAATCAGATGATTTGGTATATGTAGCATCCGGTCTGTCGCTTTCCTTTAAGCGCGACCATATCGGTCGATTATTCGGGCAATATGATTTGGCGCTTATCCCATTCTTGGTGCAAGACCCGAGAAAAGCAATTGTTAAGCAGTGAGATATCTTACATCGGTCTGTTGGTATTATACAATCCGCGATTTGACTTCACTAATTGAGATCCGTACAGAGCGGGATGCAACTGCGCATCAGCAGCTATTATTGCTGATATCACAAGCTGATTTCTTCTGACTCGATAGAATCGGATTCGTAATACTGTACATGGATTTGCTTCGCCACCGCAACAAAGTTAACCTACCACACTGATACAAAATTACCATAAATATCATGCCATGCCTCGACCCATACAAAGCAAGCTTGTCGTAAATCTGCGACCCCTGTAATGCCAAATATGCGTTCCAAATCTCCACGTACAGCAAGCCATGCTGTGATGCACCTACAATCCCGTTGGAGCCACTTAACTTCGAATAGTACAATACAGTGGGTTCGGAAAGTGAGCACCCCCCAATGAAAAATCACGTTTTACGTCTGTGCTTTGTTGATTTTTTTCATTTTTGCATGAAACTTAGACAAGAAGGATCGTCTTTCATTGCTGTGTTTTTTCACGCAGTCATCGATAACTTCAAATTTCAGCTTTTGTTAAAGCTGATAAAAAAAATTGCTGGAAAAAAGTCTACGACGCAGCAACCATAACTTGGAATTTGTATTGCCTATTTAAATGCCCGCACGTAAGCCTATACTTTAATCAAAATAAAAGATTAAGGATGGTCAGCTAGTACTTAGTGTTGCCGCCCTTTGCGGCACTAACCTGCGCCAATCTCTTTGGCATTGACATACAGCATTTTCTCACTATCTCATTATCGATACTGTATCATATCTCCTTAAGCTTTACCTTTATATCGTGAATAGAGGAAGCTGGATTCTTGTGAAGCTCTGCCTTCATCACCGTCCACAAGTTTTCGATGGGGTTCAGATCGGGGCTTTGAGGCGGGTGCATGAAGTCCGTTAGTTGCAATTCGTCCACGCAGTCCTTCGTCAGCTTAGCTCGGTGCGCTGGTGCATTTTCTTGCACAAAGGGAGTTGGAGTTGGAAGACCAAGTAGGGCCCGAGTGGTGGGGATTTCTTCCTGGAGAAGCTTGCGGTAGTACTCTCCGTTCACTGTGCGGTCGCAGAAGTGGATGGTGCCGACGCCATTGGGGAGCGATCGAGCTCCAAACCATGAGCGACGTGCGCACGCTCTTGTGCGTTGCTATCGTGCACTTCTCAGCAAAGGCTTCGCTCGTCCGGCGCCATACGGACATCTTACCGGTCGGGCCGTTGAGCTGAACGGACGCCTCGTCCGTAAAGAGGACATTGGCCCAGTCTTCCTCACGAGGAAGAGCAGCCAACATTCGTTTGGCGTACGCCAGCCTCTTTCTCTTGTGTACCTTTGAAAGGTAGGGTTTCTTGCGAGACCTTCGTCCATTGGCGTATGGCCACGTCTTCGATAGGCACGAAGAATGGTTTTGACGGAGGAGACCGGTATTTCAAGTTCCCTAGCGATTCTCTTTGCCCCAAGGCTTCTGTGGGACTTCGCACCGCAGCGCAAGCGCAGGTCTTGAGAGTATTGTTTGCGGCGGGGGGCTTGTTGCATGTTGATGTGCGTTACGTGAGGCGAAATGAAGAGTGAATCTGCTTTTGTGTTGTTAAAATGGACTGTGAAGCTGCAAATACACCTTTAACTTGATTAAATAATAGGATTATGTATAGGCACTTAAATAGGCAATACAAATTTCAAGTAAACATGGCGGGGTCGTAGACTTTTTTTCAGCAGATTTTTTTTCTGACGCTGATTGGCGGAACACCAAGAAATATATCCAATAAGCGAAGACTGTGAGTTGTGGAACAAAGAGAGGTAAATCTTCTCATCCTATTTACGCGCCAAAAAAGTGAAAAATAAACAAAAACGAAAAGAAGACGTAATTTTTCATCGGTGGGTGCTCACTTTTCGGACCCACTGTATATTCGCTTTCCGGAATTCCAATGGCAGGCAATTAGCTTTGGTAAGTACTACGCTTGCCGAATGTAGCCTTTGGGTGCAAGATGTACCAATCAAAAAACATCAGTCGCAGTTCTAATCGACACAATCCATTTGGTTTGTTTCTTTTCGGAGATAAATACTTATCCTGGGAAATGAAAACGGAAATGTAATGAATGGGATCATTGAACAATATCGAAGCTCAAGGACAGGGAAAAATTTGATGCAGAAGGAGGAAAAATGGTTGACTTTCGCTCTAAACACTCCTTCTCATACGTATAAATGGACGTCCTGGATTGTAAACCCACGTACCATCGACCTATTATGTACCAAATCATGGTTTTGTGATCAATCCATATACCGGATCCATCAGATCCTCGAAAGATGTACTGAAATTCATTCGTCACCAAGGTTAATCCACTTCCTCTGCATTGTGCCAGGAAGATGTGTCAACAAGGACTAAATATATCACAATCCCTTCTTTGCAGAGTTGATACGTAGGTGTCACATCACAAGTTTTTCTTTCCTGACGATACATCTGTCTGCGAAAATGATATTTCCATGATGTGTATACCTCACGGCCGGAACAAGCGAAGAAGGGTGGGATAGACGATAAAATAGCATGGATCCCAGGTTTATACGCTGTTCTAGTCGAAGGAGCGTAACGCCTGATGCGCGCGTCAGTCATCTGTCGTATCAATTACCGCAGAGCAAAGGCTGTTTCCGAACGTCATGTTCCCACGAGTACTGAGAGCCTGTGGAACGTGATACCCCCTCTAACATTTAGATGAACTGCGAAACGTTTTAGAAAATGATTTATTGATCAAGTTCAAAGACCTGCTACTTCCTCTATTCCAAAAAGTTTGCAAGGTTTGGATGAAAACATAAGCAGAGTTTTGACCACTGCACACTTTTTCGCTCTGATTAGATAAAAGTGAAGCTCTCCGAGCGGGTGATTTTCTTGCTTTTTTTACGTAGTTATCGCGAATGAATCCACTTCACACGTGCCTCAAATGTTTCTTATTTGATAAAATTTATCATAGACAATTTTGATTGTTAAAAATAATTTTTTGGGTGTGGGTGTCAGAAGACGGAGTTAACTTATCATACTGGGCATGAAAATAGGGGAACTGATTGACGGTGGAGGAGAAGAGTGCTCTCGTCATGGAGCTGCCGGAAGGAAGCAAGAATGGCCGGCTACAGCACGGCTCTCTTAAGGAGACAATTGAGGAGTCGAACGTCAATGTTCACACTTTCTATCGAGTGTGGAAGCGATACTGCAATCAGCGCGCAGACAGCGCCACGCGCGGCATCACCTTTAAAGGCAACGCCTGTAACAGCGGAAGGAAAGGAGCATCAAGGCAGTACATCAAGGACATTCATTCGTGAAGTTCTAATCTGAAGCTCGAGCAGAGATGCGACTTGCGGTCATTGAGCGCCGCCCTTGCGATCCCAACCACAACGCTTCAACGATACGTCAAGAACAAGGTGCTGCGCGTCCACACAGTTACAGTAAAGCCGACACTGTCTGAGGATCAGAAGGCAGATTGAATCCGTTTCATATCGTCGTTTAGTACGCTCATCCCGCGTGGTGCCACGTTCTCCCCAATGTATGACCGCGTTCACTTGGACGAGAAGTGGCTCTTCATGAAGAAGACAGAGCGCCGCGTTTACCTGACACCAACGGAGCCAGATCTGTACCTCCACACTTGCCACAAGTCACACATTCCGAAGATGATGTTCTTGTGCGCGGTCGCACGACCAAGAATCAATTCGTGCACGGGGGAGGTGTTTGACGGTCGCTTGGGCACGTGGCTTTCGCTAATTATGCCTCAGCCCAACGCGTGAGCCGCAACCATGAAGCTGGAACACTCGTGCTCAAGACATTTCCTGCCAACAAAGAAACCTACAAGAGGATTTTGATCGACTCTGTGCTACCAACAATCAAGCTGAAGTGGCCGTCGTGGAGTGGCAGACGCATCGTGCTTCAGCACGACAACGCCACGCCCCATCGGTCTGTCGTGGACGCAGAGTTTTTGGAGGCAGCCGCTGCCGACAGCTGGGACTTTACTATCCATTGCCAGCCGCCTCAGTCCCCTGATCTCAATGTGCTAGATCTCGGGTTTTTTTTACTCCATCCAGAGCTTACAGTTTCAAGAGCATGCCGAGACACTAGAGGAAATGCTTATCCGTGTGATTTTTGCGTTTGAGAAACTATCCTACGAAACTTTGGAAAAACCGTTTCTTACGTTGCAGCAGGTGATGTCATCTGTGCTGAGAGTCGAAGGCGGCAACAATTACAAACTGCCGCAGATGCACAAAGACTGCATGCGGCGCCTTGGTGTTTTCCCAATGGTCATTGATCTTGATGTCGATTTATACGAGGAGATTGACAGTAGAGCTGAATGCGAGCTAGGTTTAATTGGCTAGAATTCAATATTTTTGTCCAGTCAAAAATGATCAGCAGTAAGATTTGCTAGTTTTGGAACAGCGGCAGGACCGATATCTTGCGAGCTTTCTGGAACAGAGGAAGTACTGTATAAGTATAGGTTTATCTGTAAGTATAGTAGGTTCATCTGCACAAATTTAGCCATGAAACAAGTAGCTTTCGGTCGCGGCCATTTTCTCAATTGCTGACAGTCCGAGCGGTTAAACCCCGCTAATGCCCTGCGCATAAATTGGTAAGGTATTCAATTTTTTTCAAAGAAGCAACGCTAACATATACTTCTCGGTGATTTACATATATCTTTCAAGAATGCGGTCGACAACATTATTAGCAGCCGATAAAGCGCCAAGATCGCTGTCAAGGAGATGTATCTTTTCAAGAGGAGATGCAAGATTGTTGTAACTTAGCTGCACGCATTCAGGTAGCTCTCTCTCATTGAATTTCAGCGAAATTCCGTTGCTGATTGTTGCGTTGGAGAGCTCTTACCACGCGCCAGCAAACCATTCTACCACGTCATCGTACGTGGGCGGGACGATCTTGAACGCACCACTAGGAATTGCTGTGGCTGTTGAGCTCCTGGTGATGCATCACAGCCCACCGATGACGTAATCTTTGCTTGAGAGGGGTTTTTGCGACTCATTATGAGGTTGGAAAACGCTAGTGTAGACAGGAGGAAACGCATTAGCACCACGCTGAGCTCTTTAGCGTGCTGTCACACTAGGGACGGACAGTGTGCGCAAAAGTCATCCCGTGGCGTAAAATTGTGGGACACTTGTCGTCCGCACCGGTCGCCGAAGAGTTACCCCAGAAAGCGCACTGACATCTCGGTATTTCAACACGGCGACACATTGGCGAAGTTTTGAACGCCAAACGCCAGCTGCAGGTCACGCGCCTTGACCCACAGCTGCTTGCCAACGCCTGCCAAATCTCATCACTTCGCGGTGTACTCAATGGCTATATCCTTCTTTACAGCGGTTAGAATGAGGAACGGCTCGAATTTTTAGTCGAAAGAGTCGTCGAGCAGCACCACGGCACTCGCTTCTTTGTCTTGCCACCAGAACGGACCCACACTATGGGATCCTTTGTTCGCCATAGTCTTGGTCGGAATTTGCTGGAAGAAGACTGATGCTTGAATAGCTTAGCACTACACTTCGACGCCGATATCTCGGCCATTCTCTGCTGGAGTTCGGAGGAGAACACTGCTGCCTTTACACTGACGTCAGTGGGCGATATCTGTCCTTGGAGAGTTCTCCTGCGTAAGGCGAGCTTTTAGTGCCGGAGAAGTAATATAGGCTGTAGCAGAGACTCCAAGCTCGCTGGTGGCCTGTAGTGCGTTGCGCGTCAGCATCAAGCCGAGAGGGGAGTCCATCCATATGATATCCGTTGATCCACTTGATCATATGCAGCTTGGCGTCACGCATCAGAGTTGTGACCGTACCGAATTCACCTGAGCGGCACACGAGCTTCTCAGGTACACAATCTTTCGCTTCGTGCTTTTGTGAGCCGACAACGCATGAGTAGAGCCTCTTGAGCGTCACGGTCATGCAGTGTGATTCGAAGCGGTAAATCACCGTGAGACGAAAGCTGTGTGCTGGAACATTCCGCACGTACTGCCGTGGATTTCTCCCTCCATCTTCGCTTGCTGTATTTCGACCGCGCAGCATGTTGGTCAATGATAAACATTCACTGAGCCAACGGGTGAATAGCCAGCACCCAACCACTCATTGGATTACCTTACAGTGAGCACATTGTATCGGGTAGAACAACGGATTTCTGCTATGGAATGGGGCGCTCTAAATAAAAAAATATTAATATCGGATGCAACTAATGTTTTGCGGTAGTGTACACTTATACAATATAGCCACTTCGTTTTAGTATGACGAGTTGATTTTACTAGTATCGCAAAGAGCAGCCGCAATACGGTACTTCCTGAGTTGTCGAGCCGCATCCGAAACAATCACTTAATTTCATATCTTGGCAAAGCATCATATAAGCCATTTAGAAGGAAGATCAAGTATACTAAAGATAATTTAAATTTTATCATTACTTTAGTCTTGCCAGCCATTAATTAGTATGCGTACGCAGTAAACATACTGCGGATCTCTGCCAATGGCGAATCAAGTTCTTGCAAGCGTTCTTCAAAATCCAAGACATCACAATCCGCATGTTCTTCGCATTTTACCACTGAGCTAGATGCAATGTTCTCTTTCTCTATTGCCTTCGATCTTCGATTTCTTAGAAGACGTCAACCTGCTGGTTACCTGCATAAATCGCGATGTCTATCTAACTGAACAGATTCGCTGGCCATGGCCGAAAGGAATTCTGATCGACGGTCGTGATATCTGTCAGGAAGTCAGTTTTTCGGATATTGTTGCTTTGTTAAACGCAATTTTTCCACTAGACTTTGTCACCATGGTTAAGCCGAAGCATGATCTAATAGCCTTCGTGGTCACGTTGAGCCAATGCTCAGTCGTGAAAAAGGTTGTTTGCGCAAATCTTATCAAGATGTTCATTGTTTGTAGTTTTGAATAATGAAACACTACTGTTGGAACGATGAACTGTGAGTTTGGTAGTGTATAATGCGTGCGTTTCTGGAGTACAAGGGAAGCATTTATTTCTGTTTACCCTAAACGTATAGTGCTGCTAGAAATGTGGTCCTTGATTCGTGCAGAGAGTGGTCGGCAGACTCAGACTTTCTTCCTCCGGTATGACCGGCATGACGGTTAGTTTCTTATATTCCTCCTCGGCCGTCGTCCCATTGCCCGAACTCCACATTAGCGAGCCATCACTTAGCTCAGGTTGAACTGCTCCCTCAGTTCCACCATTTTAGGCGCCGGTAGTGCCTTCGTCAAAAGGTCGGCCATCATTAGCCGTGACTCGATATATTTGAGTTTCACGATGTCTCTCTTTGCAAAGTCACAGATGAATTTCATCCGCACGTCGACATGTTTGGCGCCAGACAAGCTGTCTTCCACTTCCACTTGCCGGATAGCTGCCTGATTTTCCATAAACATCGGCATTGGTTCAGCTACCGTGAGTCCGATCTCTTGGCGCAGCTCTCTCAATCCCAGTAACTCGCGTCCAACTCGTGAGGCCGACGTGAACTCAGCCTCTATGGTGGAGAACGACACCCCAGTTTGCTTCTTGCAAATCCACTGTGCTGCTTCTCCGTCCAAGGTGATTACTCCTCCAGTGTGGATTTCCTGTCCGCTCTGTCTGCAGCAAAATCGAAATCGCTCCAGCTTGCAGTTGAAAATCCTTTTGGGTCCTTATCGGTAATTCGCATCTCGAACTTCATGCTCTTCGTGCCCTTCAGGTATCGCACGATCCTTTTCGCCCATTTCCAGTCGTTAGTCGTTGGCCTGTGAGTGCGTCGAGTTTTTTATGTCCTGCAAAACTGATGTTAGGCCTCGTGCAGCGTGCCAACCACAGCAAGCTGCCCACGAGTGACTGGAAATCTCGTATGGTCGGCTTATTTTTGGTGGATGGTTGGACTGTTAAAAACACCGAATCGTCCTCCGTATCGTTGTCTCCTCGCCTATTGGTGAGCGTACTCCCTTCGCGTTCATCATGCCATGTTGGTCCAGAAACTCCTCAATAGAGGCCTCCTGATCCAGCAAGTATCTCCCATCGTTTAGTGCCCCTCGCATTCCCAGAAATTTGCGAACTTGACCCAGTTCCTTAATAGACAAAGATCTCATTTCGTCAAAAAACCCGCGTACCAGAATCACCTTAGACGCCGTCACTAACAGGTCGTCAACTAAGACGCCAACATGTGTCGTTTCGCTGTCTTGATGCTTAAAACACAAACACATGTCGGTCACACAGCGGGTAAAGCCTACATCCACCATCTTAGCGTGCAGGAGCTGACTCCACAAACGGCCGGCTTGCTTCAAGCCGTACAGTGATTTCTTGAGCCTCAATGCCATCGTATCCTTCGTGTCCACGCCAAGTTTCTTGAGTACGCTTTCCACAACTTCATGCCCTGCGGGATCGCCAGAAATATCTCTAGGTGTTGCTCTTTTTCTGCTTTTACATAGGCGTTGGGGATATCTCCGTGCATGGCTGGTACAAACCAGCGCAGCGCTAGTACTAAAATCACTTTCACCGTACTTAGCTCCATAACCGCCGCAAAAGCCAGTCCGTAATCAACCCCAAAGACTTGCTCGTTGCCGCAAGCAACTAAACGTGCCTTGAAACGTTTTATGGTCCCACCGCCGTCTGTTCTCGTCTTGAAAACCCACTTAGTGTGGAGTACGTGACTCTTGTGAGGTGGTACCTCTACCGCCCATACTTCGTTATCCTCAAGTGCCTCGAGCTCCTCTTTCATCGCTTCTTAGGATCTGGCTCCCACACGCTATTTACCACTTTCCGCGTCTCTCCGATTCTCTCGCTGCCATGTCGTACATTCGTTTCGGTGTCTTTAGAACAAACTGATCTGGTACGGTGTATGTCACGCGTCCATGCAGTTTTTTTTGTCCGTGACCCTTCGCTTTCTGCACCGAAACAGCTTCTACAGTAGTTGCTTATCCGACATTTTCACGCCAGTTATATCCCTCACTTCTTTTTCGTCGGCGAGATGGACTCGTCTCAACTGCGCGTTCTGTTCGTTTTTCATTGTTTCCACGTTCCCAACGTGCTGAGTCGCCACCACTGTTTAATTCCGGGGGATATAAACCCGGTATCCTTTGACTTCGTCACTCTTGCCGATAATCACGCCCCATGCTCCTCTATCTCCAAGTGATTTTTTTCTTGCGTCTCGGTGCACCGTGCACGGTGAGCCGAAAACAACGATGTCGCTCAGATCTTTTGCCGTTCTCGTGAGCAATTCCGACGACGATCGTGCCCTTGTATTTGCCTTGGTTGGACTCCTGTTAAGGATGTAGGCCGCGTATTCGGCGGCGTCTCCCCAGAAACTGAAATGGTAGCTCACAGGCAAATATCATGCTCCTCACCATATTCATGATGGTGCGATGCATCCTTTCCGCTTTACCATTGCTTGCCTGATTGCGCGGCTCTCTTAATTGACGTGTAATGCCCGTCTCCTTGCAAAAGAGGTCCAGCGTCCAATATTCACCTTCTCCGTCAGTTCGCATAACATGAATCCGATAGTTGAACTGGCGCTCGAAGAAGGCAAGAAAGTGCGCGAACTTCTGGGCTGCGACGTCCTTAGTCTTAGCTAGGGACATTCCGCAATAGTTTGTGCGGTGATCGACGAAGTTCACCATATATCGGCTCCCTACTCGATCTCTTGGTGTCATCGTTCCTTTCAAATCAGAGCAAATGACTCCTCTGATCACGTCGATTGGTGCGTTCTGGCCCGATTCCCGACTTGATTTCTTGTTCTTGGCCTGCTTACCTTGCGCACAGGCAAGACATTTCGATCGTACTTTGTCCGTGATTTGGATACCCGAAGCTGGGTCCTTGGCCATACGGATTATCATATGATAATGGAGATGTCCCAATCTCCGATGGAAATGCATGATAGAGTCTCTCTGTACGTCTTGGTTTGGCTCAATCTCGTTCTGGGACAGCACCGCCATCAGAACACCATCGTCGCACCTTCTTTTCCCGCAATCTTGCACACGAACGACAAGACTATTGTTCATCGTTTTTACGTTGAAAACGGGTGGTCCTCCATTTATTCCGGCGACTACACATTGGCTCCCATGATAGGTGATGCCATATCCCTTTCCCTCTAGTATCCCGTACGATATGATGTTTCTTCAAAGATCCTCAGCGTAGTGTACGTTCGAAAGCTGTACCGTGTCACTTCGCCCATCACTAATGTCGTCAATGACCGTGCCACGTTTAGTGATTCGGAGCGTTCCTCCATCAGCAGTCACACACTCGCTGGCGCAGTCTCCGACATCCTCCAAGAGATTCAGGTCGTTCACCAATTGTCGACTTGACCCGCTGTCAAGTATCCAGTATCCTTGTTCGACGGTATATTCTTTTACTGCCAGCGTGAAGTCCGGTTCTCTCGCTCTTTGGCCGGTGTGTCCTTCCTTCTGGACATAATGCTTTCAAATGTCCCGTCTTTCCGCACTTGGAACACTTTCTCGTGTCCTTCTTTTCGTGCTGTACGATGCTGATCAAGTCTTTCCCGACTTGCTTCCCTTTCAGCTCAATCTCGGTAGATTGGGCGAAGTGGGCCAACTCTTCCGCTTGTCGTAAGTAATCGGTACGAGCCAAATTCAGTCTTAAAAGCATCGTTACTTGCATGTCTGGATCTGCATAGTGAACGATGTTGTCCAGCACGAGATTATCCGCCCCTCCACAAGCCTCGCTGACTGCTACCAAGTATAGGAAGTGTTCGTTCCAGCTTTGTTTGGGATCTTCGCGGCGGTGAACATCTTCATACTCTGGGCAGGAGTGTCCGAGTGCTGAAGGTCTGAATCAGACGTTGCATCGCATGTTCGAGATTCGGCTCCTCCTCACACCAGCCCTCCACTTGCTGATTATAGTACCTCTCCGCCATCCCCTTTAAGTGATGACCGAGGAGGTCAACCTTGACATCTTCGGACCACGGAAAGCCACATGCGCGTTCCACAAACTAAATTTGCCTAACGAATCGCTTTCTTCACGACAAGAACCCACTACCAAGTCCCAGGTATAGTTCCTTTCCGTCTAATGGATGAAACCCAAGCTTTCTCTGTCTCGTGTCGGGCACACGCCCGGCTTGCGCTCCGGGCATGTCGATAGACTGCTGTACTGGCGTCAGGTGATATGCCTGCTGCGGCACATAATGCAGAGGCAGCATTTGCTGTTGCGCTTGCGCCATGTCAATATTCTCTGCCGCCTGTTTGTATCCAGGATGTCTCATACCAAAGTATGTAGCTGGCGATACTGTGGGTGTGACGTCCCACGGTGACGTCATATCTGGAGCCCCTGCAATTTCTCGCCCTTCTTTGATCCAATGAAGACCCGAATACGCTGGCCTGACAGTCCCTAAGTCGCTCATCCTCATCTCGTCGCTTATGCGACACCTCTAGGCGCGCCATGCGCTCTCCAAGGCCGTGAGTAGAGCCACCAGCTTCTTCTGCGTCCCGTTTGCATTCCCTTCTTCATCTCTTTTTAATTGGTTGCCAGCCCTTTCGCAACTGGCGGCTACACTTGCCACCCACTGGACTTTTCCGTGGCATCAGTATCTCTCATTGAGCTCATGAGCTGTTAGTTTGGTAGCGTGTACTGCGTGCGTTTTTGGAGTAAAAGGGAAGTATTTATTTTTGTTCACCCTAAGCTTAAAGTGCTGCTAGAAATGCAGTACCTGATTTGTGGTCGGCCTACTCAGACTTTGTTCCTCCCATACGACAAGCATGTCGGTTAGTTTCCTATATGTGCACCCGTCAAGTCAATTTCAATCGATGCTAAAGGACCAAGCTTCTTTATCTATTTTCGGGTCCATGAGGAATGTTTGACATGATGTATGATACAGTACAAACGTGCCGTATTATACAGTGTTTTTAACATCAGCGAACATCAAATCGGTCAACCACCGTGACCCGAGCCAGCGATCAAACTTCAAAGAGGGCAAGTTCGCAGGCAGGTGCGACAAAAGTTGATCTAACGGGTCAAAGAAATTGCAGATCGTACAGTTCTGTCGCCTGCAATTATTGTATCCAACACTCTACTTCTAGTTATAGAAACCCAACTACTACGAAAATTACATACTACCGTATTTTAGTCGTCCTTAATACGCGTCAGCCAAAGTTCTCCACGTCTTATCTCCATTCATGCTCTACCAGAACAATTACTGAGATCATTAAAACATTTATTTCCAAGAGTATTTGCCCGAACCATATTTCTTGTGCTGGCATTCTTTTTACTGCCGTACTTCGACTGAGGTACATCTTCTTTCATCCAATTAATTTATATCATGTCCAAGCCGTACAGCTAACAAAGAGTCATTGTACTGGTTGAATGCGTCTTGAATGTCATCCTGCAATTGCATTGCCAAAGGAACCAGCTCCATATGTACTCCTGCTCCGATTTGACCTGATGCCGCGACTCGAGGCAGTAGAACTTTGACAGCGTGAATCATTTCTTGGAGATCAGTAGCTTGACGAAGGTCTCCAATTCCATGCAAAATCTTTTGCAGCAATTGATGGACCAACTGCTCTACCTCATGCAGCTCCGAATCGTTAAGAGGTTCAGCATCTGCTGCAGTCACAAGTGCTTGTCGTTCCTCTTCCTCCCATCGTTTTCGAGCTTCTGCAAAAGCTTCCCGCTCTCCAATATCCTGCGTTCGGAGTGTGAGATTCAAAAATCGATCCAGGTGGGCGTTTAGTAAAGCATCTGGCATTTGTGTCAAGACCTGCGTCATGTATCGATTCAACTCTTTCTCACGCTTGACAATAAACTGTTCCTGTTGATTTATTCCGATCATCGTTGAAAATGGATGACGTTTTGGAAAACGAGGAAACCAAGGGGCGCGCTTTCCACGACGACCAGAAGCCGCTGCCTTCAATTCTTGATGCAGTATATTGAAATCGTTGTACCTTCCACCCACAAGCCAAGCTGTTTTCGATTGCTCAAGAATATCTCGACCCCACGTGCAACGTAAAACGTACTCAGAGTATTCGTCTCCCCAATCCTGGTCCTGTTGTTTCCGATGACCAAGTAATGTGCATGTGAAGATACCCCCTTTGTAAGGTATAGGTGGTCCACTCGGAAACTCCTGAAAGCGTTCAATCGGGTTGAGATCCTCGTCTTCCGCTGCCATCAAAGGCTCGATAGAAGTTGCTCCGTTTTCACCATACAAATCGTGCCTCGTTTCTGCTACTTCTTCCTCACGGACTTTACCAGCAAATCCTTGGCCTTCTTCCCTGATACCTGTGCCTGCAATCCAGCTGAGATCAGCATTTTCCAAAGTATCGTGTTGGATTGCAAAGCCAGGGACGCCATTTGATCTATAAGCTCCGTTTGCGTTGGGGTCGATATTTTTCAGCTCGTCCTCAAAAGAAGATAAGTCATGATACCCTCCTTCTACAAATCCAAGTGATCCGACAGTTCCTACTTTACCCAAACACTGGAATACTGCACTCGAATCGCGTAAAGCTTGATGAGCATTAAGCTCTTTTTTAAGTGCCAGCCCAGCATTAGTATTAGCAGCAGAAGATTCTTGTGCTGCGTCATACGCAGCTTTGGAAATGACCTGAACACGGTTGAATGCAATCTCTTGTTTCTCCTCTGCATTTGCCAAATACGTTCGAAAACAACGCTGTATCCTTTGAGCCGCGAACGACTCCTTCAGGGCCAGCAGCCGGCCATTTTGGAAATTGATGTGCTCTTGGTTGGTTTTTTGGGTGGTCGATATGCACCTCTCCTTTTCTTCCTCTGATACTTGGTGCAGCATTAGTGCATTTTCGTGCTGACGCAGAAAAAAAATCAGTAGTTTGACTGCACAAAAGACTACACGCCATCGTCTTTTAGCGGTGATTTTCATCCCGGGTTCCTGCACACTAATTTCTCTGTCTGAGACCAAAAATACTGCCTCTCGCTCTATTTGTAGTTTTCGCTTCTTTGCAAGGTTCCGCACCAGATGCCCACGAACGAGTGCTTGGATGAGAAGAACCGATTCTACTTGTAGCTTTCGTTTCTACGTAAATGAGTTTGTGAAGTGAGTACTCACATCACATCAAGAAATAGATAGATACGCACCGTTTCGATACGAAGTCTTGCTCGCAACCACACTTGTGTTAGCGCATTACCGGCAAGAATAGCGTACATTGCTCGCTTCAAACGTTTCTTCATTGCTGCTTTGCGAAGTTGATGATTCCGATGGGCATTTCGTAGTCTCAAAAACTGTCTTCGACATTGTACCATTCGAATTATAGCTTGGATTTGCACCATAGCTTGTCTTCGTCGTCTTGTGTACTCATTCAGCCATACAAATGCATGAAGTCCACAGATTTTCGCCGTTGCGTACCGCCACCGACGTCGTGCTAACCATTTCCGTAGACGAGAAACGATCCACGGTCCCATTTTCTTCATATCGACTGTGAGTAAAGCGTCCAATAAAGCAATTTTTCCAGTCTTGAAAAATACTCTAGTTCTTCCCAGACGATAGGCTTCCGAGTCCACTCGAAAAGCCCAGAGTACGGCTTCAGTGAGCGTTCTGTCAGTGTACGCTGCAAACAATGGTGTTACGGATGTAGGTAAAGCAGGTTTGTAGATCCGGCAAATCTCTTCATAAGTCACTCGGGTTGGAAGGCCCACTTGCAGCAATTCACAGGTCGCTAGCATTCCTGTGCATCGAAGTTGATCGACAACGTAAGTTGGATCGAAATTGTTGGGTGTCATTATGGAATTTGGCTTGATACAACGGATAAAGCTGCATCTTGTTGAATTCAAAGTATCAACAAGACTTTGCATTTGATCGCAAAAGCTGGCAGAAACACTCTTTCCGGGTGGCCTCAAACCAAAAACAGGCTCTTCTTGAGGATTAAATTGCGTATCTGATACCGTTTTCGAGTCAAGCAAGGTGCTTACCAATTGGGAAGAACTCGATCTGATCAAAGAATGTAAGTCCTGAGGAATCAGATCCGTATTTTTCTCCATAAAGTTCCCAATCGTATAGGTCACGTGCATGGCAAAGTGTTTGATGATGAAAACATATTGTTTGTCTTTTTCGTGCGGGGGTACAAAGCGGGAATGATTAGCATGTGTCTTATGTAAAGTTGAGTTCCATTTTTTATCACTTGGGTTGGGATTCTTTGACTCCTGATCCAACAATGGTAATATCCCGTTGATTTTTTGCGCAATCAAATTGATGCAGTCGCGATTATCCGGCCAAGCAATATTTCCTGTCTGAATTCCCTCACTTCTGAACAATTCTTGCTCGGCAACAAAGACATGCTGATTAAAAGTTGCCTGTAGAGCCTCGTTGGCGAAATTGATCAGAAGTTGTTCGAACTCGTTTGTTTCAAAAGACTCGAATCCGAAAATATCAAGTACCCCGATAAAGGGGAGCGGGCGATCTTTGTGCCCGAGTGTGAGATTGATCCTAAATACAATCCACTTGAACAGCTGAGAATAAATCATTTTGGCGATGGCGTCTCGGATTTGGCCGCCTTCTTTCACACTCCTTTTGATCGTGAACTTTTCATCCCTGGTAGCAATCTCCCGTTCTGTGATGACGCGAGAGAGATTGTAAGTATCCATACCCAATAACTCGGCACAAGTCTCAACTGAGACTGTATCAGCGACCTCGGCGCTTTCTCCTTCGGATGTTTCGGCTGATTGAAGTTGTATATTTCCAAGATGTAGCACAGCTGCCAAAATCTTCCATATCTCTTTTTGCAAATGTTGGTCGATGTTTACTGTCGTCATGGCGCTAACAAGTTCATCAAACAATATCTCATCATCAATGTTTGGATCAGATACACAATTGCTTCGATTCAAATATGCGAAGGATTCCGCAGAAGCAAGCCGAAGATCATGTCGCAGTCCTTCATCTGCTCCAGATAATAAGAAATAAAATACATGAAAGTTTCGTTCTCCAGGAATCTGCGCCACTACCCGGAATTTCTCGAGCAAATATGTCTCAATGAACGCGCCCGAAAGCTTGAACGATTTCTTATCATCAAATTGTAGATTCATAAACTTACCAAAACGAGAAGAGTTGTGATTGCGGGATGTTTTGGCGTTTCCGAAAGCCTCCAGGATCGGATTCGTGTCCCATAAGCGTTTGTCAATTTCAGTTCCGTAGCCACTTTGAATTGAATCAGATTTCTCATGCCCCACAGCTTTCACTAATTTTGATCCCGGGAGCTTGACTGTTTGTTCTCTGTTTGCATCAGTAACATATTCCCGCGATGTCAGGAAACGTAGCACAATTTTCGAAGTCTCTGTCTTTCCAGCCCCTGATTCTCCTGAAATAACGATTGACTGCGGCTGAGCATTCTCTTTTTGCAAAATCATTTGTTGAAATCCCATTTCCGCGATGAGATAAGGATGAGGTGAGCATTCTCCTAGCTGTGCTTTTATGTAGTCTTCCATTTTTGGTTCCACAATTCTTATCAAAGGATTCACAGCAATCAATACGTTGGCCATCAATGTGTATGGATGCAAAGACTCGGAACGCGATCGTATGGCTAGATTATGTAGAATTCCAGCTTCATGAATATAGTATAGACTGGTCATATCGTCGACAACATTCGGGTTCACCTTGAACACTCCCCCGACTTGTTGGACATCAATGGTTTCAGTGATTAGCGCATCGGTCACATCCAGCAGGAAGCCATTTTGATGAACTCTTCTTATCTCAACAATGCGCCAAACTTGTTTTGGATCAGGAATCCAAATTTCTGTGCCCACTGACAGTGATGTACACTTTAATGTATCGGTCATAGTCGCTGTTGTCCGACGACGTATACGGTAAGAGGATAGGCACGCCCAGGTGGTGTACGCGTTTAGAACTGAAGTTTTGTGTCGTTGCTGGGCAGCCTTTGTCTATAACGAGAGCAGTTGAAAAAATGTTGGAAGTGAATTAATTTTATAATTTCTTCACCCTCTGTTGTGCTCTCTGTTACTCAGTTAGCTTCATGATACTATGAGACTTTCAAGTAAACTAACGCAACACACAGATTACTGTTCGCAAGTTCTGTACAAATTACCACACTACTAGCAAAACCGTAAATTACTATGGTTCTATACACAACTTCGTTCGACCTCTTGATTATGCTCCATTAAGACGCTATCTATAGTTCCCTTGTTGCAAATGAAGTTGGCTGTTCTACTTGGTCGAACCCTGTCATTGCCATGTAACTATTGTACTGCTGTTGTGCAACAGCAATCTCACGCTCGATGGAATCCTTTGTGATATTCCATTCTTCCATTTCACGCTTATAGCGACTTCGGTCCTCTCGTTCCTTTTCTACATAAGGTGCTTTCTGTACATCCGTTGCCTTGGACCAAGCCTCTCCTAATCGTTTAGAGATATCAGTGTTCTTCAGATCTGGGTTTTCTTTCTTCAATTGCGGCCTCATGACTTGACTATAAAATAAAAATGCAGATGAAGCTCGTTTTGGTGCAGATGGATCCTTTTTGGCACGTTTATTTGGAACACGAAGAGGGCCATCATACGATGCCATTTCTTCCTCATAACGCTGTTTATCCACTTCAGCTGCAGATTTCCATGGTTGCTTTTCATCCTCTGACATTTTAGACCAAGCATCCGCAATAGCTCGCATGACGTCAGTGACTTTGGCATCAGCAGGCATATGCGATTTGATTTCCTCTCTTTTATCCATGGAAAATAGGATATACGGTGATTTCCCACGCTTTGGAGCTCCTGGAGCTTTCTTCTGTAAACGCTTACGTTTCTTTCCCTTTTCCGCGATTGGATCGGCCCATGCGACTTCACCAAAAGAAGATGTTGTTGCTAGTGGTTCCATTGATGAACAATGTCAAAACTGCGTTTATATAATTAGTTTTATAATCAAAGGAAAACCTTTGTGTGCTAGCTCTCTTGTATACCAAGTTTGTATGCAGCACGCGGCCGAGATGCTCTTCACTTTGATTTACTATAGAGCAAAATGAATTATGAAGATTCACTATACCATACAGAAACTGCCTATGCCACTCCCTTAAAATCCACCTCTCCCCTACATACAAAGCGCAAGGCTACTCTCCAACACAGGGCTGGACGACATCATTTTAAATAAGCAGCCACACCTCAAATTCCACCAAACAAAAGTCACTAAATTCTCAAAGTTGTTTTTGATTGAACAGTATTTTTATCCGATCATGTCCAGCCAATCAAAAGCAGAAGGTAATAGGGAAACACTTTAGTCGTTTGTTCCAAATGGCAAAGCATCACCCGGATTTAGTTATGTGCCGCAAGCAACCAGGCGTCGCAATTGGTCGGCTATGTGAGAAGGATGATGGAAAGTGTGTAATTTGTGACTCTTACGTTCGGCCATATACGCTGGTTCGAATCTGTGATGAGTGTAATTACGGATCATATCAAGGACGTTGTGTCATTTGCGGAGGTCCTGGGATTTCGGATGCCTACTACTGTTATGAGTGCACACGAGCCGAAGGCGATCGAGATGGATGCCCAAAAATTGTCAATTTGGGTAGCTCGAAGACTGATTTATTCTATGAAAGGAAAAAGTATGGCTTTAAAAAACGATAGTATCATTCGAGGTAGATCAAGTCCAAGTGAATTTCAAGTATTGGCAAAATGGGTGCACTTGATATCAATATACTTGAAAAAACATTTGAAACCGTCTAATTTATTCGTAGTGTGGTGATACTTGAAGCAACTTTGGCATCAAGCGCCCGGATGAGTTGTGATGTAGCAACTCTAAGTTTGAAGTTTGTAGCGCCTCCGCCGAGCCAAATGTACCCAGACGTTGTCTTCAAAAGCTCCTCTGACGCAACCACCTTTTCACCAGTATCTGAGTATGCATTTGCCGATAATCAATAGTACACACGTACCGGGATGAATTGTTTTGCTCCAAAAATAGATACCCCATTATGCTCAAAACCCGTCAGCTCAACACATACGTCTTTGGGAGCGTGCTGGAAGCTGAACCTTTTGCGAGACACGACGCTATTCGTTTCATGTGCAACTAGAGCACACACAAAGCGTGACAATTGTTCCGTATCTAATTTTGCTTGATACTGTAAGATGACGCATAAATATCGGCCCCCGTACGCATGATTGATGCTCTTTTTAGCATATGCCGTGTTTTCAACAACGATACTTTTGCATAGATGTTCGACATTGCAGTTTAGAAATGCGCTGCTTTATGGAATCAGATTGTGCCAATCGTTATGCGTTCGTGTACGTACGCTCTTTGCTGAAGTGACCAGACATAATACTCATTTTTCGGTGCTACTTTAAGGAATGCACTTGACACCATGCATCTCAAAAGATGTTGTTTTACACGCCATACCGCTTCCAATTCAGACAATACATTCTCGATTCGGCCAAGGCGCTCCTCAGTGCACTTGGTTTGATCTACATCGGCCAACGCCATTTCGAACCACAGTACTTATGGCTCAATCCTAGATTAGGACATCATAGAAGAGAAAGATTATGACAATATGGGGTCTATTTCTATCATGACTATTATCCTCGACTGAGAATGCGCACTTCTCAGCAATTCAGCAAGTGCACGAGTTGTATCTACCGATTTTATTGCAATGAAGCCTCTCTTTTGTTTCTCGTTATGGCCAATTTTCGCTTTAGTGCTCACAACTATTGTACGCTATCACAAGACGGAAGCTATGCCGGAATTCGTGAACCGTATTCCAAATGGCGATCATATTCTGGGAACACGAGCTGCTGGTCATGAGAATGGAGAGGGAGGAGGGCCTTTAAACCCCTTCGGCAAAGACTTTCGTGATGGGGGACTCAAGTGGACCAAAAGATTATGTGAGTTGGATTCGGATCATGATGGAGCCACGAATGGAGAAGAATTGGGTGATCCATGTTGCTCTGGAATATCTGGAAAAGCTCTAAGAAGACAAAACTTTCAACCAACTCATCCAGGAAAGCGAAATAAATGGAATCTAAGCACTCTTTCGGATTTACGCTGCTCAAAGATGGGTGATCAAAATTATACTTTGGAGGTACCGCTCAAGAAAGAAGATTCGGCTTCATCGCAAGACTCATCGGGATCTACCATTTATGATATTGAACCTGAAAAGCCAATCTTTCCGAAAGCACAACAAGGTGAAGCTTCCATCGAAGGCAATAATGTGCAAGCAGCATCAAATTCATGTGATCCGACTTTCACCTTGACCGCATTTTGGACATTCTTGACGATTTCCTACTGGATGATACTGTCGATATGATTGTAGCGTGATTGGATGTTTGTAATTCTTGACAATGTGTCAACATAATCATAATATAAGAAAAATGAGTAGCGCACTTGCTGAATGTTTCAAGGGTCAGTATTCGTCGGCACTGAATGATACCAAAAATAGAGACAGAAATGTATGCATCGATTCTTCCGGTGGCTTCTTGATCTGCCTGGATGTCCCTTCTTGCACAGAATTTGGTGTCGATTATGAGGTTTCTAGAACTGGTCCAAATTTCCAAGGCGTGAAATTCATCCCTCAAGGTCTTCATTTAGTCATCTTTCGACCTAGAGAAGACGAGTATGGTTTTCGAAAAGGTTTTTTCATAAATTTTACTTCACCGAGGCAAGTTATCGTCAAAACATGGATACCAGAAGACGAGGAACTCTGTACTCCATCCGGGCTGGTCAATCTGCAGTATCTAGAAGGTGTGCATTCGAATCAATATCTTTTGATTGTATGAGTTTTTTATCATGTGTAGAGGCTGCTAGAACATTTCAAATGGATGGCAAACTCGGACCATATCCGTACAATCACTACAGAACATGGCGACGGCTATCCACATATATGACATTATCTGTACTAAAAGTAATACCTTATAGAATTCGCTTAGTATCGGAATGATACCTCATATCTGTGTAATCTTCTAGCGATGTGGAATTGAGCCCAACGCAATTATTTTACCTGGAGATTCTACACCGAGTCTTCGAGAATCCGTCTGCGCATCACCAAGTGATGTCAACACTGAACTTCCAAAAAGCCCTATCACACCATCATTCACTCGTATATCGATTCGAAAATCGGGCCTGTCTGGGAAAGAATGTACTTCGTACTACATGGACCGAAGGTATATCGAGCTCTATGGTCTCAGGATTCTAATTTATCTGTGCTACATTCTAGCGCCATGCTGAAAGAGATAGTTGAGCAAAGTTTTGACGGGAATGGATTGGAGCTGCTCGGCGAGTTACAGCTGTCGTTCGTGATTTTCTTACAGCTATCTTCATTTGCAGCATTCAACCAATGGCGAGATGTGAGTTGATACTGCTCATATGTAAACTCTAATTGCATATGCTATAGATCTTGACGCTACTATGCTCGTGTGAAAGTGCCCTGAAGTCGCATTCCTCGCTTTTTCTCGCATTTTGCAAGGTTCTTTATGCGCAGCTTGAAAAGGTCCAGCTGATGTTAACAAATACAGAAGCGATTCAATTCTAACCAGTGGATATAGATACCGGAAGATTTTTTTACCAGTGAACTGACGGATGAGAATTTCCTCCAAGTCATTCTAGCATCGTTTTTCGAATTATTAGAAGACAATTGTCTGGACGCAAAGGTTCGATGTGTATGCTCATTTCGAAAGTACAGTTTGTTCATTTGGGGTTCGTAGTTGCGACAACACGGACAACAGATGCGCACATTCATGGCAGAACGCTACCAATTTGCATTTTTCGACTCCCATTGCATCGTCAAAACCGAATATGACCCAACAGTTGTGAATTTACAGGAGGTAACGCTAAATTATGCTTGGGTGGTTGATGGACTCAAAACATGAGTGCGTAATTGTAGGAAGGCGACGAAGCGATGGAGGAGAAATTTAACGAGGATGTTGCACTCGCTTTCTTGCATTATAAAAGTTGTGAAGCACCTCGAGTTACATAACTATAGATTACTTAATCCTTCTATATGAAGCTTTTTTACATGACCATTTGCTGTATTATATCAGAGCAATACGCAGCTGTCACTTTTCACAAAGGATCAAAGTCAAGGCGAAGCCAGATTCAACATTGCACCTGTAGGAGTTAGATACTGCAAAACACTTGTTAGTCCGGACGAAATTTCGGTACGGACAGGATTACATCGTAAAACGGTACCATGAACTGCTAATGACGGTACAGCTATTGGCAGCATTTTGCTGGTGGTCACAGCTGTTGAAGGTATCGGATCAGAATCTGCATTACATCATGATATGACGTAAGATGACCCACATGAATGATGTTAGAGTGAAGAAGCCAAGCAGCTAATTGCATATCGTATTCCGCCAATAGGCAAGCAGGTATGTATACTTGTCAAGTTCGCATGTATAGAACAGGGCTGAGACTAGCTAACGTGAACTAAGGACCTGATAATAAAACACTTTTCAGTTTACTTTGTACTGTTCATCACCAATCAAAACAACAAAAAAGAAACAGCCATGCCGCGTGGACCAAAACGGTCTCGCGGTGGACAAGGCCGATAAAAGACCAAGTACAGCCAGCGAACGACACATGGGAAGAAGCTCGATGTGATTTACCACCTTTTCTAAACAAATGACATTTAACGGATGCTGGACGAATTTTACGGTTACTTGACGCCTGCAAAAAGAGAGACCGAGCGCAAATTGATCGACACGTGGGCGAAGCAGCGCACGCACATTGAGGAAATGTGTCGCGTCATAAAAGGAGCATCACAGAAATCACGCGTGACAAAGGGACGACAACGGTGATTACAAGAGAAGGAGAAGAGACGATTAAGCTCTGGGTGAACTCTATTTGCAAAGAAAGGATCCCCATCTCAGCGCTCATGCTGGAGCTGAAGGCCCAATCAGTTGCGGAGGACGAGGACGTGCTAAGCGACGTGTTCACTGGTGCGTGGTCTTAGAGGAAGCTGTTCCTTGAGCGTTATGGTCTCCTGTTCCACACATTAACTCGGCAAGTTCAGAAGACATTCCCAAACATGACAGCAGCAGCGGAAATAAGTTCTGGGTCTCGGTTGACCACGTTTGTTATGAGCTCGGTGTTATAAAGATCTACAATGCTGATCAATCCGGAACCTGCTTCGAGTACCTCCCGAAGCTAAAAGTGAGCAGAAAGGGAGAGAAAACCTTATAATTGGAAACCTTATAATTGGAAAGGACAAGCAGCAATTACAGGCATGTTTCTGGACGACTCGGACGGCAACCAATATCCCGTTCTACGTTCTCAAGACTCCTCTCCCAAAGAACAGTGACACTGCGAAGAGAAACGCAACAGGCCGTCACGGATTCAGGGTGCGTCTGTTGAAGGACATCAAGGTGCTGTCAGAGTCATCCGGTGCGCCAATTTACGGGAAACGGGAATAGGTGTGGATGGTGGAACTCAGCGTTGTCCGTTGAGTTCCTGGACCACCAATTTTCTGCGCGCGACTCGTGAAGACCAGCAGGGGCGGTGCGAGTGGGTGTCACTGACCCTATACATGGTTGGATGCCGTTCCCGTCCATTGGAACGGAGAAGTCGCCCAGTACGCCGAGAACATCAACGTGTTTCTCCTCAAGGTCCCTCCGGGGTTAACGTCGGTCTTTCAGCCACCATACGTCACCTGGTCTGGGCCCTCTGAAGCGCAGGATTCGTGGCAAGTGGGTTCAGTTTGTGTTTCATCAGCTAGAGTATCACGACGCGAAGGCCAACCAAGCACCGTTCAAGTTTCTACCTCCGTCACGGTCCGATGCAGTCAGCTGAGCATGCAAATCGTGGCAACAACTGGGACCGCTGATCGTAAAGAGCGGTTTTAAACACCGTACGATAGCCGAAAACATCCCAGAGCTGCACCAAGATGAGCTAGTTGAGCTATTACAGATTCATTTAGTGATTGATGAAACTATAAGCGAGGATAATGAAGTCATCGTGGATGCTGTCTGATGACTGCATTTAGCACACATAACAGATCTTCATAAAAAAGTGATGGGTCTTTTATGCATGTATGAAAAGCAAGCATGAGTTTTTGTTAGTTAGCAAGGTAATTTCAGTTTGTATGAAGCCATGGCTGCCTGGACTAACAAGTGTTTTGCGGTATATGTACTCATACGTATTTATTGATTCAACGTCTACGCACCCATCGTCACAATCAACCTGTAACATGGTACTTTATTACATCCTTCTGGACTGGACTTCTTGTTGCCGCTTCATGTGAACCTCTTAATGAGATACCGCAAACATCTTTTTCACGCTCCCATGTAGTGTCATGATCGGGTAATACATGCCACTTGACGAGCCATTCCGGTTTGGGATTGAAATGACGCATTCGAAGTAGCTGTTCGATGATATGCATCGTGTCAACACCTAAGTCGGGACGATTTTGAGATCCGACGAGTTGGAAATCGCGATGGATTTGAAACATAATGACTCGATACGTCAATATTGAACGTAGAATGCAAACGACTTATACTTCGCTGAAGTTTAAGTTCGACACATTCGTGCTGGTCATTTTCGTAATTTGGAAGGGTGCAGCTTTGAGAGCAGCCAATTTGACACGTGTTCCATCAATGTCTTGTGTCACATCTTTAGCAGGCATGTGGCAAGTATCCATCATAACTGAAGATCCGGTATTGAAAGGTTTATAAGTCATTTTCCTGTAGTAGTACTTCATTTGCCGATCCTGAGATTGAAGTAAATGTTTCGTGGTGACATGAATGAACTATTGACGACAGTCATGAAACTATTTTGCATACTAGTAAATTCCATGTTGCACCTTCCTTGAAGCACTAGGAGAACTTAGCGGATTCAAGGGGTTGCGTTCTTTGCGATCAGTATCCAGTGCAAAAGGCGACAAAACCGTTGATGCGCTGACGAGAGTAGCATGAGCATACTCAAGTGTTCTGAATTGAACAGAACAATCACTTCCATGGTACGACACCATACAGTGTAGAGCGTCTTCCAAAATCAAATTCTGACGCTCGGTTTTTCCGCCTTGCGCAAGATAAGAAGCTGTCATATGGTGATGAATTCCCACCAACTTAGCAAGAGGTGACCAAAACCTCGGAACAAACTTGGAATGTCGATCGCTGATAATGATTGATGGTAACCCATGATGACGAACGACACAGTCAAAGAAATGAAAAGCTGTTGTTTGAGCATCATCAGTGCGATTGCATGCACGATACTTTGGCCGTTTGGACAATTTGTCGACAACCGTCATGATTGCATCTAACCCGTTTGATTTCGGTAATCCCGTAATGAAATCCATCGAAACAACCAACCAACATAAGTCTTGAGCGTTGCTGTGTTTCCAGCGAGTGCATGTTCCACCATTTTACCTAATCTTGGACATCTTGGTTTAATGTAGGCCAATGATACTATTGTGCGATGCGTAAGAACGCGCGTTGAGCACCAGGATACGTGGTGATGTTGGAATCATGAAAGCATGCGATGATGGACGTTCGAAGATAATTATCTTTTGTGTACGTAACACACACACGCATCATCGTTTGCGACTTGCAGAAAAGCAAACCACTGTGTTTGATATATAATCGATCCGGATGCTTAATTTTTTAATTAAAGTTTGTACAATGGCAATCCATTGGCAGACTCCTTACAAACAAAAGTGGACGAATCCAGTGAACTCCAATTGTGAGAATGTTTTATCACATTCAAAGCAACAGAGCCAGGATCAAAAGCATTAATATCCCACAAGGAACCTAGTTGTACATGTCCTTCGCCATGCCTGAGTTATAGAGCGGCATAAGTGCTAGTCGTTAGCAGCACCAACCTCCCCAATTAGATGAAAATGTGTGGATTTAGTAGGAAGAGTACTCGAAACGGAGGTGTATTCAAATACTGTACGGGAACGTATGAGATCTTGAGGTGTACACTGGTGAACGGAAACCGTTTGTATTGGAATATCCGAAGGTTGACGGGATAAGGCATCGGTAACCACATACAAATAAACTTGGACGTGATGCAGCTTGAGGGTAAAGTGCGAAAAGAACCTCAAAAATTGAGCCAACTTTGGCAAAACTTTCGGACGATTTAAAAATCATTGACATGCACTGTTATCCATGTAAATGTCAAATTTACGACCATAAGTTAATGACACCACTTCTCCAATGCATGCTTGATTTCAAAAAGTTCCTGTCATTCGTCGGCCAATTAAGCTCGTGAATCCCCAATTTCTTAGAAAAGAAGGCAATGGATTGATCGCAACCATAATAAATTTGATATAGAACACCATCAAGACAATAGCCAGAGGCATCAGTTGTTACCATAAAACGTATGTCATGATCTGGTAATTTTCCCACAGGTGCATCTTAGAGAGCGGACTTAATTTTCTCAAAAGCACGAGCCTGTTCATCCCTTCGGCCCCAAAAATGATCCTTCTTGACAAGAGAACCTATTGCGTAACACAAGAGTTGCGTAGTCACGAATGAAACGACGATAGTAACCAGCGAAACCCAAGAAACTTGAAGTTTGTTTTAGGTTCATAGGAATCGGCCAGTTTGCAATGGCTTCTGTCTTGCGAGTGTCCACGGTAAGTCTTTTATCCGAGATGTTATGACCAAGAAACTTCACTTCTGACTGGCCAAGATGACATTTAGACTGATTACAGAAAAACTTTTTACTTCGAAGAATTGCGAAGAGAATCCGAATATGCTCAACGTGTGCGTTCAAACTGGCGGAGAACACAAAAGTGTTATCTAAGTTCTACTCTGTCCAAATGGTTTATGGATTATGCCGCGTTTGGCTCGCATTTTTGACACAGCCTGTGTTTCGAGACAAAAATACGATCAGCATAAAGAGCTCTTTCTGTAGCGTTTTATAAAAATTTGGAGCCCATTTACCTGCAAATCTCAGGAAAAGGACCTGGTCTTTTTCCAGTGGTTTTAGTTTTTTGACGCAGTGAAGTGGAAAAAGATTGGATTTCACTCGAACAAGAAGTTTCAATCATCCGGAAAGCAGCGTGACAGTCTAATCAACAGTTTTAATACTAAAGACTGCAGAATTGATGTAAATTAAAGTAAGCTTTTTCATCGTGATACCGCGAAGTGTGTCATGAAATGGTTAAATCTGGAATGATATTAGCCAATAGAAAACCACCCATTTTCAACAAAATTTTTATTCTTACTCAAGGCTCAGAATAGCCATTATTTCCAAGGAAGAGAACCCTTTACAAACAAGATCAGAAGCGATCGGCAACGACGAGGAGGCGGTCCACGTGAAAAATGAATCTTCTTAACACGCGATAGCTGAAAATTGTTGCCACCCTCGTTCTCGATCACCTTCTCCATCACCTTTTGCAGCGTCAAAAACTCTTTGTCGATTGTGTCCGTTTGAATTCGCTCGAAGTCCCTGTTGACCGCAACGGTCAGCGCTCCAGTCGTGTGACTATCTGTTTGGTACTGCACCGAGTGAAGAGCGTTAAACAGTCCCAGCTCCAACAAATTCATGTCTGGGAATCGGGGCGGCCGGCCTTGCATCACGATGTTCCACCTCTCTTTAATCCCTGCATCCAGGATGTCAGCATCGTTCTGCAAGACGTGCTCTCCTGGGTTGTACTGCTGAACCTTGATTGCTGACGATCGGCCACCTAAAAAACATTTTTTTAAAATCAAACGTCGAAAAAACATTAATTGCAAAAATAGCCTGAATCATAGTTACCTGGCAAAAGCTTCCTGATTGCTGGGAACACTTTCTCTTTGAGCATGCGGACGTGGCCTCCACGCGTCATGTTGACGTTCTGGATGGCCAGGGTTCCAAAGATGCGGTTAGCGGAAGAACGCTTTGCTGGCGCGGTCTCTACGAAAGGCCATATGTCGATCTTCCCGTCGAACTTGGCCTTCCTATGAAAGTCGTATCGTGGCCGCGCGACGGCCCAAAAACATCACCTTGCCGAAATATCGCTTGTTCGGTGTTGAGTAATATGGCAGAGCTTCCTTGCCAGCAAGATAATAGCGCGTCGATGTCTTGTAGAGATTGAACCATTTCGCGTCTACATGAACGACATCATACATCGGTTTGAGATAACAAGGCAATTAACCTGTCCGAAATGATCACTTGGTGTTAGCGGTTTTTATATCATGCAGTACAGTACAGAAGCTATCAGGGGCACATTTATCGATCGATCTCTGCACTTGAATGAGGGAAGATGCGAGTCGCTTCTGCTTATGTATTTCTGTCAACGATAGCTTCGCGTAGCATACGAAGTGGTGGAAGACGCTCGACTTCACGTAGCAGTGGAGAGTGAAATTCGGGATGCCGGTCTCGCTCGCCAGCGCAAGCAACGTCTGTCTCTGGCAGAGAGGGACGGCTTGTATCGCGGACACCACCTCGCTCGGCGACCGCTTTGCTCGCCGAGTGACTATTAGTGGCTGGGTGACGAGAGCTTGAGGCTGATGGCGTATGCGCCAGATCTTGCAGACGGACGAGCGACTAAGCTGGAATCCTTCCATTGCTGCTTGAAAAGTGCCCTGGGCGAGCACTCCTTCCGATGTGCGGCTTCTCAGGAAAAGCAAAAACACAACGCGCTTCGCAGGGTGCAAGTTCGGCGCGGTCGGTTCTCGCGGCATCGCGGATGCTGCAGGTTCAAAAATGAGCGACCGAAGCGTTTGCTCCGCTGGCGAGCGCTCACAGCCAATGCCTCAAATAGCTTTTCTGTGGTGATGAATTGCCAAACAAACCAGACCGGAAAAGATGTGCTTATAGCCAAATATACTAGCTCATGTGGTTCACATACTGTTTTAGTCCATAAACAAATGGGACATAGTGGTAGGAGCCACACACCACTGATAAAAGTTTCAGCATTTGTTCGAAAGGCGGTATACTTGCGACTTTAAATTGCGATTCGCATTTGATGATAGCCTTGAGCCATATCGAGAACTGAAAAGTTGACACAACCACCCATCTGATCAATGAGTTCGTGGGTGCTAGGAAGTGGTCGTTTTGGAAGAATGGTTTGCGAATTAACGTACCAATAATCAATGACCCAGCGAAGAGGTAGATGCGCATTTTCAGAGCGTACCCACACAGATCGTGATATTTTTTTCAGTAATAGGATCTTTTTCGGGGACACCAAATATATTCGAAACTCATAGATCAGAAATCTCGATCCAAGCTTTCTTGCGTTTTTCAGCCACAAACATATCCAGTGCATCCTGTTCGACCTTTGATAGAAGAAACAGAGCACGATTGCTAGGTACCGCATCAGGTTTCATTGTGAGCTAAAAATCTGCCTGACGCGAATGTGGAAGGCCATTCGGAAGGTTCTCTGGAAAAATATCTTTGAATTCCTTCAACAGATTAGTGATCGGTTGTGGTACCTCGTCACTATCTGGTATATTATCACAGATCTTTACACGTTACACTTAATCCTACTCGTGTTTTTTTACTTTGCGTTTGAAGTCCACAGCAGCAATCTCCACAAAATTCTCACCAGTATTCTCACCATGTCTAATTACAGAAGACACACAAGTCAGCAAAAACGTAATCTCGTGAGAGCGCCAATTCAAGTGAGACTGAAACTTGGTAAAGCACGGTTTACTCAAGATAACATAATGAGCTGAGCCCAATGGCCATTCCATGACACGCAAATTACGGAATCGATATCGGTCAAAGACGATAGTGGTAACACCTCTCTTCACGGAACTAGCTTTAGTTGAAGTTCCGTCAAATCTTGTAACTTGAATGACACCACATTGCGTCATATCCTCAACCAGACTTATACGAACGACATTACAGCTTGCACCACCGTCAAACATGATAATGATATGCGTTCAATCACGTGTTTCCATTTTACGAACAAGTTCATTTTCAGGGTGCACCGGTTTTATAGACGACGTCGAAATCTCTTGCATTTCGATCAATTCCACCTCTTCCATTGAATTCGAAACAGAAGGGGAATGATTCGTCACATCATGGGACGTAACAGCATTGAAGCTCACAGTCGAGTGACATGCTGATTTCTGTGGGCTTGTTTCTCCTTATTGTCCGCTTGTAACATTGCTTGATGGTGTGCCCGGACATTTTACAGTATCAACACGTCTTGAACGGAGAAGCTGAAGCTGATGCGAAACGACGCTGCCTGGTAAATTCTGAGTCAATCTCAATTGGCTCCGATTCATTCTCCTGAACACGCGACGGTGCAGGTTGTTGGAGATGATAATGCTGATTTGGAGCAGCGCGTGGGCGATCCTGCTTGTATACCGACGGAAGGTAGCTCTTCCTCCGGATATGATGCGATCGATCATATTCCAATTCAATCTTCATGTCTTGTGACGCTGTAGAACACCGACGATATTGCACTTCTTCAAGCGTGGGACTGACTACTTCGCGCATCTTATTCAACTCACTCATATCCGTAACTTGCATCATAGCTTCACAGAAACGCGAAATATAAACGTCCCACTTTGGACAGCTCTTTTGCTTGAGCGCGTACATTCAATCACGCAAGCGTACTTGCAAATCAAGGGGTACGAATTCATCACTTGATTGAGTGATGAGGTCTTGCATGTCTTTGATATATTGCTCGTTGAATTTGTGCCAACCTGTAGCATTTCCTTTGAAATTGGCGGTAGTAATTGCCGAAAGTCAAGAATTTGACTAGGATCGCCCCAGTCAATATTCTTAGCTTCGAGGTACTGAGAAAGTTGCTCGAAAAACAAATTAACAGACTCTACTTTTGATTCCTTCAACTTTTACCTCACGCTTGGCAGGACTTCAAGCATTAGTTGTTGCTTGTCAACAGTTTTGAATCAACGTTTGAGTGATGGCGTCCAAAGACCATCCTTGAGGGTTCAATGATGTCATACTCCATAATATGCAGACGAATCCAAGTGAGAAGTATACTGACCAAATAATTTCAAAACTAGGTCATAATCCCAATGAAATTCACACGAAACGAGGAAATTCCAACCAAAGAGAGCTGGAACGGACGACACGGACGCTCCAAGAGCGGCTTTCCCAGTTTCGTGACGCGAAATAAGGCGTAAGGACAACGCACCAACTCAACCCGAACGGCAACAAGTGCTACCAGTTGTAACACCGGCAATAGAAACAGAGGAAACTAACGACTACAAAAGAAGTCGTGCAGGGGAACCAATAAAAAACTGAAAAGTGATCAAGTTCTAGAATCCTGGTTCACCTATCTGTTTGGCTAATCTGGTTCTGCAACTATATAGAGCTGTGTATACAGTATATGTACTCATACAGTGCGTGCCATTGGTTCTGGGACACTTCCTTTTCTTTAAGATTTTTTTTGAACGGCTTCACATTTGTTCATTACAAAAATTGTGTCGTTAAGCTCGTATTCTTGCGGGTCTAATGGCGTACTTTCCGTCCCAAACATGATGTATTGTTGACAAAACGTGCAAAATACCAAAACAAGGTGAGTTGCGGTATGACGTATGCAATTCGTATAAACGTTCGCGCACGCAATTAAACCTTTGGAGGGCTCCAATTGCGTTGTAAATAAGTTTGTTTTGGCGTGCAGTCTTCCAGTAGCATGTGAGTGCATTTCGGAATCCTTAGACCGTCTGGCACGATGGGTAAAGCTGCCGAGCTGACGACGGCCGAGAAGAAGATCATTTTGAGGCTTTGGAAGACCAACATGAGCTTCAGGAAGATCGCAGAGGCTGTACGGGGCAAGAGCACTATAGAGAGGGTGGTCAAGTCGTCTGGAACTTCAGTTCCTCCTTCCAAGCGCGATGGAAGCGTCAAAATGGACTCGAGACCTAGGCGTCCGATCATCCGCAAGGTTTCAAGTGGAGCTGGAGGCGCGAAAAAGGTTCGTGATGCGTTGCAATTGTCTGTGAGTGTTCGTACGATACAGCGCTGCCTCTAGAATACGCTCTGGCTCAAGTTTAAGAAGCTGCTCCGCGGCCCCATGCTCGAACCCTGGTACATCCGAGCTCGCCTTGAGTGGGTGTACAAAAAATCTGATCTAGATGACTTCTGGTGCCAACGTGATGCTCAGTGATGAGAAGAAGTGGAACATGGATGGGCCGGATGGATAAAAGAAGTGGATCGACACCAGAATAAAGCAATCGGTGCCAATTTGTCGACATTGTGGTGGTGAGTCAGTCATGATATGGGGCGGCTTCTGCGGATACTGAAAGACGACGCTGGACTTCCTCGATGGTCGTGTCACCTCATTCAAGTACACGGCTACTTTGCAAAATCATTTGCAACTCGGTTCGACATCGGAACACAGATTTTATAGCACGACAATGCGGCCTCACATGCAGCGCGCCAAACGAAGACCTGGCTCAAGGACCAAGGTTTAGACGTTATGAAGTGACCCGCGTGCTCACTCAACCTCGATCCAATTTAGAACGTTTGGAGATACATGAGCCGCCACTTCTACGGCAATGGACGCCAATTCCACTCCATCCAAGAGCTCAAGAACGCCATCCAGCAGGTGTGGAACCAGATCCTGGCTTCCTAACACCTCACGCTTGTATCCGCGATGCCGAAGCGGGTTCAGATGGTAAAAGAAGCGAACGGAAAGCATATTCCATATTAGTAACGCGTCAAATAGAGCAAAAGTACATTCTATACAAACGTTTCTGCGTGCCGTTCTTCCCTTTGTTAGTCTTCATAACCCACCTTGTTTATGTATTTTCCACTTTTTTTCAAAGATACGTCATGTTTGGGACGGAAATGACGCCATTAGACCCGCGCAAAAACGAGCTAAACCAAACAGTTTTCGGAATGAAAAAATGCGAAGCCGTTGAAAAAAAATCTAAAAAAAGGAAGTGTCCCAAAACCAATGGCGCGCACTGTACGTAGTGGTTACTTCAACGTCGACGCACCCATCGTCACACTCAACTTGTGACAAGGTACGTTGTTACACATGTGGAACTATGTTGACCGCTTTGAGAGGCAATCAGATCTATTGAATATTTCGTTGTTGATAGCTTTGAGTGATGATACACTTCTATCGGAGCGATGACCACAAATGAAGCCCATTTCTTACATTTCTATGCTAAACTACGAAGCATCTTCATCTGATTTAGTTCGTGTCCATCAGGGGAGGTTTTATATATGCACGATACAGACGTATGGCTCCATACAGCTCGATGTCTACGATAAACTATTGGTTCCACGTGTGTACGAAAACCATTCGATCATGTATTGGCCCAACGCACGTGACAAAGTTTACTGAGCAAAGCGTGAGCAACGAAGCAGCGGTACCCGTGGAACCTGTCAGGATGACAAAAAATACGATTCTCGACTTGAGTAATGAACGGCGATGTGCTCATCTACACAGAAAAGGCAATTTATGGAGGAAGCAAATTGGTGTATGCGGAGAAATCAACACAGCACAGGCAAGGATGGCCCAGATGGTCTGAAGTACTACTGGCATCACGCCGATCATCCAGAGCGTCAAGCTGTGAAGTGCCACAGCGGTGGTGGATCAGCCATAGTTTGGGCTGCGTTTTAGGCCTGGGCAAGACTGAGCTCAAGTTCATCAGCGGTGGGCAAGATGCGCGACAGTACACAGAGACTCTAAGCAGCCACCTACTTCCGTTTGAGCGCAAGAACCAAACAATTGGATATGTTTTCTAGCATAATAACGCGCCGTGTCATCGCGCCCGCCTTACCAAGACATGGCTAGACACGAAAATTCTGGTTACCGTGAGCTGGCCGGCTATGTCCCCGGATCTGAAATCCATAGAGAATTTATGGGGAATTCCCACGAGAGTAGTGTACGCGCATGGTCACCAGTTTTCTCCCAAGAAGTGCTCAGGTCAGCAATCGTCAAGGCGTGACGCGATTTGGATCCTTACATCCTCGAAAATCTACTGACGTCGATGCCCAACCGATGCAAAATGATCCTTGATCACAAAGGAGCATTTATTACGTCGTTGTAGCGTCATCATTGCAGCAGCGCGTTCATTACCAACCTTACCGGAGCCACCAAATTGACGGTCAACCTCTGATAATGCATATGTGATTCGTTTGCAGGTCACAATGCGTTTCTCGAACAACGAAGCATATATCCGTGTTTGCCTTACAATTTGCAATCGTTTGAGGTAAGCTTCGGTAGATTTCGTGTAGGATTGGCTGATAAAAATTTAAAAAAAAACCGTTTTCTCGAAGGCTTTTGGCGCGCACTAGAAATCGTTCCACCGGCGAGAGTATTCTCAGAAGATGAAATGTATGTGAAATGACGCCCAACAACCAATTCTGCGAAAAAGTATGAATTATATAATTAGTCGATGATATCGCATCTTCTAGGCACAATGCAGAGTAAGCGAGATCAACCTCGTTAATACTTTCCCTAATGACGAACAACTTTTGGGGCATCTTTCGTGGTTCGGAATATGGACTGATCACCCCCATGGTTCATTTAGTACATATAGGTGGATGGCACGTGGGTATCTGATCCAGGTTCACAAACGAGGAGAAGTGTTTGGAGCGAACACCAACGATTCTTGCTCCTTCTGCGTCAAATTGTTTTCTTTTCCTGAGCTTCGAAATTACGGTAGTCAATAATATCGTTCATTACACTCGTCGATTCTATTGTGCCAAAAAGTACATATTTCTAAACAGAACAACCTGAATGGATTGGATCGTGTGATTGATTTTTTAGTCGGCGCATCATGCACCGAAAGCTACATTCAGCCATGGGTAGTGCTGATCGAAGCCAATTGCCTGCTATTTGAATTTAGGTGGCTATGAATGGATTGTAGGTGCCTTACAGCATGGCTTCGAAGTTATGCATGAATTGCTGTAAACTTATGTCGATATTTGATACGCGTATTTGAAATTACAGGGTCGCAGATACACGACAAGCTTGCTTTGTACAATGCGATGATATTCATGGTAGTTTCTGTTTGACTTGGTAGAGCAACTTTTTCGCCGTGGCAAAGCAAATTCATGTGTAACAAATTCCGATTCTAGCGAAGCACAAGATGTCAGGCTGTATAGGGTCATCCCGGTCAGTACGGAATTCAACCAGCCAAGTGAAATCAAGGATTGCATAATACCACCAGGCTGATTGAAGATCTCTCTCTGATTAAGCATTGTTTTGTTCGAATCTTGCACAAAGAATGCGATAAGTGCCGAGTCACATTTGCCCGAACATTCGACCAATATGATTAAGAATTGAAGGAACCGACAGTGTGGGTATATTTGTTGTTGGGACAATAGGTCAATTTAGAATAGCTTATTTTCATTTTAAAATTATTAATGATGTTCCAACATAATCGCCCAGAAGATACTGCTTTGCTTGTTGCTCTCAAAGTCTCAGAACATTTTCCATCAACGCCAGGAGATTGGTACAAAATACGAGTATGCTGTCGGAACGACAGTATTTTTGATAAGTAGGCTGCGCTTCTCGATTTTAGGACGTAACGATCTAATCATAAGATTATGCACTTCCTTCAAGACGCTCTGGTTGTTTGTGTTGTTTTATGCAGCGCGACCATCGATTGCTCGAACAAATTAAAAGAACAACCGATTGATATCGAGCACAAAATTCAATGGAGAATATCCTAGTGCCGGAAAACGAGATCCCATCAAAATTATTCTTATCATGTCCATGCTAAGAAAGAGAGCTTCTCCATCTATTTAACTAGATGTTAGCTGTTAGCTGGTGATGAATATGTCTATAAATTTATGCCTTTTCACTTCGTCTTCTCCACTATATGCAGCGTTGGCGAGACCCTCTAGTGGAAAGTGCTGTCTTTAACTCTTGTTGCATTACATTGATATCACTACACGTTCCACCAACAAGCCAAGCTGATTTTGGCTGCTTGAGTGTAGCTCAACCTCAAAGACAGCGAATACGGTAGTGATGTGTGTTACGTATCTTTTACAGACACCAGATACCGTATCCAACCTACGTAATCGGTAAAAGATCTTAATACGCGCACTTGACGTTTTTTTCGAAACCAGGGTCAGAGTAGATTCCGAAGCAGTCACGGGGATCTGCTTGTAGGAAGCATACAGTATGTCAGGTAGTCGTTGCACGTCTCCCCAGTTCCGATTGTTTTTTTCCCATAATATAAACTAAGCTGCATGTTCAAGTTTTTATTTTGTAAGATGAATGGGGTTCGAGATACGTGAGACTGCATTGATAATGTCACTTAGTACGTCAGCGCATTCGTATCATTGCTATATACAAGAGTCCAAGTAACCGAATGAAGCGAAACACTAATTCACATAAGATGTACGTGCATTCTTCCCACTTTTTCCCAAATAAAACAACTTAAAACACTTTGTTTCCGCCCTAAACAATTGCTATGCATTTGACCTATACGATGGGGACCATGATGAGCAAAAACACCGCTCTAAGTCTTCCGGAATTATTTATACTCCGTAATGGTATTAAAACGCGAGCAAATTCTTACACAGAGCTTTTCCGATGCGAAGACATTTGTTTCTGTTAGTTTTTGCAATAAAATGCTTAGTCCCTTTCAAGGATTAAATACATGCAACTTTAGCCGATAGCATTATGCTTCGACTGCACATAAGCAACGCACTACTGCCTTTAGCCGTCGCTATCTTTTCCAGTTCCTTCTTTTACAATTCGCTTATCAGCCATAAGAAAATATAAGTAAGGGTGCACCGATTCCAGACTTGACAAGAAGAGGCTTGCAAAAAATCTCTCGCACATCGCTGTACGGTTCGCTACTTTGCATTTTGCTGCGTAACAAACAAATAAAGGTTCTACAATAAGAACAAATGACCCTATGCAGCTTATTTACCGACACCAAATGGTTGCTATATTGTGAAATCATTTATACATGAAGACGTAGAAACTACAAGGCAATTTTGATCCAATCTTTCCTCGCGACCTGACCTACTATAATCCAGTCCCGGTAATATTGAGACATGTTGCTCGTTCCACGAGTCTCTTCATTGCTACCATTCAAGTTTTAATAAATATTTTGTTTTGAGAGGGTCAAAAGTTCTCTTCGACATTGAGTCATTCAAAGAATTACTTGAATTTTCACAGCAGCTTGCAGGACAAAGCTGTGTTATTTTAGTAGCAAACCATTTTTCCAGCACTCATTGATAGAACGCTAACAGAAGCCGTACTCCGTACTTTTCCAGTAGAGTCGAAAGCGTTTGACTCAGAAAGAGGAGTGGCTTTTTACGAGCATAACGAAACTGGATCATTTCTTGTCTACGAAATTATGAGCACGGGATCAGTGTCGGCATGTGACCACAAAAGCACGCGATTGGCATGCACTTAAGCTGAATCACCACATCAGACGATAACGAAAAGGTATTGCAGAAATCGAAGCAATTATTTGGATACTTCAGCGTGAAAATGAAACTTCGAGACTCTCTTACGAAAAGCTAATCGGAAGCGCCCGTTTTTCAAGGCGGCAGCCAGTAAATGATATAAGTGAGAAACTCGTGTCATTCCTATCGGGAATGCACTCTCAAAGCCTCGAACTCATATCGAGTTGATGGTAGTGTCTTCAAATTTGAATGTGATATCTGAGCCACGTTAGAAACTCCTCGAGGTAAGGCCTTCATAAGAATAGTCTCATCATTGATGTCCAGGTGAGATAATCCTTGTGCTGATTCAGGAATGCAAATGAATTCAAAGAATTGTCTCTGATTCAATGTTGCAGTTTTTGATTTGACCCAGAAAAATCAATTAACATATGCACTACAATATTAGAGTTCCAATAAATTCCAACCGCATCAGCTCTACTTCGTTTCGTCCTCATCACATGGACGAACTACAATATTTACGGATAGCTCGAAATCATGCGCGACATATCAATCCACACTTTGTAATGCTGGCGAACATTATAAACTGCATCGTCTTTTAGAGTTAAACCATAGCGTAATAGGAAATAAATCAATGCTGAAAACTAAAGGAACAGCAAGCTTTTATTACGCATTTACACACAACGCTGCCAATTTTCTAATAAGCTCACCGGTATGCATACATGTCACACTATAATGTCTTCAGCTGGTAAGGTGGTATGCATGAAAGTACAGTGCCCGAAAGCTGTGATTAGGCTTGGCGACCATGAGTCTTCCGGAGATTTGGGGAGGAATGAAGTGCTAGATTCCTTCTGAGATCATCACTATAAATTTTTCATCGGAAGAACATGATTTACAATCGGCTTCCGCAAATGGACAACAATAGGGGAGTCGCAAACCATTGTCATCTGCGGCACCAACTACCGGCAAAATAAACCATAGATATCGCATGGTTGATACCTGATGTTCTTCCGTTTCGTAAAAGGCTTCGATTCTTGATCAGTTCCAAAGCGAAGAAATTTGGAAATGACGCAGCTGATGGGAGCTGGAATGTTTATTCGCATTGTAGTGATTCTAGGATACATCAGTCAAAATCAGTAATAAAAGCAGTAAGCAATGGATGGTTAGATATTACCAGCCAGGAAGCAGTAATCATGGAACCGTAATAAGTAAATATCAGTCATTGATCAAGAATCACTAATACGGTATCACGCAATAAACAAAAATGTCAGTCATTAGTCAGTAATCGATCAGTTATCAAAGAGGAATCAGTAATACAGTATCACACAGTAATCAGTACAAAGATCTCAGTCATCCGCTAGTAAACAATTAATTACAGACACAACCCATTACAAGATGCAGTACGTTTGGGGCTGCCGTTCTTCTAATTTTGCCCTTATCAGATTCCCCTACCGCCTTTGCTTAGGTATACCTGACAGCCGTGTTTTGATAAAATCCTGCGAGAATGCATGTGCATTAAATTATGAGGGTGACTCAAGTTGTGCTGAGTAATCCGGTCCACAATTGTTTCAATTATGCAGGTGTCTGCTTGGGCAGTAATTTTTGCTTAAATGTGCGTGTTAAGTCGATAAATATGTTTTTATTTTTTAATTAATATTTTCTAGAAATAGTCGCACTTGACCCCGTTTGGGAATTGAGCGTGCTGGAGGTTTGTTTTTCATAGAGGTAATCATTCATAGAGAAGGTAGTCCTGTATATCAGTTAAGCTCAGTGCCAACCATGGCTTACTTGAGTCATTGCATATCTTGCTCAAATTACTTGTCAAAGTAATTGTCTGAGTCAATCTCTTCAAGCGTGGTGTCCAGCAAGCTGAGTCTCTCCAGCCCACTCACGACAAAGCACGCAGCTTCGTTCTCGTGCAGACAGCCCCCCCCCTTCATTCCAGAAAACCTGCCCAAATAGTAGAACCGCTCTAATTTAATATATATTAAATACCAAGCATTTTTGTCTTGTCAAAAAATAGGTGTGCGCCATTGCTTCCAAAGAAAGCATGACATCAAAAAAAAGTAACAGGCCAAGGGCATCTAGCGCATGTCGACGACAAAGACTCGCATACGCTTGACTAAGGCACAGAAGCTGGAGCTCCGGCGAGCATCGTGTTGGTCACCGTGAGCAATCGCAGCGCCTGGTGTGTATGTGGTCTCAAGAACACTTCAGGCTCCCTCGTCGCCTCCCCATCTCTACGCTCTGGGATGTGCTGAGATGCAAAGACGGAAAGGTCCTGAATACCTCGCGGAAGACCAACCAAACCGTTCGCTTCCCTCAACTTGACGCTGAGCTCGTCCGGTGATCGCTCAATGCGAGCGTCTTAAGCTGCCGTTCGTAAACGGTGACACGTTTTGCGCGAAGGTCCACAAATTTAGGTCTGAACCACTACTGAACGCCTCTCCATCGGCGTCTGAACGGCCCAAGGGAATGAATTTCTCGTCGGGCTGGCTGTTCAAGTTGCAGCAAAGGAACTGTTTATCGTCGAAGAGTGTACATAGGGAAGCCAGCACTCTCAGTGACACAACGGTCAGCACGGTACGCGTTTTGCTGAAGCAGGTAACAACAGGCTACGAGAGTTGTAACATCTTGAATATGGATGAAACCGCGTATTTTTACTGCGCCTGCCCCACGCCCACGATCACCAGGAGTTGGATCTCTGGTTGGAAATAGATGAAGAAGCGATTGACAGTCGACGTCGCGTGCAGTGGTTATGGCACCCTCAAGCTTCAACTCTTCTTCGTCGGAAGAGCACGGCAGCCTAGGTGCTTTAAGTCGAAGAGTACCGAGGATTTGGACCTGGAGTATGGCAATAGACAGAAAAGCTGAGTGAACACAAGGCTATTTCAAGAGTGGGTGAGCCGACTTGAAGCCTGATGCGGTCATAGAATAGAAAATTTCTCTTGCGGCTTGACAACGTCTCCTCTCATCATGCTCTCGAGACGCTCACACACGTCGAGATTCGAAAGCTCCCTCCCAACACCACAGCGCATCTGCAACCACTTGACGCCGGGATCATTCGCAACTTTAAGAGCATGATCATCAAAAAGAAAGTGCTGTATTATGTGGACCGATTAGATGAGATTCTCAGTCGTTTCGAAGAAGATGGACAGGAAACTTTGGAGAGAGAGCTTGAGACAGACCATCGGCAATGGCGATGTCCTTGTTGCGATGCGGTGGGCACAGAAAGCTTGGTCATCGGTAACATGCACAACTATCTTCAACTGCTGGCGTCATACGGGAATCTTGGATGGAGAGCTGTACGATCTCATAGAAGAGTCGCTAAGCTTTGTGTCTGATCATTATCCATGCAGCAACTGCTTGTTCAGTTTTGAATACAAACGCTCATGAAAAAAAAGATTTTGAAAACTTATCTCTTGTAGCATGGTTTACATTATAACACCGTCTTCCAAATCGAGAAAAATCGTAAACCTACGTAAGTTTCTACCTTTATCATTTCACTTACTCTAATAAGTACTTCCTCCGATTTTTAAGTTTGGTGCACACAAAGGCCATGCATGTATTTTAATGATGTGTGCACTGTACTAACTGTGTATGAATTGAGGAAGTATATTCATTTTCAAAGGTGTTAAACAGCTAAAGTAGGCTTCCGCATCGCAAGTTAAAGAAATGGGTGGGTCACCCTGACCTCGCAACTTACTCTTTCTCATGTGCGGCATCTCAAACTTTTTGCCAGCCCCAGTCTGTATTATGCATTCCATTACCTTTTGTAGCGTCACAAAGACGTTGTCAAGATGCCTAATGCCTTGGCAACCAGTTTCATACTGAAGAGACTGTATAAGCAGCAAAGAAACCAAGATCAAGCACATTTAGATCTGGCGAATTCGGAGGCTGGCATATCAATCGAATGTCTTAGCCATCTCTGGGCCGGCAGTCCAGATTTCAGGATCGTCCATGAGCGGTGGGGTTTCGCGTTGTCGTGTTTAATGTACAATGACTCAAAAAAGTGTCCGGATGTTTTGCACTTTTTGGTTTCGAGGTTAATAGCTCATGA
>CACSLJ010000013.1:0-214234 GCA_902706625.1 Albugo laibachii | reverse complement strand
AGGGAGTCGGTACTTGTTTGTCTTGTATGTACAGTCCATCAATGCAACATGATGGTATTGTCGAGCAAGTCTAACGCTCTCTTTGTGAGCGAAAAATAGAGAGGTAATCGTTCCATTTTCATCGCATCTATGGAAGTGCAGAAATTCGGATGCTTGCAAATCATCAAAAAGAGCTTGGATCGGTGTCCTTCCGTGAAGCATATCCTTCCGCCTATTCGCTCGCCCATTGTATAATGTAGAGAGATTCACAAGGGTTCCTTCGTTTGTCTGACGAATTGTTGAAAGAATCTCTAATGGTTTTACACCAGCTAAGGTCATATTCTTGACAGTATCAGCCTGCGTGCTGGTTAACTTTCGGTGAGTCGAATGGCCGGATAGATGGAGTGACGGAGCGTGATTGTGACTGCACTACAAAACGTTTAGCTTCGAATTACCCGACCTTTTGGGGAAATTACCACTCCGGAGAAATGGGAAACCAATTCGGCGTGAGCTGATCTGACGTTGGTGCACTTTCCCGACTTTATTCACATTTAGAGCACCTCGGTCACCTTTGAGGTAGACCCATTTTCCTGCATTGAGCTCTTAATCGTAACATTGAATCCTTTGCCACATGCGAACGTCTGCAGAGCATCCTCGAGTTGCTCCCGAGTGGAATACTCAACCTCCGGTGGAGGAAGCAGGATGTTGTGCTACACATTTAGTGGTGATGGTGTGGACAAGGAAGGCTCGGATGTGAACGGTGAGGGCGTGTATGGAACGGACGAGGACGGTGCCGTTACAAAGGGAGCGATGAAAGATGTTGATACGGAGGGGCATGAAATTGTTTCGGGCATGATGCGTGGCAATGTCTCAGGGGTTGGTAGTTTTTTCGGGAAGGCTGCAAGAAAAAAGGGTGTTAATATTGAAACTTTTTTTTTGAATGGATGGAGCGTATCACAAAAAATATTACCTTTTGGTGTAGCTCGTTTGTTACGTCATGTTGAATAAGAATCCTTCGGAAGGTATTTGGGCCACGTGTTTTTTAGTGCAATCGAAATCAACCAAAAATACAACGATGATATCATCGAATATTAACTCTGGAAAAATTAATTGTAGTACCTTCGCGTCCTAAGTAATGACGAATGTTGACGACATCATAGCTCCGCGTTCCTACAGGAATAATATACAACGTAGTTGCGTTTTTCGTCAAATGTACTGGGAGTGACTATAAGAAATTGCGAAAAAAAGTTGCTTTTAGGTGAAGGGGTGTGAATATAGTAACTCCCAGCAAATATTGTTCTATTTGATCGAGATGCTTAATATCGTGTTCTGTCTATGAAGCATGAGATGTTGAAAGGACCTAGAGATAAGTTTCGATTTTTCTAGTTGCACTTTGCAAAGATTGTTAACTCTAGCTACCAAGTAAAATAATTGCGACTGAGAATACCAAATACTTTTTGATCTTTTCATGACGCACACCTGAAGGCATAAGTCGGCAACCAGGAAAAATACGGTTGGGACGCCTACCCTGGTAGCGTTGGAAATACAAAATAATCGAAACACACAGTTTGCCAACACATGACTATAGTCTTTATGTCCACGGATTTGTCTAGACAGGCTTGAAGAAAAATCAACGTCTCTCTGCTTTGGTTTTTTCGCATTGCGTTGGCGGACGCACTCCATAAGCTTGTTCAGTTGAGCCTGCACTTAAGCAATATCGTGGTGTTGCTTAATGGAGTACGAGCGCAGCTTAATACAGCATCGCAATGCCTCAGCAGTGGTCACCAATGGTTCATGATATTTTGAGTCATCACTGGTGTCGCTTTCACTGCAATTAAGATTGGCGAAAGAAGGCTCGTGAACTTCCTCCACATCTTCAGCATCAATGTAGTCATCTATTGAAGCACGAATACTGAGTGCACCCATCAGTTCTGCAAGTTGAGCGCACTCTCGCTGAAACGGGATCGATTTTAATCTGTAGTCGTTTTTGGACTGGAACTCTGCATTTATTATCGCATCAATTGGCCCTGTTTTCACCCAGCAGTTTCTGATTACTTGCTCGCTAAAGCTTCTCCAACTCTCGATCGAGAACTCGATCGCCTCCAGCAGGGTCAGCTTGCGCTCTGTGTTCGATTTCACCAAGTGCAGACACCGTCGAAGAAAGAGTTTTTTGTATCTAGCTTTGAATGAGCGAATGATTCCTTGTATATAGAAGAGTAAGAGCATTTTTGAGCAAAATCAGATAGCATCATAAAGATTTTCGCACACCTACATCCATAGGCTGTATACTTTATGTCATGATCGGAGGGAGGAACACGATCTCGATACTATCATGCTTGCATATGGCCTTGTGACTTGAGGCGTTATTCAGCAGAAGTAGAACGCGCCGTCCATGCATAAGCAAGTTTCTTACCAACGTCAATTACCTTGAGGCAGCGTGGCGATTTCACATTTCCTATGACCAACATTTTCGTCTTCTCGCTTCCGCTTGCGTTGCTGCAAAGAGTAATTGTAACTCGTTCCTTCACCTTCTTTCTCCCTCTCACTTGAATGGTGGCAAGTGTTTTGTTCGGAGGTAAGCGGTAGTATAGTGCTGTCTCATCGAGATTGAACACATCGTCGGGACTGCATTTCGCGATAAGCGACTGAAGCTGCGTACGTGATGCCTTCAACACCGTCTCGCATACGCTTCCACTCTCACCAGGAAGAGTACGGCTTCTAATGCTGTTCCTCTCCTCAAAGTTACTGAGCCAGCCATTCGAGAGCTGTAGCTCGATCTCATTGATCTTCAGCTACTCACGGAAACGAAAACCTTTTTCAAGAATGAGGTCATCCGAGAGATAGATAACGTCTTGCTAGGCGCCGGTTAATATTTGATTTCCAATCAACCATCATTATCCACCACACTTTTCTCAAATGCGTGCCGTTTAAACAAGCGACGAAATATTGCATTTTTGAAAAGCTCTGTCAATCAGTAATCGTGACGTAGTAATATTACCTCCCGACTTCTCTCCTACTCTACCGCTCGGTCAGAAATTTGCTAGTAGATGTTACTGCTTATCGTACCAATTCCCAATTGTCCATGCGAAATAGCACCGAAACCCTACACCATACCAGTTGCAGTGAGCACAAGCGCAAGCTCAAATCCTGCTGTCACGGTGTGTATGTGGATCGTGTCGAAAAACGTGACGGGTTCAGGAGTAGTCGAAGACTGTGTCGTGCCATTTCTTATTCGTCAAGGTGACCCCTTATCACCTAGTCTCTTCGTTATGTTCATCAAACATTTAATGAATTCCCTCCATCAACGATTAACCCTTGGAATTCACCTCCCAAATCATACCGATTCACATCTTACATTGGCTTTTGCGGATGATGTCACCGGCCTTCTCACTGATATTTCAACGGCTCCTCAATTTATCGCCCAGGTGGATCGCTTCTGTACCTCATTCGGGATGACTCTCAACGTCACGAAAACGGTTATTATGCCGTTCCGGCCTTGGTCTCCTGCCTTGGCAACTTCACGGTGCCATTTATCCGACCTTGCTGTCCGGGTCTTAACTGACATCGATACTACCCAACATCTTGGCGTATCCTTCGGCCCATCTATCAACTCTACCACTCAATTCGATCCCCTACTCAACCGAATCCATCACCGTGCTCTTCTTTGGCTTTGGCGGGTGCGCACTCTTCGTGGCCGAGTACTCATTGCGAAGACTATCCTCCTATCACTGCTCTGGCATGTCGGCTCGGTCGTTTACTTTACGGATGACCAGCTCGCCCGCCTCGACCCAGTTATCCGTAACTTTGTCAACGCGGCAACCAGTCCTACTCTACCCTCGAAGGCCGTCGCTGGTCAGCTCAATAAATGCTGGCACCCGGTTTCGAGATCAGATGATGGTCTCTCCCTCCCATCCATCCCCACTTTTCTACGCAGCCTTCGTCTCTCCATCTTAGTCTAAGCACTCCATCAAATTCATCACCATCCACCAGGTACCCCACACTGGTTGTCACCTGCGTTAAGTCTCTTTTCTGCCAGCTTATCCCCACATGGCATTGGTCTCGACATTCTCTACTTACCCACTCTTCCACCGATCATTATCAATTTTCCTCGTTGGCGTTATCTTCCAGCAATTTGGCTCGACACTTTTCGTCAGTGGTGCTAAAAACGTTTACCACTGGTACCTGATGCTCCTCGAAACCTTCTTAACCGCATCTGTCAACCTCTATGGACAAATCGCTTCCTCACGGTTAGGCTCAACTCCCTCCCCCTTTGTCGTGCCATCACCATCAGCTACCATTTCACCGCCTCGAAGCTATATCGATTTGCCGACTTCTGCCGCTTCTTCAAGTCCCCTCCCTCACCCGAATCCCTCCGATCTTTTTTACTTGGAAAGTTCACAACGCCAATAATAGTTATCCAACACTACTCCACAAACTTGAACCACTTACCCTCGTACCCAACTGCTGGAATGCTTCGTCCACTCCCACATTGTCTCCAATCAAGCGCTCTTGATCGTTGGTACTTTGCTGACCTTCCCATTCACAGGCGATCAACTTGGTCTCTCCCCATCGATCCGTCCACTCCAACTTCCCTCCACATTTTGGGCCTCCCAGCGAGTCCTTGACCATTACAAACTCCCCGTTTATTCCGATATTCTTTTCCGCCTGCAACACATTGCGCTTGAATGTCACTACAAATACCAATGGCGAACGCGTTTGGATCTCCCGACTTCTTGTGTACATGGCTGCACTACTCTGGAAACCCCCACCACCTATTTTGGATCTGCCCAGTTGTCCGCATTGTTTGAGATTCTACCTCCAGTCTTTCCATCGCATTTTTTCACGTTCGCATCGACCAGCGATTAGAAAAAAATATATAATACAATTATTTTGTCATTTTATTTATTGAATAATTTATTATTGTGAATTCTGAGCAGAAATACTTACTGTATTGGACACAATAATATTGTATTGTTTTCAAAGGTGTTCTTTTTAAAATGGATGGCTGCTGAGGTTAAATAAACGGTTGGTCGCTGGCTTTTGAGAAAACCACTGGCCTTGACACGTGAATGGGATTCAGCCTGCTGAGCCAGCTTCACACGCACAGCTTTCTCGATGCCCAGCGAAACAAAGCAAATGTCAAGCAAGTGTGTGCGCTCTTCTACAGCAACGCGGGTGACTGCAAATTCACGTGCAACAAGTGCGGGTGCTCTCGAGCCCAAGCAACAGCGTCCGGCTACTTCAATCTGCTGAGCCATCTCAACGCAAAGCATCCCGGATTCATGGCCGAGTACGAGAAGTTCACGCGGAGTACTGACGTGGATCTCAGCGCCTGCGGCTACATCGACGAGCGCACAAACGAGATCTACCGCTGGATGCAGCGAATTGTGGAGCGCAACCACCCACTGAACGAAGTCGACAACCCGCTCACGCGCTCCATCTCTCGCCTCAAGCCGATCTCCGCCAGAACCTTGCAGCTTTACATGCAGCACGTGGCCACGAGCGTCGGTGCTGCTGTTGCGACAGAGCTTGGAGATACGTTTGGCGTCATGTTCGATGGCTGGACAAACGGACCACATCACTACGTGGGATTCTACGGTGTGTGCGCTGTCGACGGCCAGCTTCGCCAGCCTCTTTTGGCTCTCTCTCCAATGGAAAGCGGACAGTCTGCGGACGCCCACATCGAGCTTCTGAGAAAAGTGTTGCCTATACGAGAAGACCAGTGACAAGATCAAGTTCATCGTCAGCGTCAACTGCGCGACCAACCAGAATATCGCCACCAAAATTGGTGTCCCACTCGTCGGCTGTGCTAGTCATCGCTTCAAGTTGGCGGTGACCAAATTCCTGGCCCCTTTCCGCGAGCCAACTGATCCGATCCACGCTCTCATGGATCATCTTCGCCAGCCTAACAAGTATACTGATCTTTCGCTGCACACCTATCTGCGCCCCATCAAAGCCAACGTCATGCGTTGGTCCTCCACGTACGACATGGTGAAGCGATACCTCGCCATCCGAGAAGCGGCAAAGCGAGTGGTGGCCGTGGAAGCTTTATCCCCAAGCAGAGCGCGCACAAGAAGATGAAGGCTTTGTTCTCGCAGCTGAACGAGCTCGAGAGCGTGAGCAAAACGCTGCAAGCCGAAAATTGTTCTCTTGCGGACGTTCGTCTTCTCTTTGACTCTGTCGTGGAGAAGCATCCAGTCGTGGGCGAGTACCTTCTTCCGACCGCGAGAATTAATCACTCGCCGGTGTTTGAAAGCGCTGTGGTGAATGTCATCAACGAGCAGCCTCTGACAGGGAGCGAGTCGAGGTCGGTGCTGTCGTTTGCTACTGAGGTTGACTTGGCGCCAGCCAGACCAGTGGGCGGCGATGACTTCGCGACTTCCGTTCTACGCCAAGCCAAGAAACCGCGCCGTATCGATAGCGGCATTGTGGTATACAAGCCTCTTCTCAAGCTGATTCCTCCGACAAGCAACCATTGCGAGCGTCTATTCTCCCAGTGCAAGCTGATCCTGACGTCCCAGCGCCAGGATCTGCTGCCTGCAAACTTCGAGATGCTAAGCTTTCTTCGAGCGAATCGCAAAATGTGGGGGCCATCATCACTGGCTGAGTATAACGAGAGAGACGTCTAGCTCTTTGAGAGTGCATTGCACGTACTTTAGATACTAGATCAGTGCGTTTTTCTGACACCATAACCATCATCTCATTACAACAACAAAAAACATTTTGGAAATGACTTGGAAGAAAAATGGCTCTTTACCACCATTGCCAGGGATTTCTGAGCAAGTATTTCTTATATAAAAATGCCACAGCGAGACGTCAACTCACCTCCTTTTGGCATTTCTATGATTGACCGATTGACTCAGAAATCTGGCAATGGCGCGGCTTAAACCCAGGGCAGTCGAGTTGATCGGCCATGCCATCTCCACTGCACCAAATTCGTGAGCGCTATCATTGGTATGTGAGTTGTGAATAAAAGCAATACCTTTTGCAGTGTGCAGTAATTTATTACTGCGATCGCCTTGTATTGAATAACTATTATTGTGGGAAATGATCAGTTGATAAATATTATATTTTATTTTCCAAACGCTGGTATCGACTGGCACCATGTACTGTTTCTCTATCAGCTCCGTCCAACATTCCAACATCGCACACAGTTCAGCAACACTGTCACCTTTCGAATGTTCCACTGCCTTCGCGGTTGTGTCCTTCGCGCTTTGTGACTCCACCGCAACAACCGAATATACAACTGCACTTCAACTTCCAGTCCCCATTTTATTGTTCATCAAGTTAGAGCTTCGTTCGTCCAAAATACTGATGCATTCCACTCGATCCCAATGGCAGCAAAAGGAGCAGGGCCCTCTCGATTCTCTTTGGCTATGGGAAACCTCTCCGACTTCTGTCTCCACTGTTACCGGTTCCAACTTCTCTCTGGGCCCTGTCAGACTGGTACCTCCCGATCTACCCTTACACAGCACTAGTGCAGCTCTCCTACCTCCACGCTCAATCCTTCCCCCGGTTCCCTCACTTCCGGCTCAACCTCTAGTCCCTAGTTTTCCAATTTTGCCTAGTTCTACAGTTTTCTACTAGTCCACATATAGGAAAGTCCAACGTAAGTATAATGAAACGTAACTTCCCACGAGAACACTATCGCGTGCAACGTTGTAATGCGGGAGAGGAGGGTCGCGAGCTGCGCACACTAATAGATGTGATTATTCTCGTTTACATTTGTGCCAGTCGGTTGACGAATGCAGCGGTGCATTTTTCCGTGCCTCGAGTCAGCTGAAATATCTGAAAACTGTCAATCGAGAACAAATTGTGTGTATTGGAAACCCACCAACAAGTGCAAGGATCTTAATGCTGAGGTGCAAATTAATGCTGCAGGGGATACAGAGCTTATATGCCGCACATTGAACGGTGTTGCTTGGACCTCTCCATCGGAGCGTCCGACAGATTCAGACTTATTCTTCCCGAAAAAAAATACGTCTCCTGAAACTATCCATATATCCAGGCTAGTATCATCATTTAACATAATGAATAGCATGGTCACCACTTGGCATCAGTATATGGTATCTCGCGGAAGATGCCTACAGGCAAGCTGCATAAAGTCGAGCTCAGGCTCAAGCTTTGATGTACACTCAGATAACTAACTATCCATGTCAAACTCGATCAGTTTATGGCCATCGTATAAGCTATACTGGCCAAGTGGAGATATTTTGGTGCTATCGATATGAGATCCCTGTGCGTGATCTGTGTATAGAAATGATTGAAAATAAGAAATTGATGCACCAATTGAACTTTTACGAACGGGATCAAGCTGCGATTTAGATGTCATCCTTTTGGATGGCAATGAGCTCTTTATTGCATCCAAGGCTTAAAAGACTCGCAATGGTTCACGAACATCCTTATCAACCTCTCCGAGTCTTTCCATGACATTTTGTTTGTTCGCAAGAGCCACCAGCTGATGAACGGTGTTACTTAACAGCGAATGCTCGCTCTGGATTGACTTCGGCCAACATGCGCGCTATTTATACATCGAACTGCTGAGCAAAATCATCATTTGTATTATGAAGCCTTCCTTCCGAGAAACGACACGGAAAGTATGTTTTGCTACTATGAAAAACAAAGCGGAAAACATGAAGCTTACATCAGAGGATTTATCAACTCTCGAAAATGCAATACTGCCTTACAAAGGTTTTTCAGTGCGATGCATTACAAATACAACTAAACATCATCTCTGCTACAGTAAAATATTATGCCGGCACTGCATCCGCTGTGCGGAAGGAAATAATCGTCTCTGTTCATAAGCTATTCCAGGCGTGCTACGCAATACCCATTTCGTATGAGAAGTACATCAATATCATTGAGACATTCACAGTGGTCGTCGGTTCCAAAAAAGCATTCCTATTTCTTCCCCGTTGCCTATTTATCGCCGTACGTAGGCAATTATTGATATTTAAGCTTCATAATCGAAACACCATTGTGATCATAGCTTGCACCCAATCCAAGCGGAGAAATTAATGGGTTTTCGGTGCTTGCAGCAGTCCATCAACAGAATAGATCGCTATATATTTTGCAATGGCTGCTAGGATTCACATCTAACCGCATCGATTGGATTTCAGCACCATCTTACAACGCTGGAATTCAATGCAGAATACAACTCGCCCGAGACTCACAGTGGAGCGTTTTGGGAGAGGTGGACAATGGTTTTTTGCCATTCTACCTACTCATCTGCACGCGGATGCTTCTCCTTCGTCATGTGCTGAAAATCGGATCGCAATCAGAGTGTTCTCAGAGGGAGGTGGGAATTTTGATTGACGATTTGCTAAAATGTCAATTATTACACGAGCTTTTCATGATCACGGAACTATCACTTTGTTCCTTGTACAGCTTGCAAGTAAATAGTTTCCATCCTCTCAAAATTCGAAATATACATCTACAATATCTACAGCTTGACAAAGATCAGAATGGACTGCTGTCAGAGAGCGAGCTTATTTGTGGATACGGCAAATGCAAAGCATTTCAGCCCGATCATTTGTACGATTTGACGCCAGTTTTTGTTCACCAATTATTTGAGGAGTCCAGGACATTTCCACCCAACAACGAAATAGACTACAAGACATATATCGACTTTACGCTGTATATGATGGATGACTCGTCAATCTCGTCCTTAAGGGTACACTTTGTTCGTTTTTGAAGCTGTACTGTGTTGAGTGTTTTGTCAGTTTTTATGGACGGTCTTGGATGTTCAAAAGCAAGGCTATTTGAGCTTTGAAACAGTTGATCTGTTTCTTCGAGATGTTGTTGAAAAGATTTTTTGTGAGAATCGCACTAAGCATGACGAGGGCCATAAAGGACACAATGATCGTCTCAGATTCATACAGCATTTGCGTGTAAGAAGTGAAGGTCTTGTGTTACACGCATGTTATGAATCAAATTCATCTAGATGCAGGTCTTTGACGCAGTGAACCCATTGAGACAGGATCGAATTACTTGGCAAGATCTAAGAAGGTCCAAGTTGGGGCCGCTCGTCGCAAGACTACTAGTGGACTACCGAGCGTATCGGTCGTTCACGGAACGCTTGTCTTTTTGACGCAAAGGAGAATTCGAGAATTACGTCAGCTCTTAGTGATGTGCTATGGTACTCAAGTTGCGAGCAGCCGATATTGTCTTATCGCTATCTATGTGTAATGGCGTGAAGGCAGTGGCTGTCGCTAGCTGACGTTATTTCATCGTTATCTCGATAGATTGCGACGTATACTTAGCGCGTTTGATTGAGCACGTGAGCGAGCGCGAAGTTAGATACTTTGAAAATAAAACACACAAACAATCTCGTTTCTTTCACAGTTTTCATCACGAACACTTTCAAGGGATATACGTTTGCACAGGCATGGTTCCCAAGGTGCGTCCGTTGGGATCTGTGTAAGTTAGTACGTCATCAAATCTGATACTTAAGACTGTATCGAGCTGAAGGCACTCTCCGGTTATTGCAGTAAACTGGTAATACTTGTAGTGCTTTGTGGCAGAAAGAGACTTTTCGCTACACGTGGTGAGGTCAGTTATAATCGTATCAAAGTCACCACCAACTCTCGCATTGATTCCTCGTAGAACGCCAGGCTGGTCATGGCATCCGCCACCAATACATTGCATGTAACCAGCGCAAAGTCCTGAAGCTTCACAATCGTCACCCTCAGAAATACCCTCAGCAATTGTATTACCCAGGTCCATATACAAGACCGTCCGAAATCGCTGTGTTTTAGCGTAATCACCGTCACCACCGTCATGACTGCCATTACGGTCATCACGGTCACCACGGTCATCAATCAAAGACGTTGCCAGTTGGTCGACTTGCACGAAATAGCAGATGAACAGTACCGCTGCAAGATAGGCGGTAGCTCCAGTCGTGTTGTCGAAATTTGTTTTGACAAGCTCGGAACACCAACGGTTATCTTAACCTTGGATTGACAGAGAAGTATTCACGGCGCTGAAGTTGATCGATTTACCCTGGTACACATTGATGCCAAAATTGTCGGAGGTGACTGCTGAGAAGCACTCTGATAGCATTTGTAAATGGGATCACTTCCAGAGAGAATACGATAATAAAGGGTGTGAGTAGTTTCCCCTCCGGAAATCTCCAACGAATTTTGTTTACAGATGAGTAAATGTCTGGCATTTCGACACGTCATCGGTATAGAGAGGCTGAGTAGAAGAAAGCAATCTTTTTTCTCAATACGGAAAATTTGCATTGCAATTTGTCTTATAATCTGTGGGAGTGAGAGTTTGCTTATATTACTAATGTGACATGCCTCCCTAGGAAAACGAAGCATTCACAAAATCGTATTTCCCGTTTGAGCAGTTGGCGATTATAGAGTGTGTATAGAGATGCTACCACCCTGTATTGGTTGTATTGCAGCAAATAAGCGCCTAGGGCCAAAGCTTTCATGTGAAATCTGCTAAAATACTCTATAGGGAGAAAATCCTACTTGAAAAAAATTTTGCACAGGAGCATATATCCTGTTCGAATTTAAAAGTACCTCAGCCCTGTAATAGGATAGAGAGTGCGAGAGATGGAAAAAGAGTAAACGCTAACCAAGCTGCTTATGATTTATGATTTATGATTTATGATTTATGATTTATGATTTATGATTTATGATTTATGATTCAATGTTTTATGGAGAGGAATTCTGATTCCATACCGAATTCCTCAAGTACAGAAGAATATAGCATGTCGAGCGTCACATTTTCTGAGGTGTATAACACGCGACGACAACGACGGTGTTTGCTCGGATGATGTCACCGCGTGATATATGCACAAAAGTGCTCCACAATAAGCGAGGAGATTGGGATTTTTCTCAGTACGATACCCTTCGGAGGCCTCACACGCCATTAGCCATGTTGAAGTCTTGTAATGCTATGGAAATAGTTATTTTCAAATACTCTAGCTACCAGAAACTCTGGGACGTAGTTAAATGCTTTGTGTGGTGTCAACGCGCTTGGAATAAAGACATAGTCGCACCGATTGTCGCAGGTGCCATTATATTGCTTGCCTGGTTGTATCAAAAGCCGAAACGTAGGATATCTTATATAGTAAACCCACATAGAAAAAAACTTCTACAGACTTAGGCGAGTATGCTTGTTGCTCAGTATTGAGTTTTACCCATCTTCATTCACGACTGCGTCCAGCTTGAACGAATACAGATGAGGCTTACTCGAGCTTTGTCGGACTCAAACCACTGTAAATGAAAGTGTACAAATATTTTTTATCACTTCGGAGGTCGATGCAGGCATTCGATAAGAACGACAATGAGACTGAATAGCGTGCTCCACATCACTCAAAGTTGATGACTATTCTTCAAGCTTGGGTTCATAGAGCGCCGCTTTGACGCTGCCATAAACTCTCTCATTCCAGTCGCATTTCCGTCGATGAGTACACTGAACCCAAAAGACAATCTGACAGACTCAATTGAAATTGGAACGCGGTAACGAATATATCACTAAACATCGAGGTTGCATGTCCATCTCACTGAGCCTGTCCCCTACTACAGCCATGCGCTTCCGCCTCGAGATTGCGCGCACTCATTCCAGGTACACTAACAAGGTTGCTACTTTGCAACCCTCATCCATTCACTCTATTTTTGGAGAAGCCTTGCAATTGTCCGTTTGGTATGAGCACACATGAGGGTATGTCGCCTACTTTCTACTTGGCCAGTCAGCGATCTATAGCTCTTTAAACACCAGAGAAGCCAAATCCATTCAGAGATATCATGACACCGTTGCAACCGCTCTCTGTGACGCAATACTGGATGCCTGATCATTTATGCAAAGTGGGTTAAGGCATATCATCTTATAATTCATAATTTATCTTATACATTTGCATAGGTCTGTTACGACTGCGCGACTTCTTTCACATTGTTTCGACGACGACACCATTGTCGTTTGTGTGGGCAAATATTTTGTTACGAATGCAGCGATCACTTTGTCGATCCTGTTCCTCATGGTTTCACGCCAGAAAATGGGCTTATTCGGATTTGTAACTTTTGCTTCCGATACATTCACGCGAAAAACACGACAAATTTTCTGGATACGAATGCTGCGGATGATAAAGGAAGAAGGTCGATCGTCGAAGATCCTGAAGAAAGGTCAGAAATCTCTTGGTCTGGAACAGAAGAACCGGCAAGAAAGTCGTGCGTAGCACCGGCAGTGGATCCTGAATCAGCAATGTATCCCAGACTTCCTTCTCCGATCTCTGAATCGGATGACACGACTCAGGAAGAAGTCACAGGTCTTTATGTGTCGCCGCAGAAGGATATACATGTGACATCAGAGCCCGTTTCTCCACAAGCCGATCCAGCTGACATTTCCAAAATATCATCGTTCTCGAATCGCTCGGAAGCTCGCGGAAGAGATATGATTCGTCGGGGAAATGGACGAAGGTCAAGTACAGAGCTTTTGAATGCCTTGGAACGGAATAGCTCGATCATGGCGGAGGAAAGCGACGCATTCTCTATCAATGCATTTCGATCCTGGTCTGAAAAGCTTCATAGAGAGAAGCTTGACCTGGGGAATGCACATATGGTACGTAAATCCCGCGAAGGTTTTGGAACAATGTGGCTTATTTACTAATGACGCTAGCATTACGCACACAGACGCATTCGATTAAATCTGGAGACGCTTTTCGATAATTCGGACCGCGCACTTCTCAATGATCATCAAATCGATAAAGCTGAAGTCATCAGTATGTTATCGGCAGCAACATTTTTCGCTTTGGAGCACATTATTAGCAGCCTGAAACATCGCAACTCGAATGGCTCCAATTATGACAATCTGATCAAAGTAAAATGCATTCCATCCACCACGAGCGAACCCCATTCCAAATCTATTTGGCGTATGAACGCCTACAGCCTCCAGTGGTACGCGGGAACCGTATGTAGGAAGCACTTGTGTCACAAACAAATGGCACGCGAACTGCAAAATCCGCGGATCTTACTCTTGGCTGGAGGGATCAGCTACGATCGGACATTTAGTACGGGCCGATTGACTTCTTTGGATACGTTGCTGGAGCAAGAGCGTAGTTATATGAGCATTTTAGTCGGGAAAATCTCCGCGTTACGGCCCGATTTGATATTTGTGGGTAGAACTGTGTCCCGTGTTGCACAGGAAATGCTACGCGACCGCGGTATCGCAGTCGTCCTCAACGTGAAGCGCTCGATACTCGAGCGGATTGCACGACATACCAACGCCAGGGTTCTATCATCCACAGATCACGTGGATCAAGCAGATCCAAATCACGTCATCGGAACATGCAAAAGCTTCATCGCGAGGACGGTGACACCGAGCTTGAGCACCACATCAAGGACTCTGGGCGATACTGGAGCTGGTTGTGCACAGCGAGGGCGAGTCGAGACATATTTGTACTTGGATGGTTGTCACCCTCACAACGGATGCACAATCACAGTCTCTGGTCCAGAACGTATCATGCTGGAAATGCTTAAACGGTCTTTGTACCATATTTTACGTGTGTCGTATGCGATCTTGCTAGAGGCGAAAACACTGTCGGATCTGTACATTCATCCCGAGTTTGTTGAACAATTGAAGCTATCTGGTCGAAAAGGACAAACTGTCGCGTGCACTTGCTGCCATCTTCGCGTGAATGATGACGGGAATGGTAAGCAGCCAAAGTATGTACAATGTATGTTTGCGCGAGAGATGAAGCTGCAGATCGGAGACGCAGGGGATCTAACGCTGGGGAATTTTATATTGCAGGAAATCAACGGCTTGGACAAGAGATGCCCGGTACCTTTGTGCCTGATGTTATCTAGTGCTTGCGTTGTATTGATTCCGGGTGATGATTGTAGAACAACAGATGTGCGTATTCCATGGCTGATCATATAAAAAGTTTCACTGCGGGCACTCGCACGCTTGCCGTCTCATTTGAACAAGTTCCAGATGCCAATGCGTCCAGTCTTCCATCGGCAGACAGCGGTAAAATGAACTCCAGTCACAAAGTAGGTGGAGAGACCAATTTGCTCCAAGAGGCCGATGAAAACGCACCGCCGGTCTCATTTTGGAGATGGTGCCAAGAATGTGACAGCTTGATTACTCCCGTCACGCTCCTGACCAGCTCATTGTTGTACAAATATTCGCTGGCTCGATTTTTGATGATTTGCTTTATGAAAAGCGGCGGGGCAAAAGTGTGGATGTCGGATCAGCTTGATTATTCGCAGTGTCCACACACTTGTGAGCAGCACGTCATGTTCTTTAGCACGGGTCGCTGGGTACTGCGGTGGGATGTATGGCGTCGGGAATTGCTTGAGCTTGGTGGATTATACAATCGGCCGAGTGTCGAGCAAAAGATAGTTGACGTCGATCATGTGACATGGAAGCTGAAAAGGATGTATGACGGTCTGATTGAACAACGTCAGAATCTTGAGTCGGCTCTTGCAGAATTGAAAACTGAATTGGAGAGCAAAGTGAAGAATCTTTCTGGCTTTATCGACTCATTGAACGACAATGAAGCGATTCGGGCTCAGTGCATGCTCGAAATGGTCTGTATGCACAAGATCGTCCACATCGATCAGATGTTGTTTCAGGACAGGATTGATGGGATCTTTTGTGATGAAAAATTACTTTCGTGGCCACTAGTTCGACGTCTGAGGAAGGCATACAACATTGTCAAAGTTGATTTGTACAAGAGCGCATGCAGAGAATGTTACGCCTTCGTGCAAATCCAAAAGATGATCAAATACCATACATCTGCACTATGTACATCCAGCTCCTTTTCTTCATCCTCATTTCCAGCTAAATTTGGTGCCTTTCTTGAGCTCATGCAAGCACAAGCACTGATCCTTCGCTCTCCACTGGTGTCTCCACGGGAAGGGTTGGACAAATTCAATTCGATAGCTGCTTCCACTAGCGACCTGTTCAATGAACCGAGCATCTTACCAGCTGTCCATTCCGAGCTTATAGTCGAGAATGAGCGCACATTCATGATCGAAAATCCGCTGCCCACCGAAATTCTTTATGAGGAATTGAATCTCGCAACATTGACGCCGTCGACTGTCAAATTGGAAGTGGCTGCCAACCTAAGCCTCAAGGTCAGTTAGAAACGGTTTGATTATGAATCTCATTGTAACGACATCGTGTAGAACACTACTGGCTGGGGCTCACGAGTATTCGACATGCATCGCATCATTGGTGACTATGAAAACGATAGAGATCTCAGGATTGATTTACCAGCCATACTTCTCGAGGGTCACACAAGCTTGATTCTCCAGAATCAACCAGCTGAGTATATCTTTGTGGATGAAAATATTCCAATCACTTTTGTAGCTCTGGTGCTTTCGTCCAAATCGTATGAAGAAGCGCTAGATGGATGGAAATTGTCAATACACCACGAGAATACGATCACCTTTGGAGAAAACGCGGTGGATGAGGATTCGAATTCCATCTCATCAAACTGGATTCAGTCGGCTTTTGCATCAAGTAAAGCAGCAAATGTGTTTCGTTACGTCATGGAGGAGACACCTATTCATTCCTATGTCATGAAGCACATACTCCCTCCTCACCAAGTTATTACTTCAACTTTTTCGGCCTGGGAATTCTCATGCACGACATTCTTTCCCCTTCAGGTAAGTCTTATCATGAATCGATTCAATAGCTCTAATCTCGATCTCGATCTCGTAGTTCCATATCTTACGAGACCTCTTGTGTAAAAGTCATGAAGACTATGTGTCTTCGATAGCCCATGTGGACGAATGGGACACAACGGGAGGTAAATCTGGGGCTTCTTTCTTCCGTTCAATGGATCATCGATATGTCATCAAACATATCACAGCCACAGAGTTCCAGGTGCGATCCAATCTCTCCAACTCACGAATTCACGTTCTGGTACCCATTCCATGTTTCATTGTAGAGTTTCCTGGAGGTTGCTCCATTATATTTCGGCTATTTCGGCACTTTATATTGCGATCGAAAAAGTAGTTTTCTGGCCAAGATTTTGGGACTCTATCAGACCTCTTTTGTGAATAAAGTCGTTGGGCATCGAATGACACAGCACATTATTGTCATGGAGAATGTGATTGATGACGACACAGTTACTCAGCTGTACGATTTGAAAGGTAGCACGAGAAATCGCTATAGCACAAAGTGCGATCAACCATCAGATACCGCCGCTGCATCGATGGAAAGCAGCGACACCACTTCAACATCCGACCTGCAAGTACTCTCTGCGCATTATTCAGTCTTGATGGATGGTAATTTGTCCGAGTACACTGGAGGACATCCACTTGGAATGATTGAAGAGGATTATGAAGTGTGGTGGCAATCCGTGCAAAGTGATGTCATGTTCCTTGCATCTGTGAATGTAATCGATTATTCTATGTTACTGGGCTTCTCAGCGTGCAAGGAAAACACGCAAACATGCCGGATCGTTGTGGGTATCATCGACTATTTGCGTCAGTTCGATTTGATTAAAAGAATGGAAAGTGTTGGTAAATCAGTAAGTATGATAACTGGGCAAGCATCTCCAACCATTATAGAGCCAACACAGTATGCAAAGCGATTTCTGGAGGCAATGCAGCGCTATGTAATGCCTGTTCCGTTGCATGCATTCCGTCTTGGCGAAAAAGAGTAATTAATAAACGTATCTATTGATGTCGAACCGAACCTAACAATTAATTCCTAAAGCGACACGCATGGCCGGATTTTTGGATTTGAATGTCAATCGAGCCAGCTATCGAGCTTGCGTTCAGTATCAATCCCATGACGCGTTGTATGGTCTTGCTTGGTGTGATAGGCCGAATGACTTGAGACTGGCTGTATCCACATTCATACAAGGGGTTTATGAGAACAAGCTCAAGGTGAAATCTTCTTGTTGCTCATTGAAGCAGAGCGCTCACATTATACTGAGATCCTTCAACCGGGGGCGACGAAAATGATGCAAGTTTGTGAAGTGGATCATCCGTACCCTCCGACTAAAGTTATGTGGTCACCACATTCATTTCAAAGCACTTTGGCTACAGAACATATCGCTACAAGCGCAGACTACCTGCGCCTCTGGAGTGTTACGGATGAAGGAATCGCTCTGCGTGCCGTCGTATACACTGTAAGTTCTTTCTTCATCATATAATTTCGTTGCAAACTAGTGAGGGGATCTTTTAGAAATCAGAGTACGCGACGTGCGCGCCTTTGACTTCGCTTGATTGGAATAGAACAAAGCCAGAGATGATTGGGACTTCCAGTATCGATACGACATGCACAATTTGGGATCTCAATGTTTGTTGAAATAGAAACTTGATATTTCATCAGCTTCATAGCTTGCATTGATATCCTTCGAGATGATAGAATATCACCGCTCCAATGCAGCAAATTATTGCACATGATGCCGAAGTGTACGACATGGCTTTCTCGTCTGAATCGAATATATTTGGTTCAGTTGGAGCTGATGCATCGCTTCGAGTGTTTGATCTAAGGTGAGTTGTTGAATTTTTCAAGCTGTATGAAGAATCACATATGAAGTATCCTAGAGCATTGGAGTCCAGTTCAATCCATTACGAGTCTCAAGAAGGAAAGCCCTTGCTTCGCATTGCATGGAATCAAATTGATCCCTACTATGTGGCAGCGATTGTTGACGAAAGCTCTCATGTTGTTGTGCTAGACCTACGAAACGCATCTTGTCCAGTGTTTGAGCTAAGCCAGCATAGGAAGTGCCTAAATTCGATCGCTTGGTCGACGCATTCTCCATATCATTTGGCAAGCGTGGCAGAAGATTGTCTTGCGATCATCTATGATCTTTCGGGCTCATCTAGTGCAAGTGGGAACGTATCACTATCCAACAGCCATGGGTGTACGGAAGATGTCAAGTATTCTACACAGTTAGAAGACTCAAATACTTCAGAAGGTATCCCCACATCCGTCATATTTCGCACGCAAAGCCCGATCAATCAAATACGTTGGTGTTTTGGGAGGCCAAATTGCGTCAGTATCGCCGAGGATCACCAGGTGTACGCCATAGAATTATAGTTAACGGTACAATTCTTCCTCCGTTGCTCCAGTTACACAAATGTGGTGTGGCGACTCAGATTTGGCATTTTGTAGACCAGTCTTGAGATGTATCGCAAGCCATTGATGTAGTGAGAGCATTCTACCTTTCTTGATAATGATAAAAATACGAATTTTGGCGACTGGTGTTAAATATGGAATTTTTGTGCGTTGGAGTGTGGAGGCAATAGTGTACTAGTTGTAGGAACATGTATTGCTTGCATGCAGCGCAAAGTGCTTTAAAACAGCTCTCATGCTAGAACAGCACTTAAGCGAAGAGCTAAAGTTCGTGACACTTTTACGAAATTACATCCATGAAAAATGGCGCAAAGTCGCCGAGAGCAACTTGAACAATGGCGGCGTGAACGCGAGCGTATACAGCAAGAAAGACGAGAAAACACCATGTCATTAAGCTCCGCTAAAGCTCCCTTCTCTTCCTTGACACATCGTGTACCAATACAAGCGGTTCCTTCTCAGAAAAGTGATCCCCCTCGTCGGAGTATACAACGCAAAGGTCTACGGACAAACTATCAACGGATGTAATGTGTGTTGGTTATCCAGCGTCAATTTATGCTAATCTTACGGTGTAATGGGACTAATTGAATGTGCGTAGATCCTCAGAGACGAATGCATTGGTCGATGGCAATAGGAGCGCTCTATCTGATGCATCGATTCCTAAGCGACGGAGAAGTTTCTTGTCGCCAACACCAGACAATCCAGCGCTTGCTGGTGGTGCGAAGCGCGTGCTGACACCGTCAGGGAATGATGCAGCCTCTGTTAACATGACAGAAGGCGAAGGAATAAGCGAGCACTTTGTCGCTAGTGATTCAGATGATAGTTTTGTGAATGGAGAGATATTGGACAAGGAAGAGGACAAGAGGGAAGATGTTAATGAAAATGCTTTTACGGCTAAAGAAACATTGGAAGCAGAATCAGTCATACAATCTCGAGAATTTGGTGAGACTAGAGAGAGCTTGAATAGTGACAGACTCAGTGAAAGACGATTCTCATCTTTTGGATCAATTCGCAAGTCAGAAGGACCATTGCGTGTTGTCAGTAGCATCGATCAAGTTGACGAGGACGATGATGAAGACGAAGATGACGAAGAAGATGAAAACGGATTTACCGCAGCGATGGAAGAGTTGGAGGAGAGGCTCCCGACAATGAGAAGGACTTCTGTTCTCGATCACAGTGATATAACCGATACAGAGACCAATTCCTTCCGAATCACACCAGTATCATCACTCTCATCAATTGAGAAAACCCTTATCGAATATCGAAGACGGTCATCCATCGATTCTCACCAAAAACAGCACACACCTCAGCGCGATTGGTGTTTGGATGATTGGATTATAACGAAAAGTCTCGGCAAAGGCAAGTTTGGGAACGTTTACTTAGCAAAGCAAAAGTTTAGTGGTGCTACAGTTGCGCTCAAGGTACTTTTCAAATCGATGCTTATTAAGGATGGTGGAGGCGGAATCTGTAACCTGAAGCGGGAAGTTGAAATCCAGTCACGTTTACGCCATCCAAACATTCTGAAATTGTACGGCTACTTTCAGAACGAGACGCATGTTCACTTGATCCTTGAGTACGCTCATGGAGGTGATTTTTACAAACATTTGAGGAAGCGTGGGCATTTCGATGAGGCTAAAGCCGCCTCATACATTTATCAAGTAATAGACGCTTTGGAGTATTGTCATCAGTGCAATGTCATTCATCGTGATATCAAGCCTGAGAATTTACTACTGGGACCACGTGATCGTATCAAGCTGGCCGACTTTGGTTGGTCGGTAATAGCTATGGCACCACATCGAAGCCGGCAAACCTTTTGTGGCACGCCATATTATATGAGCCCGGAGATTGTGGATGGAAAATCGTATGACCATCGTGTGGACTTGTGGAGCATTGGTGTGCTAACGTATGAGCTTTTATTCGGCAAAACCCCTTTTGAGAACAAAAATCACATGGAGATGTATGAAGATATCAAAAGTGCAAAATATACTTTTCCAAATGTTGCAAAAAGGCCAAAATCGAGCAAGCCAGTGGAAGAGAAGCTAACAATTGATTTGGGTGATCAGTTAGAGGAGGCCAACCACAAACATGAGATTGCAATATCCGATGATGCAAAGGACTTTATACGATCATTTCTTCAGACGGATCCAATGAGTCGGATGGCATTGACCGATGCAAAGAAGCACTCTTGGATGCTGAATCAGTCTGGTCAACGCTGATTGAGCTGCAATGGTAGTCTGTACCATATTTCCATTCTTAATAAGGTGACATGAATACGATTTTGGATGAATTTCGAATTACGATAAAGCCTAATGAAGTGCTACTCTCTACATTCGGCAAATCAAAGTGAATATCTCACTACGCATCCAATAGACCTAATACAAATCAAGTGATCACGCAATACGTAGAATGCTGCGATTCGCGCATAGATCAGAAATCACTCTATACACTGAGCTGTATCATCTAGATGTAGTCTCTTCCTCAAAGGCGTTCAAGTCAGCTCAGTGACGTCTGAAAGATCACAACGAAAGTGACGGTCACAGATGTGATGAAGTCGCTGAAATCATCGTTACATGCGCTATTTTGTACATAACAAGATATATAACTCGGTAGGATCTGAGTTTGCAAAATCTTAATTTAGCGACTTGATCGTGGCGCATTTTTGGGTTTGGGTCGAGAAAAAGTTGTATAAGGGGAGTCAAAAACACGTTTTTACACGTTCAGTTGGCCGATTGCATGTTTTGTATTGCGTAATCGTAAATGGTAGCCTTGCCTGCAATAATGTTTGATGCAAACGCAAATGGCAGTCTTACAATAGAAGACATCAAATATCCAGAATCGCACGCGAACAAAAGTGGCAGTCATTCTGTCGACGACATCACGTATCGTGAATCACACTCAAACACTGTGTCTACCGAAGCTGCACGTGTTTCAGACGCTGCGCCGGTTGAAGGAGTGACGAATGCACCATCTGCAGATGCCATAAGCGGTCGCATTATTACAGCCAAAAGAATACAGGAAGAGGAGGAGTCAACGATGCAAATATTGGATTATCGAGACGGTGAAAAGGAGGAGACACAGACACAGATGCAAAGACTCTGCGTAAATGAATCAAACTTACGCTCATCAGTCGAACGTAAGAACATGTACGCTCAGGATTCGCTTAATTCCGAAAATGCAAGGTGGGAAGGTATGCACTACCGACATTTGGCTAGTGAAATTGAGGAGACAGAGCATTCTGGAGCAGTAGAAGAGAACTTGGAATGCGAAGAAATGGTTCCACGGGAGACTGGCATATCAAATTTGAGCATGACAGTGTGCGAGATTGAAGAGAATCGGGAAGACAGTATCGTCTATTCGCGACCCGAATGCAGCAAGGGTGCTGTTTCGATTGAGGATGTAGAGAAGGGAGAACGCTCAGTAAGTAAGCCTGTTAACAATCATCAAGATGAGAGGATTTCGATCGTTGAGCAAGAGAAGAGAACCATACCTAGAGAAAATTGTGCACAAGAATACAACTCCTCTGACTCCGATATTGGGTGCTGGACATCAGATCTAAAAGCTTTTGCTGCTGATGGCGGCTTGATGAACAACAACATCAACGTAAGAGAAACAAAAGCTGTATCTAATACGATACAGTCGTCGGGATCGAAGAGGACTCCTTCGAGTGTCAAAGTGCACAAGTCAAACGCGAAGAAAGGTTATCTTAGAAAAACGCCAAAAACAAAAGCTAAAAACCGAAGATTTTCCTCTGTGAGTCGTAAACGCAAACTCTCGCATCGGGCTGAAACTTCCGATCATTTAGAACGACCGCCTTGCCCTGACATCCGCGTGAACGACTTAGAAGACTCAAATCCAGGACTTCCAAAAGATGCAGTAGCCGTCAACAGCGCACCATATCCGGCTGATTCACCCCTTACAAAAGCTTCAACGGGTCTGTATCCCACTACAAAAGGAATTGAAGCGTGGTCATGGGACAACTTCACAAAGTATTTTGACCCGATCACAAAAGAATCGATCGATTATTTGAGTCAAATCCGCTGGAAATGTGCAGACACAGTAGACATATGCCACAACGTCTACCCTCGTAGATATATGAAAACGGGTGAAGCTGCAGTTTTGAATCAAATCCTTGTAACACTCGACTCAGATCACCAAAATCGGACCAGTACTCATCACACTGGGGTCAGAGGTAGACATTATCATGATATTTGGGACGAAGAAGATTTTCTATCTCAGCAGCAAAAGCTTCAGGAGCAAGTAGGATCCAAGCATGTAGTTCCGTTCAGTAAGGAACATGTACTCACATCAAATCGGCTACTAGTACATCGATACAATGATGACGGCTTTCGCACATACATTGAACAATTAGAATCAACAGTCAGGAAGGAAGATATCACACACAGCTCGAGTACACCTTCAATTGATGTGCGAAATTGGCACGCAGCTGCGTCAGGAAATGTCAGGCTCCGGACTCAAATTGTATGTAGCCTTTTCATTTCGATGCTACTCCAGCTTGAGTCGCCTAAACTTTCTCATGATTGCAGTATCACTATGACCTTGTGCATCCAGCAGCCGTAAACTTGCGTCACAAATCGCATTTTTCACGAGAAGAACCTACCAAGACCTCAAAGACAAGCTCTGTTCGTCGAAGAAAAAAGTCGATAGCAGATACGCTGACAGAGCCTCCGGAAGACCAAGAGCCCAGTATGAGTGGACAGTCGTCCGAATGCGATGATACTGAATCGGTGGAATCTAAAATGTCCGAAGAAGACGAGATATACACGGTTTTATATGCATCTCAATGCAAATTGATGTCGCTTGCAATGGTAAATTGGCGGAAAACGACGCATTTGCTGGATAGAAGCTCATCTTATCGTCGATGCCAATCGATATTGGATCAATCTGAAGACTCTAAGCAACAGCTAGAAGCTCTTTATTTGCACCTGCACCCCCCAAAATGCGAGAAAGTAGACAATCAAAGTTTGGATGCAATCGCCTGTGCGCAAATTATAGAAACACAACAGACAAGACCTCATCGGAGCGTACCACCAAAGCATACCGTCATGGATGTCATTCGTTATGTATTGAAAACAACGCAGTCGAAAGGGATCGAAGCCATCGCAGTCGAAGGATCCATCCTATTCGCGATGCGTGTGCAAATTGGGGACGAAGTTGATGTGATCGATCATTACGGTCGATGGAACCAAGGAACTGTTCTGGATAGCTATGAGCCTGGGAATATGGCTCTACGACACTTGAAATTCCGCCTTTCTTGCTGGGGTGATTGCTATGCGGAATGGATCATGATCACGGATGCTCGTATTCTACCGCGAGGTACCGCAACAGCAAATGACAATTTCCTGATATGTCCAGCTTCCGGGAGTCATACAATCACCCTGACTCAGAAGCACGCCACCGCGCTAGAGAGATCGTTTCGGAAAAGAAATGCATTGAGTTCTGCAGCAATCGATCGACTGAAGGAATCGATTATAAGTGATTCGCCGATCATGAGGAAGCCCAAGCGAAGAAAGAAGTGCAAGTGACATGGAATCGTTATGATTCGATCATCTTGGAAAGTTGCCTGCTTTCGACATTGTAGATAGCACATACGCTTCAAAGTATCATTATTTAGGAATCATATTGGTCACTGAGCCGAGATCAACCTCCAATGCAGCCAGGTCGTAATTGTTCAAATTTTGCAATTTTCAGCATTCTCAAAAACTTGTGCGCCATGCTTCTTTGTGAGTCTTTCGGTCAGCATATCTCGGAATTGATGCATGATCGTGTGTTCTCTTTGCTGCTTTTCTTCGAAATTGATCAATTGAAGTGCTCGCTTCTCTTCAGCAGTGTACACTTGGTTCTCTTTACGTATTCGCACCGCATTCATCTTCTTGTGCCGACTTCCGCTCATGACGTACCCTAGATCTTCCAACTGCTCAATCTCCGGTCCGTTCCACCCGACTTCTCCACGTCGTGGAATTCGCATATTTTTCTGCACAAATTGAGCGATAGCAGCGCCTTCACCCGGAAGAAGTGCTTTTCCGTAGCTCAACGAGTTGCCCGATGCTTCGGTGCTTTCTTGAAGAGGTTGCGGACCAACAATTTGATGCTCGCCATCCGATTCTCGCGCATTTTGTACGGATCGCTTGAATTTTTCCACCTCAAATCCGTCGACTTGGGGCGACTCTTTGCCAGATTCAGTGTTGTCAGAGCTTGGGGAACGATATTCAACTTTGTGTTTTTTCTTACTGCTTTTCTTTTTCCCTTTTTTCCACTTCAATTTGCTTCTGCTTTCTCGATCGCTCTTCTTAGACTTTCGCTTCTTACTCGCTTTACTTTCACGAACGCGTTTATGTGATACTTTCCGCTCTTTTTTGTGCTTGAGATCGTCCTCAGACGTGATGGAAGATGCCGAAGTGAGGGATATAGAGCGTCGTTTTCTTGGTAACGAGCTCTTCTTCCCGTCATTTTGTTGTTTTGGTGGCGAGGGACTCGGAATGGTGCTCCATATACTAAATTGCAAGGATTCTCGTTTCCGTTTTCTTTCCTCAAAGAGCTTTGTATCGTCCCAATCTTTTCCGTACTGTCGTTCAGTGTATCGAGTAGAGCTCGGACGATGACGACTCGTTCTACTCACAGAAACACTCGGTGAATGCTTTCTCCTGGTGGAGGAATGTGACCCTGATCGACTGCGCGAGCGTCTCCACCGTCTTGAGTCTCTGTGGTCTCTGCGATCTCGGCTTCTGCTGTGATACCGCGGACGACTGGATGATCTCATTAAGTTCGGGAATTATCGCGAAATGTTTCATCTTCTAAAGCCTTCTTCCGGTCGGATGGTGTTGTAAAGGGGATAAGGAACACCATCACCGTTCGCTTAGCAACGGGTACTCGTGTCACGGTGCAGAAGGCTTCTGTGAATCTAGGAGTAAAGTTTTTAGACTTTGGCAGCGTTGAGAACTGCTTAGTTCTCAATTTGGATTCGATATATTATCTCATCCTTGGTATGGCCTGGCTCTAACGCAATGTGCCATGGATTGAGTGTAGCAAATACATCGTAAGAAATAGTAATAGTGCGCTTGAATCAATTTGTGACTATGATGACAGTAATATAGCATTGAGCCTTACAGTATGAAAATAACCAAAGTCTTCGATGCAAATGGATGACAATCTGCATAGCTCTTTGCTTACTCTTTTCAGCTGACATATTGTGACTATGATCTGTTCTTCTTGTTACTCTGAAAGAGACTGTAGAGTTGTGCAACTTTCACCATTTGGCAAGTGCTTATAAAGTCCAAGGACTCCAAACGATGCACAAGCCCACGCGCAAGTATCAGTCATCTAATTATGTAATAAATCACCATTTTACACTTAAAATGACATTTGTCAATGAAAACTCTATTGAGCTCTGACGAATTGATTATACAAAAGTATCTGAAGGGAGCCCACTACAGCTTTTGCTTCGATGTGGATCACTTGAGCCCTGAAAACGAATTTGACGGAACGCATCTGCTAGAAGAATGGCATTCTCATCATTCTATGGAGAAGATATATCGCGATCTCGAACGATTACAAAGTATTTTAGAGACTCAGGTTGTCATTTATCACTTGTTAGAGTCATTAGACCCATCAGAGTGCTCACTGTCTATCTCTACAGCTTGTTTCCATCATCAATCAAGATTACAGCGAGTTTCTCCATCTTTCTGTGCAGCTAAAAGGCATCGATGAGGCCGTCACGTCATTACAAAAACCGCTTGCCTGCATCCTGGAGCGTGTGAACTCTGTTCAAGCTACTATGGTAGACTTCTCGCCTCTTGTAGAAGCCAGTGGCTCAATTCTATGTGGCAAGTAGCAGGAATTGAGAGAACAACTGGTAGCGAAAGCACAGGCGCTCAAGGTCTCCAAGAAGAAAGAGGAAGAGCTTCTATTGAGTGTAAAGTACGAAAGCTTCATATCGACTGAAATTTTGACAACTCACAGCACTGAGTCTCGCAGGATTTCTGGAAAGTTATTGCTGGTTGAGGATCTACTCGAAATAAAGCAAACTGCCGAGAGAAATGCCCAGGAACCTAGCGGAGACGGTGACTTACTGGATGTGGTCGATGATATCCGGGCTGTCACGCGATGCAATAAAAACCCGAATCAAGTGTGTGCTCGTTTAGAACGTGTCGCGGGGATTCTCATCGATGTGGATCACGATATATCAGCCGGTGAAGCCATTCCAGCAATACAGGTTCGTGCACACGCGATTCTTTAATCCCCCCTGTATCAATTCGATTCCTGTAGCGTGAAGGTACCCGACACTATGCGCTTGAAAAAGCGCTTTTTGAGCGTCTTGAGACCGAGCTTCTCACGGAGATCTCACCTGACTCGTTCTACCAGCACGATCAGACACTTGACCCCGAACGAATCGGCTGTCTTCTACGTGCGTATGCGATTCTCCAGAAGACTTGCGTCCCCGAAGAGACAATTGCGACACTGGTAGTGAAGCCTGTGGTTGAAGATTTATGCTCTCGAGGGAAGATTGACGACCTGGAGAATGTATTCGACAAGATTCTGGCGTTTGTCAGGTCGAAATTTGGGTCCATATTGCCATTACCCGTATGTCAAGCCCGAGATCGAGACTCGGTGGATCTGTTGGGGAATGTGATCTGGAACACGATTTATCAGACGTTGAAAGCCAAACTTGGCGATATGTTCCATTCGACGGATCCGGACCGCTTCCACCGTAATTACATCGTCGCTATGGCGCTTTGGACCAAGTTGGAGGTACTCTGCCCGAACGAACTTGCTCGATGGCGATTCCGAACGAGTCAGTACTCGATTGAATTCAAAGAAAAATGGGATTTCGATGCGTATTTTCAGGTTTGTAGACAATTGGAAGCAATTTGCGGTGAAAATTGAGCTTGTATGCGAGTAGAAGAGGCGTGAGGAAATTTCAGAGCGGCTGGAAAGTGACCCCGAACGAAAATTGGAGACAAATGACACACTTCATGGAGATAAAGAACTGTATTTTCCCGCATCTAAGCACTTGTGGATGTCTGTGGAAGCCTGCTGGAGTGAAAGTGTGTTTCTATCAGCTCTCAGTATTCAGTTTTTGCAGCTCACAATCGAGCTCATCCAATCGTTTACTGGAAAATGGCGCTCCTTTGTCGACCACGCAATTGCTCAAATATCTACAAAAATCAAAGTCGTGTCATCGCCAATCTCTTCTGAGAATGCCATCTTCCACGCAGCCAGCGATTTCCATATTTTACGACAACGAGTACGTTTCCAAGAATCTCATATCCGAAAAGGCGATGAAGAATGTGCTGTAGATTCAATCTGGACTCGTTCCGCTCATTACCAACCGACTGAAGACAGTAGGACTCGACTCAGAAACACTTGATCAATTATTTGAAGAAGTAAGTCTTTCAATGTCGAAGGCATTCTTTGACCCAATAGATGTAGCCGCTTCATACACTATCGAGCATGGAGCAAACGTGCTGGTCAGCAGCAGCCATCTTTGTGGCTGATGAGTGCAAGAAAATTCTTCCAGCCATTCGGTAGCTATTATCAAGCTCCGGATCCTCAATCCGACTGATGATCCTTCTCATCATTGTAGAAGCGTCAAGGGACAGTATCAGATGACAAACAGAGCTTCACCAACGACTCGGTCCATTTATGTATCCAGTATCATTCGGTAAGTCCGCACTGGCTTTCCTACCGGCTCTTTCGCTTACATATTGTAGTCCTTTGATCGACTTTATGACACAATGGGGACCTCATTTTCACACAAAAGAAGCCAAAACAGCATTTTTTACATCTGTCTTACGACCTGTCTGCGAAACATTTGACATTTTGGCTGTTCAAGTGATGCAGTCTGCTGCGGAATTGGAGAGATCACTAAAGCATCGAAAGGCTCAGCGTCAAGGGGGAAGCAAAGACATCGATTCTGTAGCGATTTCTGACACGGAGAAAATGCGTAGACAGTTCGTTTTGGACTTGGAGGCGTTAAAGATGTGAGTGGAGAGTTCTCTCAAAGATATTATGACTCTGATCGATTTCTGCGCTTTAGCGAAGCCGAAGCGCTACCCTTCGATCTGAGCGATGTGGACACCTTCCGATCCGCACTGGAGCATCTCAAGGTAGAGACTACAGGAATCACAATGTGAATAAACGCATCAAAATCGAATGTATTGCGGTCATTTGTTTTCGATCCAAAGGGCTGAATTTAGTACCCATTTCTGTAAAATTTCTGCGATCTTTTCATGCGCCTCTTTATTGGATACAAATCACGAGATCGTTGGATCTTTAAAAGTCGCAAATTCTCACTTAATCGATCATTTTCAAGTGTAAAGGATGGAGTCTGTGCGTGTGCTAGAGTGCGTCGAAGCAAAAATAGACTCATCTCTGGGTAGAGTACCGTCATATTCATGTCTTACACGCGTCTAAACGCCTCAATCGATAGATGATCTCATTAAAAACCGCAAAATGCAATTCTCCCGAAAAGCCCGCCAGCCGAAGCGATCTTCCAAGGTACACTGCAAATCTCCGTCAAAATCCGCAACTCTCAGCCTCATATGAACAGATCGCAAGGGCAAACAACACATCGCAAGTGCGTGGCGCAAAGCTCTCTCAATCGCAGAGAAACGTAAGACATCGGAGCGCATTCGTTCAGTCACTAATACCTCACTTTAGCCGCTAAAGCCCGCCGCTTTTAGACCAGAAAAGGCGTCTCACCTCAAACCAAAGACCTCTCAGAGCCTCAAGTCGAAGCGGGTCGCGCGCGTGGGACGCACACCAAAGAGAATCGCACTCAGAAAGCCCGGGAATAAGCGAAGCAGCAAATTGTCTTCTTTAAAAAGTAAAAAAGTGACAAAGGGAAATGGCAAACGAGTCGTACTCCAAACGCGGAGTGCTAATCCAACCACAAAGCTCTCCAAACGCCGAAAAGCGATCCAAAAAGCGCAAAAGCTTTGAAGTAAATGCATCGGATTTTGAGCCCAAGACGCAACGTAACGTGAATAAAGAACCGAAAGGAATCTCTGACTATGCGGAACTCTCATTTGCATCCATTGCCACTACGTCACGAGTTTGGCCAAGCTGTTGAGCGGATAAATCTTGATATCAGCGTCTCCATCGACTTTGACGATCCCGTCGGCGCCATCGGTACCGATGAGGGATCCCGTTTGACCCGCTTCTTCCCCACTGAGAATGATGACCGTATCCTGCTTCTCGGGGAGCACAGGCTGGACACAATCGACGTTATATGTATGTACATTTCCATCAATTTCCACGCCCAACGAGTCTCCATTTACACTTGCAATGACACCAATGCTCACATTCGTCTCAGTGATGGCGACACGCACTTCGACGCCTTTCATTTTCCATGTCACTTCATTACTGATGGGATTCAGTATTTCATGTGCTTGGCGGCTATATGGCATCGTCACAGGCATTCCAGCTCCATTGGCTACCAAACCGGAAGGAACACCGGGCGTTGCGACCAATTCTGAGCTCGCAAGTGCATTCATCGGTGTACGATACAACCCGGGCGTCGTAGGATTATGCTGGTATCCAGGTGTCGCTAGACTCGGCGTCGTGGGATTCAATCCAATTCCCGGTGTCGCGACTCCGAATCCCGGTGTTCGAGGTTCTGTTCCCATCACCTCACGAGTATGCGCTGGTGTTGCTGATAAATGCGCTGGAGTCGTCGGATGAAGTCCTGGTGTCATCGGATGGAGTCCTGGCGTCGTAGGATGCGATCCCATCATCAACGCTGGTGTTCGTGGTAGTAAGCCGGGCGTTGTGGGATTCAATCCTGGCGTCGTGGGATTCATTTTCGGTGTGAATGGCGCAGGTTCGCGGGTTGGCGACTTGATCGATTGCATGGAAGAATAACCAAAAGAGCGGGAAGCTAGACCTTCATGCATGGAACTGACAGGTTCTAATGGCGCACCAAAGCTTGTTGCATGTGTGATATCTTCTTCCTGGTTCATTTGTGTCTCCAACAACGCGTCATCATTAGCGATATTCCACGCGTCACTAGCACGAGCAGCTTGTGGTGTGCCGAGACTTCGATGTAATGGAGTGGCCATAGGCGTCATCGCACTCCCATGAAGCGGTGTCTGGGATGGAAGTGGCGTAGCTCCAGTCATTGGTGTGTCGATTCTTCGAGGTTTATCTTGCAATTGTCCCTGTCGAGTGCCCGCCAAGACGACTTCTTGTCGATCGACATCGACAGTGGTCGCTTTGCAATGGATTTCCACCTTCACTTTCTGGTCTGATTCATCGACGACGATGCCAATGTATCCTTTCCATCGTCCCTTCTTCATCTTGACCGTCTTCCCAATCATCTCGTGCTCGCGTGTATTCCTTCGATCATTTCGTGGAGGTCTCGCGCCATTCATTCGAGGCAACGTTGAGTTTTGAATCATATTGGATCGAGCTTTACTTCCAGAGAGAATGACTTGATGGGCTCTAGCTACAAACATCCCCGCATTCGTCATGACGCGATTGTTATGAAGGAAGAGGAAGCATCGATGAATATGTTTGACTGTTCCCGCGTGACCCGCATGACTCCCTTCCAAGACATTCACCATCTCACCGACACTCACGTAATTGTGTTTTTGATCGAGAGCGGCTGCGCGAGACGAAGCAAGTTTGCGTTGTATCTCTTGATCCGAGACCTGGCACACTTGATCGCCTTGCGTATAGACTTTAAATCCATCTCTTCCGACATGGGTCACCACGCCGACATCTCCTTGGGCGAGCTACAAAATCGTGTCAGGAAGCAAGTAAAACGCAAAAAATAAGCACGTACAGCCACCAAATCGTATAGCTCAATGCCTTTGAGTGAGTCGAGTCCATGAGAGATTTCTGCGGATTCCTGAAGATCTTGAACTCGAACTTGAATTTCTTTGGCCATACTATCGACTAAAACGATGGCAACAGGAGCTCCCTCGGTATCATCGACCGCGACAACAGTTCCCGTTTCACCAGAATACATTCCAGAAACCACTTTGATGTGATCACCGACTTTGACATACTTTATCAGCTGTTTGACTTGAAAGTCTAAGATGGTGTCTTTGATCTCTTCGTGGAGCGGCATCACGCGGACGAGATTGTTGGCTGTATTTGTGCTCACAACGATTCCCATGAGGTTGAGTAGATCGCCTTCGACCACGCGAACTGTGTCGCCTTTTGCGAGCTCAACTTTATTCTTCCAATCGCCAGTTTCCATGGACGCTAAAAGCTCCTGATTTCCATCATCTTCACGCTCTGCGACAGCTGCAAACTTATTGATCTCATCGAGACGAGGATTCACTTCTTCGGTTTGTAGCATCATGTTGATATTCACTTCTTTGATCAAAAAGCCATCTTGATAGTAATCATTGTCGTAAAAGTCCATCATTTCTCCTATAAGAGAGTATTACAAAGAGTCTTCCGTATGCAGAAGGCAAGGTGTACCGGTCGCTGGATAGCGTCGACGTACGACATCTCCATGAACCATATTCGTATGTAGCAATTTCTGTGGCGGTCGTTGTCCCTTCTTAAACTTTTGAGCCTCTCCGCCCGCGAGAACCGATGGATCGAGTCTTGGAATCATTTTGATGATCGCCTAAATAGAAATCAGACACTGTGCATCCACATCGTTCACGTACCCGAGCTCCATTATCCACAATCTCCAATACTTTACAAATATCGCCTTTGAAGACACCAGCGCGCTTGATCCGAGCCCAAGCGCCCACCGCCAATGGTTTTCGTTTCTTTTGCAAATTTAGGACCGAAGTCATTTCTTGGACCGGGACGAGTTTCATGGTGTGTAGAGAGATATCGCGTAAGCCATTAACCGCATCTTTCGCGTGTGATTCTCTCTCGGCTTCGACATAAATAAAGCCTTTGGAGCTGGAGGCGATGACAGATTTGATAAAAAGCGGTTGGCCTTGTCTTGCGAGGTCGAGGTATTTGTTCATTAGAGAGATGACCAGATGTTGTTCACGTCCAGGCTGATGCAAAGATGTCACAACGAGGGAGAAGGCATCTCAATAGCGATAGAGTACCTTGCATTTGAAGACCCACATGCGTGGATCCTGGATAGAGGGAAGCAGTGATTGCTGTGCGACTTCACTTTGCATCGTATCCACACCCTCATCGACCTCATCAAAGTTTTTTTGGCTTCGTTGATGTCGTTTCTTGATACTGCTGACGATTGCCTCCGCACTCTGCTCATCATCTTCTTCATAGTCCATTCTTCGTCGCGGTTCGTATTGATACGACTGATTAGCGATTTCTGCTTCTTCTGCAAGCGCACGTTCCGATCCGTAGATTTCGTCATCGACCATTTCATCTTCTTCCTCGTCTTCATCGACGTCTGCTTCGTCCTCGATGAAATTGTAAATAGCTTTTTTTTTCTTCTTTGATTTTGACTTGATTTCTCGTCCTTTTCGTTTTTTTGAAGTTTGCTCTTCTTCTTCATCGCCATCTTCCTCTTCTTCTGGTATTTCATCCTCGGATACATCTTCCTCCTCCGAGTAATTCGGCCGTTCTTCCTCGCTCGACGACATGCTTTGGGGCGTTATGGACCGCACGCGGAGTTTCCGTAACCGTTATGTTTGAAACAATTGCGGTTATATATAGATTGCAGCTAACTGATATTTACTCGATCGTGTGATTCGCATGCGACCCGCGATACAGAACCAAAGTGACCAAATGCGCACGTTTGACGGCGTATTTCTTCACGAAATCTCGCTATTAGCACGATTACTACATTACATGACCATCAGCGATCATTCTTCTCTGTGTAAAAGCCTTTTTCCTTATATCTTTAGCCATAATATAACCTGAAAATGACATGTGTTCTCGCTTCTTCTCAAGTATGTGTCAATAAAGCATGGCTCAGGGAATGCATGAAGCCTCTCCTATGGGAACTGTACGCCGACGTGCCTTCTAAACCGCTCCTCACAAACTGTTTCCGTCGAGCGGCTTCATACGCAACGCGAGAAGTAGATCTTCCAACGCCGTACGAAGCTCCATTTTGCAAGAGTAAGAATCGATTCTCACGCGTTCTCTGTAGCAATGTGAATGGAAGAGGTCTTCCTCCAGTCACTCGCGCGTGTCTGCTGAGCGAAGGAACGCTCGTGCATCAGTATATCGATAGTCTCAAGCGGATGCTGATCGAGTCGAAATGGCTCGCCAGTGGCCCAAAAGCGGTGATGCAAATCGCAAAAGAATTCAAAACTGGACAAGGACGTCATCCGTTCGATCATGTGCAATTCATCAAAGGCCAATTGGATCGGAATCATGAACAACACGTGCGGAAGCATGCTTTTGATTGAAATGCGTCTCATGCTTTCGTGTTTGTAGCTTTTGGGTGGACACTTGGAAGACGAGACAGCCATTTTTTCAGTGTGGTCGTTAAAGCATCAGCAAATGCGCGCGTCGATATTACAACATGGGGCTTCCTGTTACCATTCGTGTAAAGAAGCGTTCGCGATCGGGTGTTTGGATGGAACTGTGAAAATCTGGGATTTCGCGACGATGGGTGGATGGCGAGAAAGCACGATACAAGAGCATTGTGTTCCATCGCCACTTGCACCCACCACCACTGTATCACATCGTTCGAGCTTGGCCATTGTTCCATTCATTCGCGCTCGATCACGAGAGAAATTAGTCCAAGTGTTTCTGGAGAGCGGAGGGTATTTGAATCTCGCGACCGCAACGGATCGAGGCGATGCTCATGTGTGGGATGCCACCAAAGGCGAAATTCTTGCATCGATTCCCGCAGCTAGAATCCATAAATCAGCGTTACAGCGAGGTCGACGTGATGCGAATTCACACGCATATGTGAAGACGCTGATGTTATCGAGAAGCACATTGATCTGTGGGACATCGTGTGGCTTCATTCGGATATTCGACTTGCGTAGTGGGAAGCTCACACATCGACTCGCAGGACATCCGGGTACGTCTCAATTCGCATGGAAGCATTGTATCTTGATGTATTGGCGCAGATGCGGTGTCTCAGATTGATTCTCGAGGTCGGGTGCTTTGGTCAGGTGGTCAGGACGGCTCTGTGAGATGGTGGGGAGGAAAGACTGCCAAAGTGTTGAAGAAATCCCTCATTTGTGAGGGTCATGTTTCTGTCTTGAAGATGGACGATGAAGTTGTGGTTGCAGGATACAGCGGTCAAGGGATGGAAGCGTGGGATGTACGAACACAACAACCGCTTTGTACCTTTAGCAATGCTGAATTTGGAGGAATACAAAGTCTGCAGTATGATAATCGGAAGATAATTGCAGTGTCGACGACCGGAAAGGTATGTTGCAATGCTATTGCGAGATAGATTGGTAATGAGCGTGTGACAATGACAGGCTGCATTATGGAAATGGTATTCCCCACATCCAATACTATCGTTCGATCCTCCGGACCCCTCAGTAGAGTTCGCTTCTGTCTGTTATGATCATCATCAGTTGGTCCTTGGGACAAAGTGTGGCAAGCTTGTACACTTTTCAGAGCCCGTGTAGCCTTCCGTTCTCAGCGATGAAGTAACGCCAATGTCTGCTGGTTGTATTGCGATGGAATTAGAGAAAGAATCGCTTGTGTATGAGTTGAAACGCTTTAGAAGTCCTGATTGGAGAAGAGTGAGGTCTCCAGGGACTGAAAGCCGACATGGAGCGTGCATTTTCCATCGGGTCGTTTTCGAAGTTGTATGGGAAAACACTCTGCAGTCAGGTCAATGCCAATCATACATTTTCCAGTTTCCAAAGCGAAGGGCCAATGATGGCGAGGGCAGGAGAGACAGAGAGCGCCATTGATGTCTTCAATGTCACCCAGATGCAGTGGCGCTTTCTGATGGGGACACGCATTCCGCATACAATATAATTTTCCGTAATATTTGATGATCCCGACTTCAATCTCGTTCACCGTCACACAGCGACCTGTAGCATTTGATAGATCATATAATGTAATAGTAGCATAAAGTGAATATTTAATGAAATGACGAACCGATACATTGACGTTGTGCGTTTCCTTTAATTCGCTTTATACCCGTAACGCCATATTCGTATTGCGGCGTGCAATGACTTGCTTCGTTTATATCTACTCAGAATGATCGTATTTACGCCAAATAGCTCAATTGTATTGTTCCTGTGGATCTACCTTGGTCAGTAAGACCAGAATCAAACCATAATGTAGCTTCAGGCTCTGTTTCTTCGGGTTCATTGTTCATTCTTTGAGTCCATACGGAATGGTTCAATGCGTACTTAGCCAATGAACCTATCCGATGACCGATATGTCAGCCAATCGTATCTGTTACATAATCCGTAATCACGTGTTGATTGGCTACATCTATCCAATCAAAAAAAGGAAGACTTGCATGTCGATCAAGCCGAATCCCGAATGCAAATGGAATTTCTGGAGCCCTGACGATCGCGATTGGAACCAAGCTTTGCTTTCACAATCAACCGAGAGACTCTGTGATAACCAAATGTTCCCCACAGTCGATAACGCAGTGAGAATACCATTCATAATCCATCAAATTTGGCTCGGTCCGCATCCGATTCCCGCGTTCTGTCTGCAACAAATGGAAACCTGGCGGCAAATCCATCCACAATGGGAATATGTGAGCATACATACGTCATTTCTCTCTTCGTATCACCTCCAATAACGCATTGATTACAGAAACTGTGGACGGATACACAAGTTTCGACGCTAAAGCTCCAAAATAAAGTGAGTCCGTTCTTCTGTTGTAAGTGAAATCCTCTCATTCCATCAAGGAACATTTCGATTTGGCAGGAAATTATGGTGAGAAAAGCGATATTTTGCGATACGAAATCCTTCTTCAATTCGGTGGAATCTACGTGGATGTGGATTTCAAGTGTTTGAGATTGTTCCAAGATTTGCTTCAAGTGAGAAGTATCCCTCCACCTCCATTGATCCGCTGTCACTCACTTTTATGGAGGCTTTCTCGTTCATCACAGGAATCTCAAACACTGATGTGGTCGAATTGAACAACGGACTAATAGCATGCACGCGAAATCACCCGATTGTGAGAGAACTCGTCGCATCTCTTGCAAGCAAAGCGCCGGTGATGTCGATGACAGACGCGCGGATACTCGACACCATCGCACAGTTCACAACCGAGAAGCTTGTCATACGTCAATCCAATGAATTCATGCAAACAATCAGTCAGACTGGTCCAGGTCTTTTGACAAAAACATTCATGCGAGCGATTGGCTGGAAAAGTGGAAGTAAATGCATTCCTGGATTTCTAACGCTTTCAGAGTCGAAAGATGTCATTGCATTACCACGTGATTATTTCTATTCAATTCCAAATCATCTTTCCCACCAAGAAAAGCTCGACTTCAAAATACCTCCAGAAGCCATGGCGGTACACTTTTGGGCAAAAACATGGCAGAAAAATATCTTGAAAAAATAAATGCTTCAGATTGGCAATATCGATCAAATGTGATGAATCAAGCGGAGGTCACACTCTCCCATGAATTGGCTTCATACAGTCCAATCATGACGCCATCTGGACTTCGGATGGATGCAATCTGACACAAAACACTTCGTAGAAATATCGATCATCCAAGAGCTATCTTACCTTTCCATGCGCTGGGTACTTTATGGGTCCATCCATAGTCGCTCCCATTGTCAGTAGACGAGGTATCAAATCATCCATATTGTCGATATTAAAGTTGAGGAAAGGTGAGTATCCTGTGCTACAAACAGCTTCACTGAATGTGACATCAGTTGACAGTAATCGATATAAAAGCCATAGAGACCTTACTTTTGCGCAAGTTTGATGCACAGAGGAACACCAGACTTTGTATCGAATTCCGCAAAGCTCTCTGTCGCTTTGATCAACGGCAGACCCAATCCAGACTGAAAAAAGCGCGTCGAACGCGTGAGATCGCGACTAATTATCAATAGCTGCCTCAACTGCATCACCTTATTTCCCGTATCATACCATACTCTCTACCATTTGATCCTTGCAACCTCGATCATGCACGAATATGACGGCATTTCGATTCGTTATGGCTGCGCTTGTGGTGAGATGGTCCCGCTTTCCTTGCTTTTTTACAGCACACTATGCCATAAAATCGTATGTCGAAAGTCTTGTTGCAGCGTACAGGAATTTGAGTCGTATTATTGCGCCAATTTGCTTCTAAACTTTCCATCCAAAGAGGCCAATATGTATCAGAATCGCTCAAGTCGAAGCTTTGCATGCGCAACGTGTACATCGATCCTTTCCACAGTCTTTGACGAAACCATCCAGAAATACTACTTTCTTTGTCCTCATTGTCGCTGGGATTCTGCGTCCACTGTAAATCTGATGGAAGACGATCCCGATCTTCTGCTCATGTCGACGATCGCTCGGGAACGAGAGAATCCTCAGGAAGATATCTTCAACGCTTTAATCTCCTTCCACCAGAGCAATATGCAATCGTCTATGGAGAATCCCACCCATTATGATAGAGATCGCCATTCGTTTGCATCGGAGAAGCGATCTGCGAGCTTTCTGGGACTCCAAAGAGACCACGAAAAGGTCCAAATGCGGCTCAAGAAATCGTTCGAACGGGGTGTTTGGAGGATGGAGCTATTGATGGAGCATGTGGAAGATCGCCAAAAGCATCTGGAAGACGCTTGGAAAGAGATTCAGTGTAATGAATTGGATCAGCGGCTTTCATCGTACGCAAAGACTGTGACAAATGCTTCCGATGAGCAGAATCTCAAGCATATTGGATCTTTGGCTCAGCTTTCCGATATGAGCGCATTCTCGAATTTGAAGCAGCGATTCCTCGCGCCTTTGGAGCAGTATCGGAATGTGGTGGACATGTATCCGATTCGACCTCGTTTGCGCACGAAAAAGACGTGGCGATGTGTGGAATCCATCAAGAAAGGAAGTGCTGGGATTCTCGTAAAGCCTCAAATCAGTCCGCTGAGTGGAGATAGCTCGCTTCCAGTTCCGGGAACTTGGTTCAAGAAAGCGACCTTGGCTGTCCATCACATTCCGATGATCACATTCGTCCATCTTCCCAGCGAAAAATCTTTGGAGAACGACTTGCATCGATACTCAACGACCATTCTGATTGAGAATCCGATGGAAGAGTGGATTCAGCTGATTCTCCAGCATCGTTCGGAAATCGATGGAAATGCAGAGGTAGAGAATTCGCCGTTGTCTCGAGTCGATCTGGATAGTTTGCCGATCTACGTTGGCCCGTATGAAGATCCAACGATAGCCGACGCATTTCCTAATGAGAGTTCAGGTTTGACAGATCAGCCGAACTCGATGGTCATCCGTAGTGATCGTAATCTCGTCCAGCTTCAGCTAGAGGTAGCTCTTCCTTCGCGCGATGAACTGTACTCATGTGTGTCATGTAGATCATTACCCAAGAGTCCTTGTCATTAACGTTTGGATTCTGTGTGGAAATGACAAAATGGGATCCCAATTTGCGTGAGCAAATTGAAGAGAGTCGACAGAGATTTCCAGTCGAGCTCCAGGTCACAACGCAATAAGACGCAACTTTTACTGGATCGATTCCTTTCTCGAACGCTCAGTAACTCACAAGTCTTCTCGATCCATTTCTCTCAGCGACTGGAGCTGAAGTCGAAGGGCTGCAGACAATAAACGTTATACCGTGTATTACGCTCTAGGAAGAGGTACCTTTCTTATCAAGTCCAGCGTGAATCAACGCGAGCAATTGATGGAGCAGTTTTGAGTCGACACGAGGTACACTGTCTGGAATACTCGTCCTGATGGATTGTTGCTTGCTTTGAAGACGATCGTATATCTCTTCGGCATCTCGAATGATATCCTGTGGCAGTCCGCACATCTTGGCAGCCTGAATCCCATACTTTGGGAATTCCGGGCAATTGCCATCATTCAAAGTGTGAAAGTATCGGATATTTGTCTGCAGAGAAAATGAGTACGAGCAATTCGGAACGCTTCTCTTACCTCTGAAAAGGAAGCGGCCAAATGGTAGCATTTGCAATTGATGTACACGCTCGCGAGCTCATTGAGTTGTCGGAAATGAGTCGCAAAACAAGTGTAGATGCTCTTAGCAATCAGAGTCTCACTGATACTCCACGCGAGTGCACATCCTTCATCGCTAGCTGTACCACGACCTAATTCATCGATAAGCACGAGGGAAGCTGTGGTCGCTTTCTCGAGAATGAAAGCTGTTTCGGTCATTTCCACTTTGAAGGTGCTGGCGTTCTCTTCCATGTCGTCTGATGTTCCAAAACGTGTGCAGATTCGATCTCGTAGAGGAATAAAGGCCGCAACCGCGGGAACGTAGCAGCCCATGTGAGCGAGAATCGTGATGATTGCGACTGATTTCATGTAGGTCGATTTTCCTGCACAGTTGGGTCCTGATATCACTACGATGGAGATCCATCAACGTACGCCAAAGATGTGGAATCGTCTACCATGAAAGGTGCTCATCGAGTCAAAGTACTTGACAATTTGTGAGGAGAGTTGAGCATCGACTGAGGTAGCGTACCAGATCATTCGCCACGTAATCTCTCTCCCGTATCGATCGCTCCACTAGAGGATGTCTTCCTTGCTTGATAACCAGGTTTCCGCGCTCGAAAATGACGGGTCGAGTATCTATACACAAAGCTGATAAATTCTGCAGGAAATGGCACTGAGATGGTTTACATGGCTTCTCCACCGGTGACAGTGCGATCATGTTTGTAAAGCTTTCATACGATGGTCATGCACTCGGTCAGCTTCATGAGCGTCTAAGAGTACCTCAGCAGCATGTCCAGAAGCCCGATGCACTCCACCATGGAATATAATTCCGACGCGTATGGTCGAAGTTTCTTCAATAAATCTTGTACAACGCCATTGGAGAGCTTGTAAACGGCGACCATGGACTCTTGAAGCCGATCATTGAGTGAGCTCAATTCCTTTGTTGTGCACTGAACGACTGTGAAGAGAATTGTCAGCCAGAAGCTGGATCGACTCAATGGTCTCGTCGTGCCTTTCTTCTTCACGACTCGCTTGATGAGGATGGAAGGAGCGTTTTCCACGTTGAAAGGTATCGTTAAGTGATATCCTTTGAGGTCTCTGGCGGTGAGAGTTCCTGTTATCACTCATACTTTTGGAATGCGCGGACATACGTGTAAGCAAGCCGAACAGGAATCCTCAATGTCTCGTTATACTCTTGCACATGCTCATAGATTTTCTCAATCGTATCGAGATACGTTCTTCTGGCTACATCCAGCATCCCGTGGATCCCTGCGCGAACAGCAAAGCACACTTGTATCCTTTTCTGAGCACACGATTTTGTAGGGACCACTCTGTCAACGAAGTGCTGAGATCTGATGCCATTGTTCTCGTATACATGAACCTGTCGCTGATAACACGAGCGATTTCCTGCTGAAGAGATCGGAATTGAGCGCACTGGAGACTTTGGAAAGAATGTCAAATCTCATCATAATGGGATCCTTCCCACCTCTGCAGTATTGGTTGCAATAGTTTGGGAGGAGACTTCAGCGTCCGATGTTTTTCTTCGATGCAAGAAGCGAGCGCTGGGAGACATTCTAGTATCCGCTTCAATTCGATGATGTTGGTTATCGCCATGCGAGATACGCGAGGAGTTATGGCTTTTGGGATGAAGACGAGTTGTCCCTCACGTTGTCATTTCCGATAAGTAACTTGTTTAGAAGCCAGGATTCAGTGCGTACGAGAAGGCGATCCAAATGTGTGAAGTTGGTGAGTTGATCCATCACATCAAAGAACCATCCAGGATGTTCCAGGAACAATGTCACGACTTCTTGACGGGAAATTCTATCGGATTGGATGGGTTCACGCAGGCTGCATTGTGCAATGGTCTTGGCTTACATCGTGTTGAGATGACGTGGAGGCTGAAGGATCTACAAAACGCTTAAAATGGTTGAATTTGCTTGAGATGACATGCCGACCGTCGATCTTAAGAGCCGATTTCCTGCAGTGGTTTTGGTGTTGTTCAGTATTCCCAATAGCGACTATCATCTTCTGCGTAAAGAATGAAAGAGGTTTCGATGATATAGTACTGACTTGCTTCTTGGAGTTGCCACGAATACATTCTAGCAGCTCCAGGGATTTGATTGTAGAGTAGTCCATCAGCAGTCGATTCAGTGCGGCATTCACAACAACCTATGCAATTTTGAGCATTTCCAGTTGCCGATATGCAATTCCATACTTTGATTGACCGTTCTGCGAGGTAAATGCCCTGCACAAACTCAATGTATCGAAATAAGCAAGCAACTGCTGCCATCACAACGTAATCCTTGACATGACACACAGCAGAGCATCAGGAACGTGACTCATTCCATCGAATGGGATACCCGTGTGATGTTGAGATCGCTACAATGAGTCATAACTCGCTTCAGATCTTCTCCTCCCTTTGTTTGGCTGCATCCATGCACAATGGTAAAACTGAAGATTCTTCCCGCAGCCACGTACTCGAAATATTTCCGCGCCAGTGGGATTATCTTGCACATTGATTTTGCCAAACGATTTGCAATTTCTCCATTCACTCTCTGTTTCGCCAAAGTTTCTACCACCAGGATCTCTTTCGGCTACAGGTTGGCCACAGATGAGCAGTGGTTCTACCTTCATATCCTCGTACCTGAAATGCCTCTAGTAGAGAAATGCTTTCCACATAGTGAGCCGAGTCGATGATATTCCATAATAGAAGCTCATGCGGTGACAAGAGATCGATCATTGCAATTCCTGAGGTTCAAAATCCACCTAATTGATCATTTTGCGTTATTGAAAGACTCACCTAATTCTCTAGATCGATTCTCAGAGATTGCTGCAATTAGAACTGTGTCACTGGTGTTCCTGAGCTTCTTGTTGCTGACTTTAAGTGCCACTCTTCTGGGTTTTTTAGGGGATTCGGGTGAGTTTGCATCGTCTCTTTGCGACGATATTTCCATTTTATGCTCTTCTTGCTGCAATTGGCAACTTCAACTATTTGGTCCTTATTGATATTTGCGGTAGTTGAGGGCTCAATTGTGTTATTTATAGAAGGTCGCTTTGCTCGTCTGCTAAAAATGCTTGATCATCAAATCACAGTGTCAACTGTGATTTGATTGTGTACAGCGTAAAAGGAGTTTTATCGGTTTAGAAGAGTTCAACCATTTCCAGCAATCTGTGAATTTTTTGAGGCATGGAAATCTCAAGTACTATTGTATTTGTTGGTCACTAGGAGCAACACTAACCGAACGTGATTATCATTAGGAAGTTGCTTTTGGCTTTGCGTGCATCCAATTTCAGTTTCGTCGTTGGTTGTTTGTGGTACATGTATTGGATGACGGAGCTATTGTCACATGTATTCCGTACTGAAATGGATAATCTGATCAATATGTAAATCACAACAAATTTACATCACACTTTGTGTCGATTCCTGTGCTGATCAGAGTACCCATTTTAGTACTGAATACGCACGGCTCGTGCTTATTTGTAGCGCTGTAGAATGAAAGGATGTGATACTTTCGATTTGCACGTTAGTCGATTGAGGCAAAAAACGCATATGGTAGTTGAGAGAAAGCCTGACACAATTGTCAACAAAAGTGGTACGATACCACTCTGGCCAAACCGACTTTCTGTACTCGTCCACACGCTTAGCAAGCTTTCATAGCGGACTAGATCCTGTAACAGCTTTGCTTGCTTCAATCTTTATTCACACTAACTTATTACTCTAGTGATGAAAGAATTTACCGAACGCGAGTTGTTAAGCTACCGGACTTTACTCTTGCTCAGGATTCTCCTTTGTGCCAAATATCCACCGCATTTGCATTTCCCTGATCTCTAATATACCCGGATAACGTTACGTATTCTCAAATATGCCTTCGTGGTCTTCTCAAATGAAGTCGCGCACATCAACCTTGTTATGAAGCGATGTGCAAACCGTAGCAAACGCTCAATATCACTGCTTGTTGCCACACTTGCTTGCATCAGTTCTGTATAAACCTTTTTCTAGAATAGTTATCATCTAGGATTGTATCGTTATTTTTCTCTCAGATGAGTCCACCTAACTGTCTGATAGAATAAGCGACTAAAAATATGCTTTTGCATTATAAAAATCACTTTCAACCCTCTTCTCGCCTCCTTCCTACCTTTCGATCGTAATTAGACGTTCGATGGCGTCATTTTTCGCAGGTAAATCACTCGTTTCGGAAAAAGGAAGCTTTCTTCGACCAGACAGCATCTTTCGTCGTTGGATCGAGCCCCCTTCCAATCCAAAGGCGATATTTCCCGCAGGTGCGCTGCTTGCAAACCTATTACCTCAATCTCACCATCTTTTATAGCAAAAGATCGATATCACCTGTACATTTCGTACGCTTGCCCTTGGGCAACGCGCTGCCTTGCAACTTTATATCTCAAGAAATTGGACGGTTTTATCGGGGTATCCGTGGTGCACCCCGTATTCCAGCGTACTCGACCGAACGATCCTCAGGATAAACACGCTGGATGGGCGTTTGTCGATCCCAAGAAGACGCCAGCCTTACCGGGGCCGACCGGGTTGGGTTCCTACTCTTCGGAAGGAGCGACTCCGGATACAATCAATCAATGTAATTTCGTCCGCGATCTGTACGAAATGTGCTACAAAGGTGAACTGCGATACACCGTTCCAATTTTGTGGGATAAAAAGACCAAAACGATCATCAACAACGAGTCTGCCGACATTGTGCGCATGTTTAACTCGGCTTTTGACTCTTTCGTGTCAGCTCCAACCATTGATCTATATCCAAAAAGCCTGCAAAATAAGATTGATGAGATCAATATGTGGGTATATGATGGAATCAATAACGGAGTCTACAAATGTGGCTTTGCGCAATCTCAACAAGCGTACGATGAAGCAGTCGAAACTCTTTTTTCATCTTTGGACAAGGCTGAAAACATCCTCTCCTCTCAACGATATCTTTGCGGAGAGTGCTTCACAGAGGCAGATTTGAGACTGTTTATGACGCTGATACGTTTCGACGAGGTTTATGTCGTGCATTTCAAAGCCAACAAAAGGATGATTGAAGACTACTCAAACTTGCGAAATGTACGAATCCCTCTGTTTATCGCCCGGTTTGATTCTCATTCGCTTCTAGTACCTTCGTGAGATCTACCAGATGCCAGAAGTCAAGAAAGCGATCAATATGCAGCACATAAAGCTTCACTACTATGCATCTCACACTCATATCAATCCATTTGGTATTGTCCCGATCGGACCAAATTACGATTACAACACCAAACACGATCGAAGCAGGTTCACCGCCGCAAATCATTCGTAATCAGTGCAAATTTCTCATAAGCATAATAGCAAAAACGATCGAATTTTATCTTTTCACGACCTTGAGCCTGTACTTCCCACGAGGTGCTCTTATTCTCCATATAAACGACTCGTCATCATGGCCTCCAAATTCGCAAAGTCGCTGCAGATTCCGAGCGAATTCCCCGAGACGCTGCGCGATTTTGCCCGTGAAGTTTTGCGTCAGCAGAGGAAGGTAGAGACCCGCGAAGATATCATCCAATTCGGAGTTGCGTACTTTCAGAGTCGAGTCGAGCAACGCGAACAGAAGGACACTGAGGAGCCGATCCAAGAAGATGAATCGGTGGCTGGTTATATGAGGTACTCTGAGGAGCGCATTTACGAGATTCTGCGAGAAATCATACAAAAAGCGATCCATCAAAACAATAACAACGCCCGAGTTCCGTATGCCGTCTTGAAGGAAGTGATGTGTCAAATAGCAGAGGTATTGCATCTGTCATCGATTGAGTTGAATGCGCTGTACGCACAAGTGGCAGAGGATGAGGATGGGACCGTCGATCTATCAGGTGATCTTTCTTCAGATTCGTTCGGAGTGAAAGCCTCAATTTCGAGCATGTGTAGAGATTCTTCCCCTCACATATAAAGCTGTAAGGTGTTTGCGAAGTGGCAAGCAGGAGAGAGAGTCGAGAGCTCACAACTTTGAGAAAAAGTACCAGCCACAAGATATAATGCTTCACGGAATGTTTCAAGATGAGATAGAAAGTATTCTCCGGGAGATTCTTCATCGAAATGACTTGATAGAGTCGGGTGTGATGCGAAACCACTTGAAAGCATGTCTAAAGGATGAAGACCTGGGCTTCTCCACAGCGGAAGTGAACATTCTGATGGCTGAAGCGCCGAATCAAGTCAGTGATGATTTTTCTGATTTTATATCCATTTGTTTCCCAAAGCTCCGAGACGTGTTCTGGCATGGTATCATTGAATTTCCTAGTGAGCGAGAAGCAGTTTCGGACTCTTTCTACAATGCTTTTATCAACGTGGACGAAGATGGATCGGGTTTTCTGCCAACAACCGAGCTGGTGAAAGCGACTCGAGATGCCGATGTTGGACTCACAAAGGTACAAATTGTCGTTTTGATGGCCGAGACGGAAGAGAATCAACAGGGGCTCGTAAGCTTTGAGAAATTCGTGACTCGAGTCGCTTTGATGGGGGTCTTTTTCGTGAGTTTTGAATACCAGCAACAAATGGCCGAGTTCTCGCGAAGATTTCGTGCAACCAGCGATTACTATCAAGTTTTCGACTTGGATCAGCCAGCATTTGAGGTATCGCCTTCTATCAAGGAAAGCGTATGCAAAGCTAAATCCTCCTTTCTTCGTAGCACACTCTTTCAACCGCTCTGGAAAAGGTAGACACCGATCGTCGCGGTTTTCTGGATAGAGATGAAATTGTGGAAGCTATACAGAGCTCCTTCAGTGAGATCACCATACGACAAATGCGATGTCTGTTGGCATTTGCCACAAAGGCTCCAAACAATTTGGACTTTGAATATCATCTAATCATTCAGTACGGTTTCCAGGCTTTGCAGCGGATGCAAGAGTATGATTCGATGATTGCAGAGATGTAGCTTGAATGTGAAGAGCGTTTAAACAGCTGACAGAAAAGTATCCATCAAAATATAAACTTGAAGAATTCATACGCTATTGCTGATATTCCCAGACTTCTGTTAGAAGCGTCACAACATCGCCCAAACGCGTTGGTTGAGGCAAATCAAAGGTACGTTGTACGTTGGAAAGCTCACTGAGGATTTCGTGTCTTGGAAGCGAGTACCGGAGGCTCATTCTACAACCACAAAGCGATTATCATTGTTGGATTGTATGTTATCAATCTCCGTACCTTGGATGTGTCTCTATCAGCCAACACGATCGTGATTCTCGCCATCGTTGCAGACCGACATTCTGAAAAGGTCCATTTCGTCCTTGTGGCCACCTTAAATCAGCAAAAGCACTTAGTTAGGGTGTGTGACACACCAAAGTAGGATAACGCCAACCAAGGGTCCACTACAATATCTAAGCAATCATCTTCATCGAGCAATTGCAATGAGTTTAACGTACTGTCACTTGTGCATGCAGCCATAGCGAAGCGATGAAGATACTGCAATAGCCAGTCCAACAGATACCCATAACACTGCGTAACTGCGTCCTCATTTGTGATATCAGAGAAAGCGAAATCGAGCGTTTGATTCTTCATAACTCGCAGTAAGACTTCGAATTTGCTCCTGTCCCTCAATTCGTCCTCGTCTTTCGTTCTCTCAATCCACTGGCAAATGCTTTTAAACTTCATTCCAGTATACATACGCGTTAAGTACGAAAAAATATATGCAGTGTATGTACCTGCTCGGTCTGGCAGAATGAGCTTTTCTCGCCCACTACGATGAGAATCGGTAGCTTTGGTGTCCACACGCTCGAGGACCGCAAACCGATCGGACTTATTGCGATGAAACAGTCAAACTTTTCATACGTATCATTCAAATCTAAAACTGCATCAGCTCCTTCTTCGAATCCGATTGCTGCAAGGCGTTGAATATCGTGTGATTGCCGAAACCATTCTGCAACATAGCGCATCCGCTCTACATTCCCGCAACATTCATTCTCTACATTTACCGCTTGTACGCTTACAATAAGCACTTTGTACGACTGCTCTGCTAATTTGTCTGCAAACGCAATAGCGGAATGGCTGAATGAATGATCAGAGACAGTAGTGACAAAAATGACTCCCGTCACAACTCGACCTGCGTGAGATGTAGGCTGTACCAAGTACGCAGGCTCGGTACCATCTGCCTCCGACAGCGGTATCTGGATCACATGACCAGCTCCAGGACGGATCATCTTGAATCGAATATTACATAATTCAAGGGAGTAATCATTTATTTCAGGATATGATGCTCGTAATCTATCAGAAATTCAAAAGAAAGCATCGTCGTCTCGTTTCGCTGCATTCCGATCGTTCGGTCTCTTGTTAGAGACCGGCATGGTACGATATATCGCTGCAGAGATATCAGCATTCAAATTGCTACTTTTCGCGTTGGAAATCGGAACAACTTTGCTTGAAGATGCACCTCCAATGTCAATTTCTTCCCATTTGTTGGCGAGTTTGAGTTGAATCTCTTCCTCATCCGAATCGTCCGTATTCCATGCAGATATTGGTGTCACAGACTATCAAGAAAAAGCGTTATGTGGTGTCATACAGCCTTTATGAGAAGATAAACACGTACCAGGTCTGTGTATTGGCTCGAATTCTCACTATTTCGAGACTTTAGAAGGTAAATGATGCCGGATATGGTGATGAGAGCGCCCAATGTGAACATGTACAACGAAGTCTTGGTCATGCTGACATATTCGGCAAAGTACGTGATACCGCCCAAGACGCTCATGAGAATCCAAAAGCTCTGATACACTGGAACTACTACCAACGCATCGAAACGTGCCAATCCACCATTTAAGAAAAACACTTGGAAAACTAGGCAAATGATCAAGCCGCAAAGAATCAAGTATGGTGCCACATTGGTGAACACTCCGGCACCACCAGCGCCCCAAATCGCGCTTTTCAGCAATTCGACTGTTGATTTTGCGAGTAAAACGGACTGACCTCCAAATGTACCAGCGATTCCTCCATAACAGACAATGTGATAGATTCCACCTTCAAAGTTGTGAGTCTTCTCAATGTATTTCGTCAACGCGAAGAGTGCAGCGAGGAAGACAAACACGAAAAACATATACGCATACATGGCTGGCTGTTGGTATAAATCGATGAGGTCTTTCAATTCGTATTCTGGCGTGCTATGACCAGCGAAAATGACGGTCAAAATGACTCCAATGAATATGATTACAGTTGCGATTACACTTTGTTTTGTCACTTTTTCATCATGGAAAAACGGAGCAATCATCATATTCCACACAAGAGACAATGCAGCCAATGGAGCTAGCAGCGTCTGAGGAGCCATTCCAAACGCCACGAAATCCAGAATGGAGCCCACACACACTAGCGAGAAGCCAAGAAGCCACAATGGTTGCTGGAATGATTTTTTTTTCAATTTAGCAGCTTCATTTCGCGTCATTGAGAGTTTCTGCAGGTTGATACCGATGGAATTAAAAATGGAAAATATGAAAGCGATCAGAAATCCTGCGATCCACATCCCCATGGATGGTCCTTTGTAATGGATCTTGAAGCAAGCTTCCTTGGTTTCGATCTCATTTGGTGAAAACTGATGGCAAACTTGTTCCAATTCGGGACAAATTGACATGGCGACATCACTACAGGAAGACATACAAAGTCGTTTGGATGTTCGGCCGATTTCACAGACGGGAAAAGTGACTGCACAATGGATCTGCTTGAGCAGCTGACCACAACTACTGCTTGTATTGTCCAGATTCATACTATCGAGAAGCGCGAATAGCTCCCAATCAGTCAAATTGGCGTATTTGGGAATTCTTTTCAAGAGCGATTCATTCCGATTGGCATATAGATTGTATCCCAATTCAGCATCTTGATCCTGTGTTTCCCAGTCGTCTTTCGTCGAACACACACCATACGAAATTTGACTGCAAAAAGGTAAATCTGCCGGTGTTCCGCATGTGTTAGGACACTCAAACCCGAAAGTGAAGAGGAGTTCAGAGCCGCTACATAACAGAATAAATGACATGTGCTTTATCATTTTCGTTTCGATGCTTTAGAGACGCTATACACAGAAGAATTGGGCCTAATCGTCCTTCCGTTTCGTCGTATCAAACATTTCAGATAATAATAGAGTTTTCGTGTCTTAAAGGAAGCGCTGTCTTTATTGTCTTTATTCATACGCTCATCGTTATGTGCGAGTGCTAAAGCGCTATACTAAACAGTCATTGCTAGAATTTTGGCTCGCAAGCAGGCAGTCAAGAGGATGCTGCGTCGCTTCCTTCGAAATAGAAGGAGGAGATCATACATATTTCATCATTTCGGCAGCTGTCTTAAGACAGCCAAGATTCGTTTACGTACCGTACTTCACATAATATAAAGATCCTTATGATTGTTCGATTTACCTTGAAGCAAACGTGCCGACCGAATATGTTGGCGTAATTATCAGTTTCTATAACACTGTCGAAACACATCGGAGGAATGTACTTTTCTGCAAAATATATTTATCCGAAGAAATAGAGACAAACGCACATATGGGAGCGACTTCCAGCACACAAAAGCTAACTGTGGAATGCATCTCCTTACTGGAGCAACTTGAACCAAGTCAGATCGAGAAAAAGCGCAAGAGAAATTTTTGCATCAGTATCGAGCGACAACTACGACGCATATGGCCAAAGTGTAAGGTCGTGGCGTTTGGATCTTCCGCCAGGTTTGCCAAAACATTGCAAGGAATGACATTCACTCATGAACGGATTTATGAACTTTGTAGCGGCTTTGGATTCGGTGGCAGTGATTTAGATCTGGCAATATTCTTTGAGGATTTCAACTTGCAGCATTATCATCAGCTTTCACAAGCAGAGAAGAGCGCTATTTTGACTCAAGCTGCAGCGAGTATTGACCGAGATTTCGAGATACAAGAGTATGTTCAGAGTGCCCGAGTACCCATACTAAAATTATGGAATTCCAGACATCAGGTGGGTTTCCAATTGGCCTTTTGTGAATGTGGGATGTGATGACAGGCGTTTCTTGTAAGATTGCGTGTGACTTGTGTGTTGGGGGATTCCATGTCGTACTGAACACTGCAATGATGCGGTATTATGGGGAGCTGGATCGACGTGTTCGTCCACTTGCTTTTGCTGTCAAATATTGGGCCAAAAGCCGGGGGATCAACGACTCAAGCAATGGCACTTTGAGCTCGTACGGTAAGTCGGTACCCATTGCTGGATCGCCATCTCCAATATCTCTTATTTGATGTATTTGTGAAGGGTACTGCTTACTGGTGATATTTTACCTGCAGTCTCGCTTCGGCCCGACAAAGTTGCCTTGCAGCAAAGGTATATTTGGAGATACACTGGAACATTGTGAAGACTTTGCTTCCTTCTCAAAGAAAGTCGAAAACTATCCATTCCCCGAAAGCAGTCTTCATGGTAGCACAGCACTCAACGTGGACTCGGTTGGCTCACTTCTCAAAGGCTTTTTCAACTTTTACGCATCCGAATTCGACATGGAAAGGAATGTGGTCAACGTACGAGAAGGAATTCAAACCTGCAAAGAAGCCAAATGGGAGTATCCAGTCGCTTGGAGATTGAGCATTGAAGATCCTTTCGAATCAGGTCACGACGTCGCGCGTGTCATCTTCAATCGACGAGGTCAGATAGTCATCATGGAGGAATTCAGACGTGCGAATGAGCTTCTCAAGCTTGGAAATCGGTTCTCTTCAATCTGTAACGTCGATATGAGCTCATGGCAAGCTACATCCAGCTGCTACATTTGCAATGGATCGGACCACAAAGCTCGACATTGCGTTATACGAACAGGGCGTTTAGACATTGGCTTATCGTGCTGGTATTGCGGAGAAGTCGGTCACACGAAAGGGACGTGTCCACTTTTACAATTTCTCCACATTCCAAAAGAAAGCGATTCCAACACTGCGGTCTCTTTTGTAACACATTGGGGATCCTCCGCAGTAAGAAGCAGTTCTCCGACGCTTTCAGTCCGTAAGAAGAAAAAGTGCCGTCACAGCACGACAATGAGCGCAAAGAGTCGTCGGGATCACAAGCCAATTCAATGGAAACAGCTCTCGTATCCCTCTGAAATGACGTCTCAAAGCTCCATTCCAGTTGCGAATGGCATGTAGTTATCTATCGGCTAGGTATCAAGTTAACGAATGCTATGAAATGTTATAGCATACTTTGATTGGCAAACACGCTGTCATGTCTGTGCGCCGTAATGTCCGACTTCGTCGCGAATATTTGTACCGCAAGGGTTTAGAGGGCAAAGAAAAAGTGCTTTACGAGCACAAACAGAAACTGAAAGAAGCCATTCGAAGTAAACACTCTCAACCGCCTCCCTCCTCCCTTCTGATTATCTGATTATCTGATTCTCTGATTCTTAGGCGGTCGATCCATTCCAACGGAACTGAGAAATGTGGAGCAGAATTTACGACACGAAATGGAGTTTGATGACGAAAAGCACGAGAAACCGGTGGATTCCATCGACGATGAGTACCGAAACGCTGGTGTCTTTGACCCCAAAATAGCAATCACAACGTCGCGGGATCCAAGTTCTCGACTCAAACAATTCGCACAAGAGCTTCGTGTAATCATTCCCAACGCCATTCGGTTGAATCGTGGAACCCACACCATCATCAATGTACGCAAACGGCATCTGTATTGAGCTTTTCTCTCCGTCCAATGACAATCCAATCGCTCAGCTCGTAGAAAGCGCTCGTAGCAATGAGTTCTCAGATCTGATTCTGGTCACGGAGACGCGTGGAGAGCCCGATGGCCTGGTCGTTTGTCATCTTCCGTTCGGTCCTACAGCCTACTTTTCCCTCAGTAACACGGTCTTACGGCACGACATCGAAGACCGAGCCACCATATCCGAAGCATACCCGCATCTGATTCTGAATCAGTTTGAGACGGTGCTGGTACGTCATACTTCCTTCCTTCCCCATCTGATTCTCATGTAAAGCTTCGCCTCAGGGTCGTCGCGTGGCCAATATCCTCAAGCATCTATTCCCAGTCCCAAAACCTGACTCCAAAAGGGTTATCACCTTCGCCAATGACCACGACTTTATCTCCTTCCGTCACCACACCTTCCGAAAGCAAGGCAGACAAGTGGACCTCTCTGAATGCGGGCCTCGATTCGAATTGCAATTGTATCAGATCAAACTGGGAACGTGTGACCAGAAGGAAGCCGAAAACGAATGGGTCTTGAGGCCGTACATGAACTCTGCCAAGAATCGAAACCATTTATAACGCCAATAGACTTTTTTTTCCAAAGCTTTATTGGGTATCTGTCACAGCATCACGTTGATATCGGCTTGGAGGAAGGAATCGCCAGGAATCCTCGCCAGAATTCTGCTAAAGGGATCCACTGGAGGAGCATACATCTCAAAGGTGATGGAAGCAGATGTGATGTTACTGAGATCCAGCCTGAAAAACGTCCAGCATCCGACTTCCTCTTCATTGGTCACCGCGTTATGATGTACAAGTTCCATCACCGCAACAGTGCCTACAATCATCAGAATGAGAGAATCAGTTCTGTAGCTCTGTCCAATCTCAAGGACACCTCTACCTTGCATCAGATGCTCCAGAGGATGCTGGAGGTACCACGTGTTTCCAAACCACCAGTAATTCGTTCCAGATTGGATCAACGACGTCGGAGTATGTTGAGGCTTTTCCACAATGCTTTTTCGAAAGTCCATCGTGTACAGACAAAAGTGCGGCGTTTCCATCAGTGGGCCCGTAGCGACTGCAACCGCACCCAGAAACACTGCGATGTACGTGCTATCCGGCAAATGGAACGGACATCTGAGCAATGGCTCATGATCGGTCGAGTAGAGATGCAGTAATTCCTTCATCTCATCATCTTGGGTGAGGTCGGATGGAGTTTGCCCGTTGGAATTCTTCACATCCAATGCTGCTCTTTTCTTCATCAACGTCTCCACGAGATCGTATCGATCCAACGAGACCGCATAATGGAGCGCAGTATCGCCATTTCCATCCACAGCATTGATATCCGCTCCGGCCTCAATGAGCCACACACAAACCTTCACCGCCTCAAATCCTTCATCGTCGTCATTCTGAACCGCACAATGAAGACTGGAGAGTCCCGATCCATTACACATATTTACAAATTCCCGACGTGAACACCCATCAATGCCAATCATATTCGTGTTTGAAGGGATATTGGTAATGACCCGAACGCCCTTCACTTTCCGTATTGCTACCATCCATTCCAGCACAATGCTATCGTTATCCGTTACGAATGAGACCACACCTTCCTTGTTCCTGGAGCTCAAGAGTCTTGGCGACTGAATTTCAAAACCATACGCCACATGCGATAATCGCTTGATAATAGCGTCACACAATTCCACCATTCTCAATGGGATTTTATCCTTCGGCGATTTGTAGTAGGAGAGACATACTTGGTCTACAATCACATAGCGTTTGGTAGCCCATCGATTCCCACTGGCTTTGCGTAGATATCCTTCCTTGAACACTTGCATTGGCAATGCATTCTGTGATGGAAATGACCTTGAACGCTGCAAATTTCCCGTTGGTGTGGACGAAATCAGCATCCGACGAGTACGTCGTTTTGTTGGAGCATTCTCGCCATTCTTGCAGGCGATAGGAGAGGATAGTTCAGAGCTTAAGCCATCTCGAATTCGGAGGTGCATCCGCGTCTTCACATCAGCCGGGTCGTCGATGATCTCTTCTGTAGTCGCACTACTTGCCCGCTGATCGTATTCCGAAAGCCCGCTGCTGGAGGAATTCGGCGTAGAAATCCGATTCGCAGCTGTCGCGAGAAGCTGAATCATATCCATATGTGCCAATTGGCAAGCGTAATGCAAAGGCGTGTTCCCCAGCGCGTCCTTACTGTGCACCAAGTTTTCCATATTGGCGTTCTCTTCCAAGACAAGTCGAGCCAAATTCTGATCGCAATTGCGGGCGGCGATATGGACCAGAGACATCATCTGTTGGTTACGCACACGCAAAATATTGGGAAGTTCTCGTGCGAGGGCTTGGACCTGAGCGGTATCGTACTCGATGGCAGCGTGAAATAGACTCTGTGTCTTCTTCTTGAGGAGTAATCGGGTCAGGTAGCCGGTGATGACGCTTACAATCACTTCTCGGGCTTTTCGTCGTTGCATGGCGCAGTGTCTACCGATCGCTCGACGAGCGAGGCTTTGGAGAAGGATGACGCGATGACGAGTACGATGATACCACTGCCGTTCCAATGAGCCTCGAACAAAAGCTTGTATGAGCGTCGCCTTTGATCGGCATTTCGTGAACGTCTGCTGCGCGAGGTACCGTCGAGTCCATTTCTGAATGTATACCGCCATCGCTTTCGCCTTTAAAAATCGATTCCGCTCCAGCATTCGACGAGATTCAGCTTGCACACGACAGATTCTCCATAGCATCTGCTTGTACCGCGCTTGCTGTAGAAATCGGCGCCAAACAGCCTGGAATCGAGTCAAGCCAAGTCGTAGTGTGCGGTACGTTGCCCGGACACTTTTCATTCGCGCGATCGATTGACATAATACGACGTGATGATACTCCTTCCGATAGGTTTGTCTTGCAGCCAGCATCCGAAAGACCGCTTGGATTCGAATGGCCATCCGTTTCTCCAGCAAAAAGCGTCGACGAACCAGACCTCGACGGATCATAGACTGAGATTTGATGGTGGCATTTCTTCCCTTCACGTACTCGGTCCGGACTTTGTAAGCGCGTATGCACGCTTGGATGCTTGTGATTTGGCGTATCGTCCTTCTGTACCGCTTCTGAGCGAGAAACCCTCGCGTGAGGCGTGATATTTGCACTTGGGCGGAATTCTGCTTCAGAGTTCGCATTCTGGCGCTTTTTCCGTACTTGAGTCGAGCAAGAAAGCCTCTTCCAGCCGCATGTAAGCAAACAGCAGCACGTTTCTTGCACAAGTACGTTGTCTGAGCCTTGAATCCTTTGTATCGGCTTGCAATAAGTCGAGCAGCATCGCGTTTGTTTCGATACAATCGACGTTCACGCCACATTCGAGCGGCACTGGCGATCATCGTTGCTGCTTTTCTTTTGCTCTGATACGCTTTTCGGGCCCAATACATTCGAAATGTGGCTCCAACTTTTGTGCTTGCGATCGGAAGGTTCCGGAGATACCACACATATCGTCTGGCCAATCGTCCACGAACACAGCTTTGCACCATAATAACTCGCTTTCGGATGCATTGGTATCGCCGTTGTTGCAAGTATGCGCGTGCCAGAGCATTCAATAAGGTGACACGTCGATAAAGTCGAACAAACTTTCTCCTGGCCAGACTCATTCGGAGCATTGCCTGCGTCCACACGATCAACGCATATGTCTTCCGGTATCTTTTCCTTTGCCGACTTCCACGCTCACACTTTTGTATCGTAATCGCTGCCTTCTCAATCATAATCCGAACGCGTTGATCCAACAATCGAAGCTGACCATCACGAAGGAATACTTTTCTGTGTCCTAATTGCCAATTCTCACGCTCTACAAATCGCAAAATCCTCTCACAAAGCTCCTTATCGCTCGATACAAACTCCCTGACAGTTCCTCCCGTTCGTGTGAGGACCTCATACCTCTTGTAAAACTCACGGAAGAAGCGCCGGACAGGGTACCCCGATCGTCGAATTCGGACGGTCTCCATAACCCCAAGGTAGATGAGCTGGTCCAGTATTAAGGTCGCATTCCATCCCTGAGGGAATCTCAGATTATTGGGCTTCACACAACGAATATAGGACGGAGCTGTGGCCTTGAGCTCCGTGATAAGATGGGCCATTTGGTCACGAAATTTCCGTCCAACTGTCATCGTTCCCGTCATTTTATTGGAGCATTTCCGAAGTCTTCGCATTCCGTGAGTATTCAGAGGAGTTAGTGAGGGTCCCAAGTGTGTTATACTCTTTGAGGTTTTCTTTCCACTCAACGTTAACGGAAATAACTCACGTAAGAATTCGAGTCTTGAGTTATGGACGAGTGTAACCAGATCATAATGCAGCGAATCATCATTCTTTTCCAAAAAACCGGTTATGGAGTAGGTTACCTTTCCAGCGTAATGTTCAATTATGAATTGATCGTTGGTGAAGCGGGGTTTGGTGTAGTATGAGCCAGTGGGATTCAGGTGTGTCTGATGGAGCTTCTTGATAAAGTTCTCGTCGCTAGCGCGTCGACCGAGTAGCGCTTGTTCGTCCAGAAGCGGGAGGATGCCAACAGGCTTCTTATCGATGAGCTCCAGGCACGGGGTGTTGTCTTTGAACTCCAAGCGCGAGAAATCGATTCCTTCGTCCACGTATACTTGCTGTTCGTATACAAAAACGTGTTGATTGAATTGCTGTTGAAGCATTTCATTCGCATAATTGATACAAAGTTGTTCAAATGAATTTGATTGGAGAATTTCAAATCCGAATATATCTAAAATTCCAATGAATTTTTGAGTAGTGGATGGGCAATTTGGTACATGGTCGTCTGTTCGTTGTTGGATGTTGCCGAAAGCACTCGTTTGACTTGCCAAATTTTGTGTGGATTTGTTGATTTGAAGCACGAGCCAATCAAACAGCTTACTGAATACATCTTTGGCGAGTCCGTTGCGAGACTTTGCAGCTTCTGTTGCATTTAATGAGATTTCAGCCACACTCCCACGCGCGCCAGCGGACATTGTACGTTTTGTGAGGGCGAAATCTAATTCGGAAGGTTTCACTTGTAAAATTTCAGCCAATTCGGCAACTTGTAGTGGATCCTGACAATACGCTTCAAATTTGGCGTTTTCCTTAAACACAATATTACCGAGTTTGAGTACAACTGCAACCAGTGTGAAAATGTAAAAGTACGTTTCTTTAGAAATTCCAATGGTTTCCATGGCTTCTGTTACGTACTTGAAATCTTTTTTGTCGTTGATTTCGGGACACTGTATACATTTGCCTTGATTCAGGTACGTATAATCGTTGGCTGATAGTAAAGAGAGCTTTTCCTTTTGTTCAGGGGAAAGACCCGCACATAACTGATAAAAAATGTGATAATTACGTTCGGACTCGGCACATCCGACGATTCTGGATTTTTCGAGGAGAAAGTGAGAAGTGCTGGCACCGTTGATGGTACCGTCTGAGTGGTAGAAAATCTTGATAAATTTCCCAAAACGTGAGCTGTTATCGTTACGTATTGTTTTTGCATTGCCAAAGGCCTCTAGAATAGGATTACTGTGTAGTACACACTGCTCCACACTTGAGGTGGTCTTGAATTTTCTACTGGATTTCCTATCGGATGAGACAGGTTTTACCAAGATTGAGTCAAGCTCTGTGAGGGTGGATGCGTTTTCGAGTTGTATAGTTGAAGTTTCGCGGTACGTTTCACGTTTTCCATGCTCACTAATATTTGCCAAATACTATACAAAAGAATAAAAATTCGAGTGGTGTAACGTATAGTGACTGAAAGTATACCTGCATGATATATTTTGATGCTTCTGTTTTACCGGCTCCGGACTCTCCCGAAATCAAAATGGATTGACACGTTCCCTCTTGACAAAGCGCATGATACGCGTTATGTGCGGTCGTGTACACGTGAGGGATTGGGTGTTTAGCTCTCTCTACAGAGTCCACTTCTTGAATGTTATATAGCATCGGTATAGTTTTGTACGGATTTATGGAAATGAGGATATCGCCCGTAAATGTCTACAGAATCGCATTGAGCAAAAAGTTGAGGAAAAATGTGGTCTCTAAAGAGTAAATCACGTGCATAGATCTTATCAGAGAGATAGCGACGACGAAGGAGATCTAGAAGAGGAGCTTGATGCAAATTGTCCATTTCAGATAAGTTATTGAGATCCAGTGCGTGTGTTGGATCGTACGGATGTACTTGCTCCCTTGCAAGTGTTTGTTCTTCATCTGTGCCGGAGACCACTACATGAAGAATAGTACCTGCATCCTCGACAATGGTTCCTAATTGCCATACATTACGAGGGTCAGGACACCATACTTTCTCTCCTTCTTTTCGTAGTGGCCGCTCCGAAGCATCCATAACTTGTTCAAATTACTTCTTCGGTGATAAGAAAAGACTACTTGACGATATTTAACAGGGTTGTTATCACTCCAATAATTCAGTGGGTGGCAGAAAGCATAGCACATAACATCTGAATGGTAGTGATTTCGGAAGTATCAGGTAGGAATGCAGTCATCATAACCGTTAAAACGACTCGGTAGCATTCAAGCTTTTGTTGGATCCTTCCTCTGTGTTTTTCAAACAAATATATGTGGTTTCACAGTGCGACATTTGCCACAAGTCATCGCTGGATTCATTCGTAGTCCAGTTCACTATTACACAGGTACCCGAGCAGGCGGAGACGGTTGGCAGAGACCGGTTAAATATCATGAAATATAGGGAGGCTTCTAATTTATTTATTTCCACATCTCCGCCGTTACTATTCTCATTCCAGATTTTTCCCTCAAGATGTCACCTCCGTTAAAATTGGTTTACTTTGACGCCAAGGGTCGTGGTGAGTTTGCTCGTCTTTGTTTCGCCTACGGGAAAATACCGTTTGAAGATAAGCGAGTAACTAAAGAGGAATTCGGTGCACTGAAACCAAAACTCCCTCTCGGTCAAGTCCCAGTACTTTATGTTGGTGAAACTCCCTTCCCAGAAAGTGGTGCGATTGCCCGTTATGCTGCAAAACTAGCAGGACTCTATCCCGATGATCCTTGTGAAATGGTCAAAGTGGAAGCAACCATGGGAGCCTTCCAGGAGCTTGTGACACCTGTTGTCCAAATTGTGTACTTCAATCTGGACGAGTCTGCCAAGGCAGCGAAAACGAAAGAAGTGCTGGAAGTCCTCGTACCCAAGACCTTTACATGGTGTGAGAGTATTACAGGTGAGAAGTACCTATTGGGCAACAAGATCTCGATTGCGGATGTGGCTATTTACGATATTGTGGTAAACTTTCTGAATCAAATTCCAGGATTTACCGCCTCAAAATATCCAAAGGTTGAGGGTATCACGAAACACGTCAAGGCCGAACCGACGATTGCGGCGTATCTGAGCAAGTCAAGTTGAGTGTAGTGTCTCCAAGAAAGAGTAATAACTGAAAATTGATTCTCATTGTGCCTTTGTAAGTAATTTTTAATCAAAGTCGTGTGGGTTACATTACATAATCATAGATAGATGTGTGTATGCAGTGGTAGATACGACGACCCAATTCTCAAGCGTGTGAGTTTCCTTCAGTGTTCCACAAAACAAATGATTATGCAAACATCCTCGTACTATACAATTCCATAAAGTGTGCCCATCGACAATCAATTTTAACAGAATGTTTACTCAAATCTTATATAACGCCAATCATAATGTTGTATACTACAATAAATGATTACAGTATACACAAAGTTGATAGATAAAACTGATTCTTGCACAGAATCACACCGTAAACTATAGAGTTGAGGAGGGCACCTACTTCATCCATACCCTATGAATTATGCGTAAACAAACGCTGGATTACTCAACCTTAAATAAAGTAAACTTTCGCATCTTTTGCAACAAGGTTCGCTTCACAAACGTTCATTATCAAACTTTCCAAGATGTCAACAATTAAACTCACTTACTTTGATGCCGAAGCCCGTGCCGCACTTATTCGAATTTGCTTTGCGTATGGAAAAGTACCGTTCGAAGACAAACGACTCACCCCTCAAGAATTCGGCGCATTGAAGCCAACACTACCGCTTGGCCAAGTGCCCGTGATGCACATTGACAATGCCACTTATTCCCAAAGTATGGCGATGGCCCGCTATGCCGCCAACCTTTCAGGAATCTATCCAACCGATGCGCTACAAGTCCTTCGTGTGGAATCAATTCTTGGATGTTACGATGAGATTGTAAATGCAGTAGTAGAGATTTTATTTTTCATTCCGGATGAAGCAGCTAAAGCCGCAAAGACGAGCGAACTTACGGAAAAGAAAGTACCTCAAGTATTTTCATATGTTGAGGGTTTGGTGAGTGGAAAATTCGTTTTGGGGGACAAAATTTCCGTTGCGGATATTGCGATTCTCTGTATGGTGGATTATTATCTGGTTGCAATGAAAGGTTTTGACGTATCAAAGTACTCGAAGATCGCAAGTGTGATCAAAAACGTCAAAGCCGAACCTAGTATCGCTGCTTATTTTAGCAAATAAGGTTGATTATAGCCGGAGGGAAAACAACCAATAACCGCGTATACAACAAACTTTTAAAATTTGCTTTCACCTTTCCTTGCTGGCAATGTGTGGTTTCCAAAACGCTACAACGACACTCACTATCTAGGTCCACATGATATCTTCTAACCACCAGGACACCTCCCGCCGTGCTTGTTAGCTGGAGGCTGCTCTTTTGTCTGCACTGAAACTTTAGATTTAACTGCAATATAATATGTAGACTCGCTACTGCTCGCTCCGTAACTGTCATTGAATAAAGAGGGAGCGAGTATGCGAAGCTTATCAGAACCGCTAAACCGATTGCGATCGTTGGTATTAACGTAGGCCTCACCGTCGGAGACTCCCAACCGGATTTCGAACTGACTGAAATCTATTCGTACGTTGTCATTCTCTGTATCGTATGAATCCATTTTTTTGGGTTTATAAGTATGGGCTCCACGCTGAGTTTCACCAAGCATCAATAACATGTTTTCTTCCGCCGCTTAAAAGGAAAGGACGTGGGAGCCCCATCGTGTTCAACAGTTCCGCACTCGATAGCGTTGCGCTTGCTGCTCTAAATAACGTGAGTCAATATTTGGTAAAAGTAGCCAACTAAGAACTTAAAGTGCCACATAAATCAACCATTTCATCCATCCCCTCTCTAACATTGTTTCCATTATCGATAGGAGTGCCTATCGGTGGTGGCCGAAGAAGAAATTGATCATCTGTAAGACTCCTGTTTTATTCCTAATATATTTCTTCTGTTCTGAAAGGTGCTGGAGCTCGTAAATACCACCTCCAACTGGTTCCTTCACTAGAGCGGACGTATTGTGCTTATTTGCATCTGATGAGAGTAGCATCAAGCGTGTTTCCATATCGCTGAGGTATGCTGTCACCTGGTTCCGAGCAATTCCGTGAGACTCGAATAATCTGCCGTGTTGGATGGCGATAGCTTGGAACGCCATCATGAATTTCTCATTGAAATCATCCGTTATCTTTTTCGTCATCTCACGATTGGAATCGATGATCTTTTTGCCGAGTTGATCCAACGAAAAATTGAGGGCTGAGAAAGATCTGATTGTTGCATTGTGTCTCTCGTCCATTCTAACCTCTTCCCGGTGCATTATCATTCTTCTAGTGTTTTCCTAGTTCATTCTTTCTATTGCTATGCTGTGTTTCCGGGTCATGCGTTCTATCTATAGTAAGGAGGCTGCACTCTTTTCGCTTAGTTTGCTGCGCATACGATCAATCTGCGCATGCTTTTCACTTAGTTTGCGGCGCATGCGATCAAGTTGTGCATCCTTTTCGCGTAGTTGCAAATTCTTTTCGAATAGATGATCATCTTTTTCGATTAGTTAATGAAACATGCGATCAAGCTGAACATTATGTGTTTCTTTCGTGCGCTGATTTTCTTCAAATGCATTTAGGATTTGGTCAGTTTGATGTCTTATCCTTTCATCTTGCTCTCTGAATCTGTTGTTAAGTCTGGCAATTTCCTCGCTATTCCCCTTTCTAAGGCTCTCGATCAACGTGTCTTTATCGCGCATATCCAGAAGAAGGAGCTTGATTTTCCCTTGGAGCATGATAACGCTCGCCATGGCTTCGTAGAGAAGTTTTTATCGCATTTACGAGAAAATTCGCTAGGGGTTGTGCTCAAGTAGGAAGTGTAGATAACTGTACCTACCTACAGCCAACGTTCTCAGTGATGGTATTCGAAGTGTACACACTCGGACGACTCTGATGGACGTGACCAGCTTTTGATGCTCTCATGTTTATCTTTGAGCGCCATATGAAGATTCTTGCTCAGTTCTGCACAAGTTTTAGTTTATGGTGGACTCATTACGGTGTCACCTGCAGCAGTCGTTGCATTGAGCACCCCAGTGCGATTATATCCTGTCAAGGTGGATATTCCCACACTTATTCCTAACAAAATCGCACCAATTCCATCTCAAACGTACTGTGAGTGTGTTGAACACATGATGACCGAAATTCTTCAGTTGCTACGAACGAAAATGACGAGTCACATGTTGGAGATGAAGCGTTGTGTGCTCAAAGTATTTGGTTCATGTGATATATACGTCGACCCGCAGCGAGCCCACGGATGTACACAGTCGGATCGTGGTACTGTGTTGCATAGAAGATTTTGAAGAGTAGCCTTGGCTGCAGTCTGAGTGGAATTTGGGACGCTGAGCGATATTCGATAATGTACTATTCATTTTCGGTTAATCTCTAATCGTATTGTGTATATTCCGATCCACAAGAACAGAGATGAGTGTACTAACTAAGTACGTGTTCGCAGTGTGACTACGTACCGAAGCAAAGGGAAGCACGATGACCATCGAGCAAGACCGAGCGCTACTTCAACTGTATAGCATGCGGTTTATGGCATACAGTTTCGTCGAATAGCAATGCAAGCAATCATCCAATGATAGAGCTTAGCAAGTAGCGTAAGTAAAAGCTAAAAGTCTTGCAAACTCGAGACTTGATGCGGATTTTCCCTCATATACAACGACCTCTCACTGTCACAACTTTTTTCCATCGGCATCAAAGTGTGGTAATGTAGGCAGAATCTAGTGTGGACAACTACAGCTTGAAACCAACAAATGCAAGTTTTGTTGGACTTTTTGTTTAAAATATAATAATACAGTGCAGGACTCATTTGAGTTCAGTGTGCTGATACTATCAGAAAATGCAAATCACTCATGGAACAGGCTCTTTCGGAAGTTACGGACTCGGACCATATACCTCATCATGGTAGGGTTCAAACTCATACTATAGTAATTGTGCATGTACCAAGCTACAAATCGCAGTCACTTGAGCAAAACGCACTGGTTTTCACCAGTATTTGTAGCTCCCATGGTATGTACCTATCGACAGGCGACTTTCCGTGCTTTGGTAAGTCGATATAAAGGCAGACAAAAATTTAGTATCATTCCACAAATCAATGATTACGTTGCTGTATTCACTCCTCATCTTAAAATTGTATTGGATATAGTATGCCCATAGAATGTGGATCAGCCATTCAATTTATAGCCATTTGTACTATCCACATGGTTTGCTGTAGCCTGCACTTGTAGGCACCAATATAGAACGGCTTTCACCCTCATTCTCAAATTTTCGTCCAAAATGTCACCACTACTCATTTTATTCTACTTTGATATCAAAGCCCGCGCCGAAATCATTCGCATTTGCTTTGCGTATGGTAACGTGACTTACGAAGACAGACGATTGACACACGAACAATTTAACGCCTTGAAACCAACTTTCCCACTCAGACAAGTTCCCGTGTTACACATCGGTGATACTGTTATTGCGCAAAGTATGGCAATAGCCCGCTATGCTTCGATCTTGTCGAAAATCTATCCAGCGGAACAGCTGGACATTATTCGAGTAGAGTCAGTTCTTGGATGTTACGATGAGGTTTTAAGCGTCGCTGGGGACCTCATATCTCCCAAAGCCGATCCAAAAACGAAACCAGCAAAAACAAAGGAATTGGTGGAGGAAAGAATACCCCTTATCTTCAACTATATTCAAAATTTGGTGCTTGGACAATTTGTTTTGGGAAATAATATTTCGATCGCAGATGTGGCGATTCTCTGTATGGTGGATTATTTCTTGTCATTATTGGAAGGGTTTGATGTGTCCAAATATCCAAAGATCGTGAGTATCATTAGAAACGTGAAAGCGAAACCGACCATTGCTGCTTATTTGAAAGCTCACCCTTAATTCTAGTGTTAAAGGATCAACACGTTTGCTCAGTGATGTAATTCAGTTCGCTATTGGAAGTTACGTGTACTTCAACCCGCATCTATCCTTTAGACGGTATACACCCGAGCTCTGCGACTAACTACGCTTCTCTCTCCACTGTGTTCGATTATCGGACAAGTGCCGCATGTGAGGAAATTTCCCTCTTAGTGAGCAAACTAGCATTCATACACTTAGGCTGCCTCAAACAACAAAAGAGTAACCGCAAAGTAACAGTTATAAATGCTCTGTAGGAGCCGTATTCGATACCTATGTTGCATGAGTAGCGATTGCATCTTTTTATTGAGTACATTTTATTGCAAACAAGCTGAAAATTTCAAGGCTACAGATGTCCTAGGGCAATGTTATCCGTCATGTGCAACTAATCAACACACCCGTGCTGGTTGCCATTGTAGAGGGATGATGAGTATACTGCATAAAGGAAACGCTCCATCAGCAGAATACTACCTCAAAGTCAATTGAGTAACGCTAGCCCAAACCATAAATACACGCAATAATGAGTTGACGGCCTCTTCAACTTTGTAATCAGTTTGACCCATTCGACTGAAAACGTGAAACGATTGTTGACCGTGTGACCGATCGTGTTTGACTTGCAATCGTACACACAGCGGTTCTACTATTTAGCACGGACGCGCATCAGGAGAGATTTTTCTAGATTTCAGCGACCTCGAATGTTTCTCCAACCTCACTTTCAGTTTAACCTCCAAGGTTACCGCTCCGCCTACATTAGTTTACTTCGACCTCAAAGCCCGTGCTGAAATCATTCGCATTTGCTTTGCGTGTGGAAAAGTGCCTTTTGTGGATAAACGAGTCAGCAACGAAGAATTTGCCGCATTAAAACCAACACTTCCATTTGGACAAGTTCCTGTTCTTCACGCTGAGGATTTCGTTTATCCAGGGAGCATGGCCATTGTTCGCTATGCTTCCACATTGGCAAAGATTTATCCAACGGATGCGTTGCATGTTCTAAAGGTTGAGTCGATTCTGGGATGTTATGATGAAATTGCAGCATAAGTTGTGGAGATTCTGCATGCAAACTTGGATGAGCCCACGTTACAAGCAAAGAAAAAAGAATTATTGGAGCAACATTGTCCCAAGGTGTTTGGAGATATTCAGAGTTTAGTGAGTGGGAAGTTTGTTTTGGGTGACAAGTTTTCTGTTGCGGATGTGTCGATTCTCAGTATAGTGGATTAGTATCTGTCCGAAATTAAAGAGTTTGATGTGTCCAAATACCCAAAGATACAAAGTGTCGTTGAAAATACTAAAGCCGAACCGAACTTTGCAGAGTATTTGAGCAAGCAACGTTGATTGTGCCGTATTACACAAGCTTTGCAGTGGTGATTAAAAAATATACGTCGCAGTTTTCTATTTTATCAAATCACAATGCATAGAAAACGAAATGAGCTAGGGTTCTCATACTAAGTGCGAGTGAAGCGATAGCGCATCAATTAGCAAATGGATAATGACTTTGACTATTCGACGAGGTGCTGGACCAAATTATTCTTGCATTTCTACGCATCTGTTGCAAATACAGTATGGATTTAGGATTTCAGTGTTCGGTGAAGGGTCAGGACTACAAGTAATACACACTTCAACATAGCTTATGTAAGGCAGCGTTCTGCAAAGCCAATCGTTGTATACATTTCAGCAGAAAATCCAAAACTTGAGAATATAACTACAATAGTGAGAAATCTATTCTTCTTGCGATTTTATAGATCGGTATACGAGGATCCATTTTGCTGTAATTTCGAAAAACTAGAGCCATTTCAATTGTACACACTTATTGTAAGAACAAAAGTGTGAAATGGCCAATTGAAACAAGCGCGAACGAAAGGTTTTGCCTGAGGATTTTGGCCAATTGGACTTGGTACACCTTTGACTTAGTTGAGCTATAGCACTAAGTGTGACGTGTTACACCATTTTACAAAACCATTGATCGCGCACAGATTTCCATAAGATACCAGCGACATCGAACATTACGCAGCACAAACACGTCAGAAATGCAGAAATCGATCAGCTATAGACATTAAACGTTCTGTATTCAGCGTTCGCATTTGGTTTGCGTATGGAAAGTGATTTTTGAAGATGAACGAATCGCCCAAAACCTATTTTTCGTTATGAAGCCAACACTCCCTCTTGGCCAAGTACCTGTGATGCACGTCGATGATGTTATACACAAAGTATGGCGATGGTCCGCTTTGTGTCCACCTTATCGCGAATCTATCCAACAGATACGTTGCATCTGATCGGCTCTTGGATGCCATGAAGAGCATACAGCGGATATTGTTCAAACTCTGTAGTTTTATCCGGATGAAGGCACAAAAACAGCAAAGACAAAAGAAATAGCGATGCACCACTTTGTGTACCTTCAGTTTGGTGGGTGGTAAAGGGGTGATGTGAGTGAGTTCCGTTGTGGGTTTTGTAATCTCAGTATTGTAATTTATTATTTATCTTTCATAAAAGGATCTGATGTGTCCCGATACCCAAAAGTTAAAGTATCACAAAAGCTGAACCGAATCTTGCTTTTTATCTGAGCAAAAAAGGTTGACTGCGCTGCTACGATAAACACGAATTTGCGATGACCGGAATAAAGTCAACTTTAATGAATTAACCTGACCTCTAAACACTCTAAATATACAGGGATACAGCGCTAGACTAAATCATCCATGCTTTCCATTGTCCACGTATCTGTTACAGCCTATCACTAGTAGTTCTAGCACAGTAGAGACATGAATAGAAACGCGTTGAAGTACATTGGTGGCCAAATCTGATCAGAAGGAGAACACAATGAAGTAGAAGACGATCCACAAAGAATATTTGATGAACTTCAATGTATAAGTCTCCCTTCGGAATGATAACTTACTTGTAAAAGCGAGAAACATAAAGAGGAACAAAATTTTCGTTTTTAAGTTCGTACATCGTTTTCCTGCAAGAAATAAGTGCTAACCATTGACGAGTGTATCACTCAAACATTCATCTGAGAGGAGTATGTGAACGTTTGAATTCTCACAAACCAAATGGGTTGACCCAAAGTCAATTTGGACTCAGTTGTATACAATACCGTGGACGAGTAGCCATCTCCCCCTATAAGTTCTATATATCCTGATACAGTAATAGCCAGTGCGAAAGGCTAAAATCCCAGAACATCAATTTCGAACCTTTGCATTTACGAGCGTTTTAACCAATAAAGCGTGTACTTGTCCAAGTACTATTTCTACACCCTTCGATAAACCCATTGATTACCCACAGATTTCAGAAGTATCATAATCAATGGCTCATATATTACCATCAACCAGCCAAAGTACTGTCCGTATTGCACACGCTTTAAAAATCTCCGTTATCAATCCGCTATAGAGAGTAAATCTTCCAGATATCTGCCATTTAAAATGCTTTCATTCCTCTTATTTTCAATCTCGCTCTACAATGGCATCACCAATCGAACTGCAATACTCCAAATTCCCAGGCCGTGCCGAAGTCGTCCGCCTTGCATTTGCTTGTGGCAAAGTCCCCTTTGAATACAAGCAATTCTGCCATGAAGAATTTGCCGCATTAAAACCAACACTTCCGCTCGGACAACTTCCAGTCTTGAAGTCGAAGGAGTCGTTTACACACACGCCATGGCTATGACTCGGTATGCCTCCAAGTTGTCGGGAATGTGTCCAACTGATGCGCTGGAAGTTCTCAAAGTGGAATCGATCCTTGGATATTATGACGAGCTTGGAATGCCTGTTGGTGCAGATCATGTATCTCATCAAAGACGAAGCCGAAAAAACAGCAAAGAAGAAAGAATTTGCAGAACAAACATGTCCCAAGATGTTTGAGTATATGCAGAGTTTGGTGAGTGGCAAGTTTGTTTTGGGTGACAAGGCGTCGGTCGCGGATATCGCACTTTTCAGTATAGTGCACGACTATTTGGTTATAATCAAGGACGAGTTTGATGTGTCCAAATACCCAAAGATTCAAAGTGTCATTGAAAACTTCAAACCTATACCAAACGTTGCTGAGTTTATCGCCAAGTACTGTTGATTGTGTATTCATAACAAAGTTCCTTACACATTTCCGGATCGTCTGTAAGACCTTGCAGTCCACTTGCGTATTTCTTTCTCACTCGCCTTGGTTTTGACTTGACACAGCGTTGGGCTGTTGTACCACGCCTTGCTATCGGTAAAATATCTGAGCCATTTGCGATTTGTTGAGAATACTCGTCAGCGTGGACGCAACTGGACTCGAAGAAGCATCCTTTTCCTCTCGCTTGATGGTCTCAATTTGCTTTCGTTGAGGAGTATCCAGAACTGCTTTAGAAGAGTATTGTCTTGGTAGCAGTGAGAACCGGGACACTGGTTCGGCAATGCGCACCACAGGCCGAAGGTCTTGTGTGTCACTTATCACCGGCTTCCCCTCTAGAGCAGCAAAATGTCATCGATATGTATACCTCTAAAATAGCAGCTTTCTTACCAATTTCGCTGATATCATTTCCATTTGAGAGTGAGTACAATAACATCCGACTTGTCCGATACCGACAAACCACATTTTCAATGAGTTGTGGGCCTAACAACTCCCAGTCTACGGGATCCACAAATGTATGCATGCGCGCCACTATTCGCCTCAGCTGAAGAAGCTCAGAAGTACCATTATCATCCCTCACGTCATCACCCCATTCAAATCGAGTAAAGTCCGAATAGCCCAACGATGCTCGAATAAAATACATGTCAAATAAAAGTTGAAGGACGCAACTTTCACCGAAATTCAGAGATGAAGCTTGCTTTCGAGCCTCTTCCAGCTTGGAAATAGCTGCTTCATAGACTTGTACGATTGCTATCGTCACTTGTTCCGCGAAAATTGCATGGATCATTTCAGTCATTTCGTCGATTGGATCGGTAGACGGCCTGCCTGAATTCACAATTTGATGCGCTTGATCCAGAGCAGAACAACACTCAAATAAGAAGCTGGACACATGCGGTGTTTCGGTCCACGAAAGCCAAACTTTCTCATCGAATGCATCGGTCCTCACATCATTGAGCTGCTTCTCTTCAGGTGAGCATTCTTGATCTGATCCTGAGTCCATCTCCGTGTGGATTGTGTGCTCTATCCATCCATCATGTGTCTCAATCCACTCCTAACGTACACAGAATGGGTAAAGTCCATGCACGATTGAAGTAAACTTCCTACCTCATTTGTGAGGTCGTACGACTCGTTCTCAAGTCGATCGTCTAGCCCAGAGATATGTGTCTTGATAAAAGCCATCGCCCACCGTTCACAGTACCGTCGACCAATTCGTTGGAGAATACTTGCGGCACTTTTGATACTGGAAGGAAGTCCCGATTGTGTGGTGACAAGCAGATAGAACGAGTCCCATCCGATTCCACCGTCATGGCCAATTGTATCCAACAAGTGACAGCAGTCCTCCGAGTTCATATGCAGGTCCTGCGAGGCGATGAGTAATAGTAACGCAATCTTCCAGCATGATGAGCTTTACCTCGAGCGCTTGCAATATATCATCTTTTCGCAGCGTTTCATCGCGAGCGTATGAGTCAAAGACCACTCGATATTTATCAGCAGACTGATCGCTTCCAGCAGCTTTATTTCGATCCTCACCCGAATCACATTCCTCAAAAATAAACCCATGATGTAGCAAGCCATTGCTCAAATAATAGCAATTGTGACCAAGCTGCAGAAAGAAGAAAGGATTTGGATCGTGGTGATTCGAAATTGTGTTTTCCATGTGAATTGTGAGCTGTAACAATGCCAGACAAACTTCCTCCTTCAAAAGTTGGGTATAATCGAGAGGGGAAAACACAAGCAGCTTGTCGTGAGTGTCCTTAAGAAGAGTTGTGAACTCCAACGCTATTTCAGCCGATGGGTTTCCGGTTGAATTGCTCTGAAGTGAGTGCGCTGTTGTCGTCATAAGTTTGTTCGTGTTCATGAAAGATTCACGGACAATCGCTTGTACTTGAGATGCAAGCAATTCATCAAACAATGACTTGAAAAAGACCTCTGGAGAAGTGAAGTTGAGTCCTGTATTTGTTTCCGCCGCCCAAGAAAGACTCAAGTCATTTTGTTTCGTCCAATATCGCCGGAGAAGAACTAAAGCATCGTTCACGAATTCCACCATTGCATCTAAAGAAGAACATTTCCCAATAGAATGTAAGGCCATACTTCTTATCTGAACAACTCCATCAGTATCAGTCGATATTGAGAGGTGCTTACTTCACCTTGACACTAGCCGAATCAACCCAAGCAGTGAGATGCTGTTGCAGTTCCTTGGAAGCCTTCAAGGCCAACAGCTCCTGCTCCAGTTCTGGACGATTTTTAAAAACCTGACTGAAAGCACTGTTGTCGAACCAAATCTCCTGGACGTACGTAGTTGCTTGCAATAAAAATCGCAAGGCTTCATTCACTCTAATGGGTGAATCAAGATGATGAGTTTCGAGAAATAATACAATCAGGTCCTTCATATTTATTTTTGGGTCCAATAAAACGATTGAGGCAAGCTGATTCCCGTAGAAAATTGAATCTCTTCCTTTACACTTGAGAAATTGATGGGCATAACTGACGATTCTCTAACAAAAATGTTGATTAATTGACAAAAGCAGAGACCAAATCATCTCACCTCACGGAAAAGCGCGATACAAGACCATTTTCTTTCCAAAAATGTGAATCTGGTCAATTGAGTCTGTATTTCTTCAGAGTGGAACAGCCTCTCCGCCTTAAAGAAAACTTTAGTAGCCTGAAAAGTGTCTGCTGTATCCAGAAGCTGCCACATCGTTTCTGGTGCTTGAGTAAAAAAAAAAATCACTGCCTCTTCATCACCAGTTCCATGCCGTTGCTGGAGGTCCTCGTCACATCCTTCCAGGTCATCAGGAGAGAAAAGAATCTTTAGCAAAGCTGCCTCCATGCTGTTCCACTCCGAGGGCAATTGATGCAGGGATTCTGCAAGACGTATCGACGTGGAGTGCATCTGGATGATTTTATCCGCAGATTCGATCAGATCTTGATACCGGACGCCGATGATAGCGTGCATTTCTTTGATTCTCTCCTCTTTCTCGTTTCTATCGCATGGAAACTCATGTGATATAAGAAGCAGATACACTAAATGCTCTTACATTTTATCTTGAAGGAGATCTCGTGCGTCTGCAACAGACAAACGGCGCAAGAAATGCGCGTTATTATCCTCGCTAGCATCCGCTGCCATATTGCAATTAACCGGTATACCACTGGGTCAAAAGTATGGCATCCATGCTGCTGTCTCAAGGAGCCGAAGCGGTAAGCTATCATTGCATTCACTTGTCACGCAGCGCTCATTTCTTCCTTCAATCAGAAAGTATACAAGTCAAAATTCGGAGGACGTGATTGTGTCATCAAAGAGCGTATCGCGAAACCGTATCGCCTGGCAGTTCTAGATCAAAAACTCAGCCATAGACGATTAATTCAGGTGTGTGTGTGGATCTGAGTGAGATTGCGGATTTTTACTCATGAAATGTAGGAAGTGCGTTGTATGATGAAATGCAAGCAGAACGGGGTGGCTACGCCTTCTATTTACCTTGTGGACGAGGATAATGGACGGATATACTTTGAATATGTATCGGGAAGTACACTTAAAGAATACTTCCAGAATGAGCACGCTAAAGGTTGATTTGAACGCGCTCATAACGAATTGGTCAAATCTATTAACTGGATGTAGGTGGCTGTTATTCTTGTGAAGCGCTGGAAATCGCATACAAGACGGGAGCTATCATCGCGAAAATGCACGAAGCAAATATTGTGCATGGAGATCTCACTACCTCGAATATCTTGCAGTCTTGTCCAGGGAAGACGGATGTGGTGCGTCCTCACTCAACGGATATGTTCTCATCGATGATTGACGTGGTCTGAGCGATAGGTTTTGATCGATTTCGGTCTCGCATCTTCGAATCCTCTTCCTGAGGACAAGGCAGTTGACCTTTATGTAATGGAACGAGCATTTCATAGCACTCATGTCGATTGCGACGCATTGGTACATCAAACGAAGCATTGATTCGAAAGGCTTGACCCTTTACTTTGTGGTAGATGGAAGTAGTGCTGCGGGCCTACAGAAAGCATTACCCGGGTGCCGATGCGGTGTTACAAAAGCTAACGCAAGTCCGTCTTCGTGGTCGAAAGCGTACAATGCTTGGATGAAACTCTAGAAACCTTCTGGAACACCACTAATGGAGCGCTCAAAATGATGTGTTTTATCTTTTGGCTTTAACATTGATTGTGTTTAAATTGCATATGTAATAACTTCAAAGCTCAATGCCGTTTCGGAAGCTTTAATGTCAGCATTATCTTTTTTGACAGTTTTAAAAGCGCTCTCTCCACGTTGTTTTGTCTTAGTTTGTGAGCATCTAACTCAGATCGGATGCATTTTGACTAGTTTGGAACGGCAGTGTATGCTCAGAATACTCTCTAGCAGAAAAGAATGCTACTAAAGGAATCCATTATTTGTATTGTATGTTGCCTGAAGCCTCTGTTTGTAAATGTCGATGTACTGGTAAGAAAGTGACACAAACCTCCAATATCGGCTGGGTGAACGTGCAACAAGCTCATCACCGAGTATACACGCTCAGGCTCGCCGCTCACTATACTAGCGTCAAAACGTTCCGTAGGCGGAATCACGCAATAATCTCTCCAAGTTGGTATAGCCTAGCGGCATGATCGCTCGCATTGCTGTTACCATAAGCTTTTACCGCACAAATTCATCGGATTCGGCAGGCTCAAACGCAGCTAGAATCACTTAACGATCTGGGAATTTGCCTGGAAGAAGAGGAGTAGTTTATCACCAGCAAAGTATTCACTTTAGACTTAGGCAAACGTTCGCAAAAGCACAGCCGGCTGGACCACATATTTTAATCCCTGTCGGTGTTTCCACACACACAAAGTAAAAGGTCTAGATTTTCCAAACAAAAAAATTGCTACGTGATTGTCTCCAACTTATAGACTACTCGTCAAAACCGTTCCCCTAGCTCTACAATTGCGGAAAGCGTATTGACGACCTCTGCCTCATGACCGAGAAGGTGTGATATCCCCTATTCGACTCGAACATTAAATGAACCACATCGCCTGTTGGGTAAGGTCACGAGTGAGGCGAGTTGACACCTCGCACAACGCCCCAGCATTTGAACTGTCGGAATGCAAAGAGCTCATTTAATTAGCCTGAGCATCCTTCTTAGCCATTTTGTTGGATATGCTTCGGAGGATACACTCAAATTCAAATATTATTGTACGAGTGACGCCTATTGCTCGTCAAAATTCCCCGGCACGGTCTGTATTTCCGTAGAGCAATATGGAGAAGTGATCCGAAAGTGCACACCGGATACTTTGACACGCCCAGCTTGTCGACATGATCACTCGGGATTATGTCCATCTTACCAGAGCCCGGAGCTTGGATACCTTAATGCTCATTGCATCTTTGTCGCCGATTCTACCAAGCTCGATAAGGATTCGGGCTCGAATCGCATGCTTGTGTCTACAGATACTGAAAATGTGACACAAACCACCACCAACCATCAGGAAAGAGGTGCCGACGAGGAGCAGGAAGCGGAAAAGCATGCTGAGATTGTGGTTGGAAACAAAACGGTCAAAGGGGTCTTCAAATGTGTGGATGCAGCCGATTGTGTCAATCAAGCCTACGATCCCTCCAACTGCGAGGCAGCCAAGTGTGGACATTTGGCAGGATCCACCAATGTGTGCAACTTTCATGGCACTTGCACATACAAGACACGAACTAACATTACTTCCCGTATCTGTGCTTGCTCTGCTGGCTTTAATGGATCAAAATGCGAGCGTACGCAGTCCAGCGCTTGTGATGTGGACTGCGGTATTGGTGGTGATTGTGTCAGCGGATCTTGTATGTGTAAGGCTGGATACGACGGGAAAAGCTACGAGGGAAAGCAAGGCACAGCTGACGTACGCTGCACGGAATGTACCAATGATTTGGGATGTCAGAACGATCAGCCCTGCGACGTTGAAACGGGAACATGCAATTGTGGTCCGGGCTACAACGGTCCGACGTGCGGGTCAACCGAAGATAAATGCACAAAGAAAGACTGTGGAAGAGGTAATTGTCAGGTTTCAGAGAATGGGACCGCAATTTGTTACTGCCCCGTATGTTCTCCCGACTGCAGCCCTTGCACAACAAGCACTTGCACTGACTGCATATCGCTTTCCGTCCAGACCGAATTATCCAAGTTACTCGTGCTGTTGTGTTCATCACTTGGGATAAGTACGGCTTTTTCAGCTTCTGGCTGACAATAGTGGATGAAATGGACTCATCAAAATTTTTTTCACGCAACCTGAGTTCATTTGCTTGTTCCACTAATCCTAGTATAATATCGCACTTGTTGAGCTTCATTTATTTCGTGAGTGCATTGTTCAAGTGAGTAGGATACTTTCAGGCGAAATAAAAATTTCTATGCTCGGGTAGACCCGTCAATACTCATCATTAACGTAATGGTATCTCCTTTGAGAAGAATACGACCTAATGGGGCACGCTTGGCCTTCTTCACATCAACTTCTTCAGCTTCATCAAGTACTATATTCATATACTCATCAAATCCCATGATTCGTCCTTCTATCCGCGTTTGTGTTTGCTCATAAAGCCAAATCTGAACTCGAGCTTTCTACAAATCACGAAAGTTTTAATTTAACTCAAATATGACGTTATGAAATGTCATACATTTTGTAAAAAGCGGAACATCAAATTGATGGGTTGCGTCATCGGCTTTTGAACTCGAGTACTCATGATTCTTTCTATTGCAACATACTATTACATTAAGTGACAAGATGGGGATGCCGATAAGGCTCATCTTACATTAAGTGAATTATTGGAGCTGGAATTTGGTTAAAGACTATCGCCACAAAATCTTGTAATGAGAAACTTAATTGAAACCTAAGGATAAGTAGGCAGATTTAGGAGCTGCGAGCAAATATGCTCGGCTGAGGATCAAGCTTCTTGCTTCCGATTGCAACGCGAAATGGGCCTCCGATCCATTTAAGTTTGTTTTTCTGCCTCTCCAACAATTCCTTCTCACCCCTGCTAATATATGGTCCATCATTAACGATAGAATAGTACGATTCCTTTTCTTCTTGTGTTCGATTGCGCTGAAGTGTGGATTTTGATCTGTTACCGCCGACCTTCTGACTCACTCGTTTTGTTTCAGTATAATCACGGCATGGCTGAGATATCCTAATAGGAGGATCGTCATCCGGCTCTGTGCGCCAACCTTCTAATGTTTCTATAAGTGGTGGAGTGCTCGGAGCGGAATGATTAGATATACCAGTTTCAACAGATTGTTTGCCCAGCTTTCCTGACTGGGTCTTCAAAAAAGCTTTCGATGATGATTCTGTTACGGGCTTGGAAGAATATGAGACGCTTCTGGTGCAATCAGGTTGCGAGTGCGAATACGTAAGCCGATTCGTGGATTGCCGTCGAGGCGACGGACGCAACTCGGAGTATTTAGAAGCAGCTATTGAAGAAGGTATTGATGCCTTATAGCGAACTTCGGCCCCTCGACTGGTAGACTTTTTTTGGCGCGGATGTTCCGGGTAGAAAATCAGGGATCTCCTTAGCGTAGTGGGAACGCTTTGATCAAGATAATTATGAGTCATAAGATCTCGGAGTTTTTGGCCGATAAAGTTCTTGACAATCTGAAAGGATTCTGGATACTCGGGTGCCATTGAAAAATGACTCCCAACACAGTTTCCAAATTCAATCAGCATGGGACCACGTATGCTGTCTATCAGCACCTGATACTTATTGCTTCCTGTGTTATTGATACGATCGTCGAGATCAAACTTGCTAGTACAATTGACCAGGAATTCGCTTGACATTTTTGTTACCCCTCGTGGACGAAATATAGAATGATGGAGATGATTCGAGGGGGTGAAAGCACGTAAATCACCCTTTTTGGAGCAGTAGATAGACCTCCCCAGCCGAAATGCTTGATTTGGTGAGTACTTATAAGCTGCAGTATGCAATACTGACTCAGCCACGCGGCGATAGCAAATGAGACCTGTATTCCCTCTTGGAGACCACGATGATTTTGCACGGTCAAAAGCATAATAATCACCTGTTTTAGTGTCCAAAACGACCTTCCCGAGGTGATTGGGATCGAGTTGGTGCGAATCTATCGCCTTTAGAGCGGGAACACAAGTGCCTTTGATCACTCGTTCTTTACCGTCAGAGTTAACTACATCCAGAAGCTCACCAGCTGTCGAAGTAAGATAAGCAAGCAAGGCTGCCCCAACTCTAGTTCCATACCAGCATTTTCCGGTCAGCATGCACATCTTTGTCAGTAAAGTAACCTTTCTGTTGATAGGCGCCCACGGAAGAAAAGAGGATATTTCGCCATCGATGAAAACAAAATCTAGCCGGTCGAAACGAGTCATGCTTTCTGGGTCATTTGAATGTTCAGTACCCACTTCGAACAAGAATTCGTTCAGCTCCTGCCGACTTCTTTCCTGATGATTGATAAACAAGGTCAGTCCGGCTTGAACCAGGTAGACTTTCACGTACAATTATCTCAAACGATGTCACGTCATGCATTGTGATTTCATCCCGAAGCATTGTGACCACATACTGTCGGAACGCTAAAAAAGCTTCTTGTCCACGTTTGCTACCACTTGGATATGCATTGACTAACAGAATCTTCATTTTTCAATTAAAATCCACTTCCGTGCTAGTCCTTGTAAGCGAATGAGGAAGAGTCTAATTTTGTCTCGAATTTTAACCGTCAACGAACACAGCAATAGAATATTTGGCAATAACGTTGTTCGGGCTGACGCACCATTGCCATTCCATAAGGATAACAGCCCATCGTACTACTACCAGCAGGTATCGGACATGAGTTCTCAGCAGCTAGGCAGGATGAATTTGAGGCTTTAATGTTCATAGCTATTTTTAATCGAGAGTCTACTTATATAATACTGAATGATCTGCCCGCGACGCATGCAAAATTTTATGGTTTTGGCTGCATTCTTATGGCTTTTGCTTCACAATAAGTTTGATTCTGTCACGCCTGAGGCTCCAGCGAGAGATTGCTCGGTGGTGAGTGAAATCAAACTTGCAAGTGATGGCACTGTGAAGCGACAAAAATCTGAATTCGGCAAAGATATACGAGCAAATAGCACAATTAGTGGCGCTGTAAGCTCAGAGATGTATCAGTATTATCACGTATTTGTTTATAGACATCGGCATGAACATCGCATAGAAGTCAATCTCACTTGCTTTGATCGAGGTGATGCCAATTTGTACATGTCAAGTGAGGATGAAGTTTGTCCACGAAAAGGTCATGCTCATTGGATTGCTCAGCACCCCGGAGACGATCACGTACGACTTTATACATTTTTAGACGGGTTTGCAAGAGTCTCGAACCGCAAGAATCCATCCTTGATCTCCTTGCACATTGGTGTTTACGGGGTATCGGAGGATCAACCGGTACACTATAATTTATCAATTGCCGTGTTTGATCTCCCAGTCAACAAAAAGATTGACGAGTTGACGGCCTATTACACTCAGATTCATGAGCAAAACTATCGGCAAAGCCAAGTTTGATAAATCTTATATCCTGTGTACAACGGTGAAATTGTTGGTCATTATCAAACTGATGGCTTCGCTGTTTTTGAAAAAGTTAGAGACCAAAGTCGCTGTTGACGAAGTAATTCGTAATACGAAGCAAAAAGTTGTTGTTATTCGCTTCGGACGCCGTGAGGATATAGTTTGCATGCAAATGGATGAGATTGTAAGCTCACTAACTATTCGAGTTGGCCAACATCTATGACTTTTGATGCTTGAAAGTTATTCAAGTGCGAAGTCGAGCTATCTCGCATGGCTGATATATACACCGTCGAGGCAGAAACTATTGCTATCTATTGCCAGTACTTTGATATTTCGTTGATTCCAGCCACCGTTTTCTTTTTCAATGGACAACACATCAAAGTTGACTACGGGTAAATGAGCGCAAGCCTTACCATCGGTACACTAAAGAGTATCTGCAGGACACCGGACCATACAAAGTTTATAGGAGCATTCTTCACACGACAGGATTGTATTGATCTCGTAGAGGCAAGCAGGCTGAGCCTTCTCTGGATTTTAAGTTGACCGGTTCATTGTCGTAGGTGATCTATCGTGGCGCAAATCGTGGTAAAGTTATCATCGCATGCCCTATTGAGAAGTCACATATACCGTCCTACGAATTGACGTATAGAGATATCTAGAAACATGCGAATGTATGCAGTAGACGTCGATTAGCAAGTGATAAAGCTTCATATAGCGCTGAGCGTGGAAGTGGGATACGTAGACTAAGACCTGATATTGTCAAGCAGGTTTCTTGACGACATCCAATGATGCTGGTTTTATTCCTTTGGTACGATTGTGACGAAGCACAAGGTGCCCACTTGATTTTGTTGCTGCGATCGTCTGCTGCATCCCTTGTGAATATGACTTCTGCTGAGTCTTCGATTCTGAATTGTGCGTTTTCTTTGCACTGATTGTACCATTACTGGCCATCAAGTAAGGTTGTATTTTATCCTAACACAAGCAATCAGCCTGGTCATCGTAAAAAACATAGATGATGGGGCTGCTTACAAAACATTCTTTATCGGTCGGGTTCAATCGCAAGGCTTCTCGATAGTTTTCAAAAGCTTCAAGATGCTTCTGCATAAACCGAGCGGCATCGCCCTTTCTAAGATGATATGTTCCTACATGAGGATCCATCTTGGTCGCTCTATCAAACTCCAACTCGGCTTCATCGAACTGTGCTTTATTGAATAATTCAATTCCAAAGCTGTAATGGATGAACGCTGTTCTCGACTTTATCTCTTGTGAGTTGGGTGTAATTTCATTAGCTTTTCGGTAGTCTGCTAATGCCTTCGTAGATGTCAACTCACATAAGAAAATAGGTGAAATGACTTACGGGCTGTAGATTTCCTAGACCTCGATACGCATCACCGCGGTGAATGTAAAACTTTGGTCGTTGCAGATTCTCCTCGGATCTTTTAAAGGCATTTCTTCGATCGCGGGTGACCGATTTGTTGAGAGTATCCAGAGCTAACTGATAATTCTTACATTTCAGCAAATCTTCTACCAAATCATCCACCAGTTGGATTCGTAGATTCTCTACCTCTTTGATTGTGTCAATCCGTAGATCTTCGTTTATGCTAAGATCGTTATTCTTTGCCCCCTTGAGAAGTTTTAGAGCATATTCGGTGTCTTTTAGTGCTTCGACTTTACTCCCTAGTTTTTGAAATGCGATAGCGCGTTGTTGGAATAAGTTTGAGTCTGTTGAAATCAACTCTATCGCTCTACTAAGCTTTTCCACAGCTTCTTCATTTTGATTCATGAGTATGCATGTTGCTGCCTGTACTTCTAGTCTCTTAGTTTCAAGTTGGAGTGAGTCCTGATTATTATGCAGGCGAGATTTCTTGAGAGTTTTTGCTGACGCAGTGAGTGCAACTGAAAAGGGTACATGCTGCGATGCTTCACAGATTTTCTCACGCAAATTGTGATACTTTGCGTTATCTTTATTCAATTGAGTGCAATAATCCACATCTTGCAAAGCTTTAGGATATTCTCCCAAAACAAAGTATGCAATTCCGCGATGCAGAAACGTCTTTTCCACGCTGCGCAAATCGATTGATTCTGTGAAATACTTGACGGCCGCTAACACTGAGATAATGGAGTTGCTAAAAGTGCTCGAGATTGATCTGTCACCTAAAACTGCTTCGATCAGGCTATTCTCAAGCTGTTGGTACTCGAAAGTACTAAAAATGGGTTGCTGGTTCTGTTGGAGTAGTTCAACACCGAGCAAATCCAACAATATTGCAAATTGACTCAAGCCTTCTTGAGGCTGAGACTTACTAACGGAGAAAAACTTGCGATATGATGCTATGGCGGAAGCATAATCGCGCATTTGTGCATATATCTCAGCTTGCCGTCGATACAAATCAGCGCATTCGGGTGTGAACAAAATGGCCTTTTGGATAGAATTCAGGGCTTTAGGGAAATCATGGCACTGCTCGAGGTTGGTCACAGCATCTGGATAACATTCAACCTTACTCATCGCGGAAGATGATTCACACTCTTGATATTAATAGATACATTCATTGTGATGGTATTGAAGAGGCGAAGTTTGCAGAGCTGTGACCGGCCAATACAATGCGCAACGGAGTCAAACCTGTTGTGAAAACGTCGACGATGGACCCTGAACTACAAGATGAAGTCATTTTGGTGACACAGGATGCAATCGATTCATGCGTGAGTGAGCAGCAAATTGCTGTCAAGATCAAGCAGCACTTTGAACAAAAGTACTACGGCATGTTGTGGCACTGCTGCTTGGGTAGAAATGTTGCTTGTTCTGTCACACACGAGCAGTCCAAATTTTTGTACTTTTATATTGGTCAAATGGCAATTGTTATCTTCGCAACGGCTTGAATGCACCACGCATGCGGTCAAGTCTGGAAGGAACTCGCTTATGATGGAAGACATCGAAGTTAGAATTGTGCAACAATTTGATTACTGCAGGCTACAATCTCCATGATTTCAATAAGTAAGATCAACTTTTTGTACATTTGTCGTGGGCGATATCAAAATTGTTCTTGTGCTTCTATTTCCGCCCTTGGAGCATGATAGCCTTCCTGAAAAGCCGGGGGCAAGTCCGTGCTGACACCCATTTTGATGACCATTTTTTCCAATTCGGTCACAATAAGAGTGATAGATGGACGGTCTGCTGGAATTGAGCGCCAACAATCGCAGACTAGTTGCGTGTAATCCGAATCTACCGCTTCTGGGATGAAAGGACGTATGCCACTATTCACAGTTTGGTTGTAGAATTTGATTGGCGCCATTCCGATGAATGGATTGGAATTATCCAAGCCCGCCACCATCTCCCACATCACAATTGCAAAGCTATCAAAAGAATTATATGATGTCCTGCGGTTTGACAACAATCAAAATTACCTCCAGTTGTCCGCTTTGAAAGTGTATCCGAGTTCTTCATCCAACAAAACTTCGGGAGCGATCCTAATTTGTGAGGTTAGAAATGTGCCACTAGCCTTTCGTTGACACGACGTACCACCCTGTTGTCCCGCACTGAGTAAACGCATTGCCATCATTCTCCAAAACTTTACTGATCCCGAAATCAGCCACCTTCACTCGCCAGTCATCATCAACGAGAAAATTGTGAGACTACCATGCGAACACAATCTCAGATTTGAATGTCGAGTCATAAACAAGAGTCGGAACCTTGATGTCGCGATGAATGATCCGACGTGAATGTAGATACTGGATTCCACGTGCCGCATCCAGCATCATCCGCACTTTGTACTATGCAAAAACAAAGATTATGATCTGAGTTGACCGAGTAGATGAGCCATCAGAGATGACCAACCTTCCACGGTATGCTTTCGAAATTACTGTTGTGGATGACTTCATACAGGCTGTGAGAGCGAGCCACGCGTCAGTAACTTTGCTGACTAGCACAAACCAACGGCATTACCTTTTTCGCGAGCAGTATTCAGTCAGAATCATGAGTTTAGGATGTGTACAGGCCCCAATAAACAAAACGATGTTGGGATGCTTCAATTTTCGCAAAAGTGCTACTTCTTGGGTATAATCTCCAAGAATCTTGTCTGTAAGGCGAACGTATCGGAAAAGCTTGATGGCGACCTAAGCAATTTTTATGCATCATGCTAATGTGTGACTAAACAGAGAAAAAACAGTCGTACCTCCGCTGCCCCATTTGAGTTCATCCAGACCCCTCTATAGACCGTGGCGGCTTTGCCGAGCCCAAGCTCATTTTCTTTACCCTCGAGAATACGAATGCTGTCATACGGGATATCCAAGTACTCATTCTGACACTCAAGTTTGCGTGCTTGTGCTTTCAAGTCTGAAACAAATTGAATATCTTCAGTAGTGGAGCTTCTTCGCCTGGTGTAAGAGTTACACTCTTCGGCAACTCTCGGTCCTTCTTCGAGTTGATTTAAAGATTCACGATCTTGATATGTTGCGATGACTGATCCCACGGAATCACTTCGATATTTACGCTGACTAGTTTCAGTGTCGGTCTGACGCTTATTCTTGCGATGTCGAATTAGTGCGTGTGTAACGGATAGAATCTTTTTAAGTTCTGCTTCTCGGGCTTCTACACCACGCTGCACTTCATGCCTGCGCTCAGCAGACAGACTAACTATAAGAGAGCCGGAGTTGATCTTTCAGCAATGATACAGATAAGAAAAACAATCAATGAGTATTGCTCGAGAGAGAATCGAAAGGGTACCTGTTGTGCGAGTTTTGCTAGTCCTTTATTAATGCCATTGCTGCGTTGATCGACGTGAATTTTATCTCCATGATTCAAGCCCAAATCTTTTCTCAGTAGCGCCTGTGGGTCTTCAAGAAATACTGCCTTGGAGTTTCGTATAGCGTCTTGAACCAAACGCAAAATAGTCAGACACATTTTATGGTAGGTGTAAATTTCTATCCCTCACCAACTTCAAAATTTTCGGTTTGTTTGATCCAAAGTATGCGCTGTGTGTGTTCTGGAATTCCCACATGTTGTGCAATTTCTTTCTGTAGCACACCCAATGTTGCGTCGAACGGTACCTCCACACAAATGGAAGGTTGGGTATCGCCGACCGCCTGAACACAAACCTGAAAAGACTGCCGTCAGCCACGATCCAGTAATTGCGAAATTTGCAGTCCACTCTTACCACTCGAAATAGCATGCAATCGTTATCGACCGCTCTTCGAACACGCTCTCGAATAGCTTCTTCAGTGATTTCCGCCCGGGTGCTTGCAAAAAAATGCACCTATCATATCTTTCTTGTGAAAATGCGTTGGGTGATGAGGAGAACGGGCCATACATGGTGAGGGAAGACTCGATAGATCTCGCCTCCATGTACATGGGCTGCGGCTACTCTTTGCAATTTTGAGCTTGGAGTTGTGGGCGCAGGAACTTGTAACTCAGTACGGGATTCAGGAGTACTTGGGCTTGATGGAGCTGAGTCGTCAAAATTGGAGTAAGATCGACAGATTCCAAGACGTGGTAAATGAGACTCTTCATCAGAATGAGTAGGATCAATTCCACCATCGGTCAGCCAGGTAATAAGAACATATTTGGAAACGATGCGATGGTTTCCACGATGCAAGGGGATATCGACCCGCAGATAAACATACATGGTTTCATCCTCCTTTAGAATAGAGCTGATTCCCTCCAGTCCAATAAACGAAGAACATCCCTTCTGCGCATAGACCATCAGGTTATGTAGCTGTGATCTAGAGCTCCTTTGTCACGTACCATGCCTTTATCGATTAAGATGAGTTGCTGAGACGTTTTCTTGTCTTCTATATCTGCAAGATACCCACAGACGACCCAATTGTATTGAGTAGAGTCTGAACGAACGTCTGCGATTGCCTCTTTCACTCTCGAGTCGACATCAATCTCCTTGGAAATAAAACGTCTTGATCCCGCTCTTCTGTGTCGACTTCGCGGGATTTGTTTCATGAGCATCGTATCCCTACGTGGAAGGTTTGTAAATGAGAAGAAGCGCAAATGTGAATGTAGTACTGCACTTACTTCAAATCATCTGAATGCTGCAAGGTGAGATGAACGGAGGCCCCAAAATGCTTCTTTTTTGCGGATGATAACATATGCATAGCAAGAAATGTTAATTTCACCACATTTAGTCGGTAGCCTACAGATATAACTACTTTGAATGTTTACTCGTATCACTTGATGATATTCGGTATATTTTGTCCGTAAGTAGATCGGCAGCGATCTTCCCTTCCAGCAGAAAGACACATAGCAGGGCGGAATACACGCATCCAATATTCCTTCTTGCGGAACATCCAATCGATAAAATCCATAGCAAAGTGTGTTGGGTGCAAAAAGAGACTTTGGCCATTGATTTATCTCCATGTGAAGAGAATTCCAGCCCATTCCAACTACTTTAAGAGTGTTCCGACTTTCATGCGGAGCTGTAAACTCTGCAATGAACCATCGTCGACGAACTTGGTGTGTTTGATGTTCCGGATAGCATGGGTGATTCAATTTGGACGGATCTGGGTATCCGTCCACTTCAGTTTTGGGGCTGCTTTGACCTTTGATCTCCTTCAAGATTGGATCGACGAGATCAAAACAGACGTCTTTCGCTTTGACAGATCGTACGAATGTATGAGAAGATGCTGACATTGTCTGCATACTATAGATATACGATGTTATTTATTAAGTGTATTATTTATGTTTATTTCCGTACTTTAAATCAGACGGGAAGGTTATCTTTTATCGTCGGTGAACTGAATAACTGAATCTGTTACGTTTTGTCGATTATTGTTTGGACATGTATTCCATGGAGATGTTATCTCAAAAATATTATTTGGAAAAAGGGTTGCTTCTGTAGATGGTTGTTATTACTGGTAGGAGTATAGTAAAATTTGTAAGCTTTTTCCCAATTTTTTACTGAACTTTCATCCGTTATGTCACTCATAACATTAGCGGACGACTCTTACATGTGTAAGGTCTAATGCGAGCGACGTTAAACATGGTATTGTGTGCTCCTAATGCCAACAGATGAATGTGTCGGATGCCGTCGAGGATAGGCTGTTAGTTACCATAAGGATTAATACTATCTATCCTATTTCTCTGTCGTCTACCAGTGCCCTTCATGCCCGTCTGAACACGGCGCCACTTGCTACAGTTGTAATGCGTTGCGACAAGCTATTTAGTGCTCAAGCGACTACTTGTAAATACCATGCAACCAGAGCCAAATAGAAATCGCCTTAATGATGGTGCACAACTTCGTAATTGGATCCAGCCATCGGGAGCGCACGATGCACCTTTCTCAGCCGGTAAACCATGCTTCTCCCTTGATCGAATGCATGACAAATTGCTTGTGTAGAGAGAGGGAGATACCATTTGTATATATCCTTGGCTTCTCCCTTCTCTTGTAAGGCCCTCATGGCTTTGTATCTCAAGAAACTGGAAGATTTTATTGGAGTGAGCATAACTCATTGCGTCTTACAGCAAACGCGTCCAAATGATCCTGGAGATGAGCATATGGGGTGGGTATTTGTCAATCCAGAGAAAACTCCGATGCTCCCAGGGCCGAATGGGATGGGATCATATCCTACCGCAGGAGCAACGACTGACCCAGCGAATGGAGCCGCTTCTATACGCGATCTGTACGAAATATGTTTTGAAGGAAAGATACCCTACTCTGTCCCCGTGTTGTGGGATAAAAAAACACGGCAGATAGTCAGCAATGAGTCCGGAGATATCGTCCGGATGCTCAACTACGCATTCGATGCTCTTTTGACTGTTCCCTCGATCGATTTGTACCCAGAAGAAGTGCATGATAACGTGGATAAAATGCTTTCTTGGATCGATAACGAGATGACAGAGAATATAATTCGACTGTCGAAAGCGTATACTCAACAAGTCTACGAAGCCGCGGTCCGCGACCTGTACAAAAGCTTGAATCACCTTGAAACTCATCTGGGTCACCATCGGTACGCAAAGTAATTGACAGCGAGCAAGTAATGATCTATTATCGCAGACATCTCTGCGGGTCCTTCCTCACCGAAGCCGATCTGTCTCTGTTTGTGTTTTTGATCCGATTTGATGAAGTCTATTACGTTCTGCTACAAGCAAACAGAAGACGAATCGAAGATTTTCCAAATTTGCGAAATGTAAGTATCATTCTGTGATTCTTGAGCCATTACTCACATAAATGCACCAGTATGTCCGTGATCTCTATCAGATTCCCGCCATACATAAGTCTGTTGATATGCGACATATCAAAGCAGCTTTTGTAAATCTTCAAAATCTCAATCCTTCAGGGATAATACCGATCGGACGTCAAGTCGATTACAGTACCAAACATGATCGAGATCGCTTTCCAGTGAATCCCTAGCTTGCACAATGATTTCCCAAAATGAGAGTATCTACACCGTCTTTAGCATGTGCAAGTTGATACCCTTATCATTTTTCGTGGAAGCAATTGAACCGTGCCACCACCAACATCTTGAGAAAATTCCTGTGCTTTCTGGTTGTTGCCTTCTGTATGCTGATAGTGAGATTCACTCATCGTAGCCATAGTTTAAGTCCCAGTGTTGCTGCAATGAGAGTTTAGATCTTCCGGCGAAGGTGGCAGCCAACAATGACCAACGCTCTAGGAGGATGACTATCACTCCAAAATCTCGCTTGTGTCTACGTGTGCTACAAGCGCCTGCCACTAAGTCTGTATCCTCAAGCTGCTTTGATCCTAAGAAGCAGCAATCTTGGTTTTGTCTTGCTGAACAAAGAAAAACATGTACGAAGATTCTCGACTTCGGCTCGCACTCAGCACTTGATCTTCAGACACCTAAGACCAGAGATAATGAGCCAAGGTCAGCTAGATCATCACCCAAGACGTGTACCTCCAACTCGAATTGGTCATTCATTCTGCACCACACGCGTCTTGGCGATTCCGGATGCTTGGAAAAAGCATTGGGTTTACAGATATCGGCAATATAATGACCTTGATCGAGACTTTGACCCAAGTGATGGACTATGCTCTAAACATCGGAGCGTGAGTGTTGGATATAGTTGAGGTTACTAGCGACTTTACCTGAAGTCGATAGATTCTATCGGTATCTCTTTCGAGATTATCATCGGAGAGAACGCCTTCGGCATTGAAAGTCAGCCAAATTGGAGAGTCAATCTGGTCGCAGCGTTTGACCAATGTTCCTTGCCACGGATCCAATTCGAATCGTTTCAGATGAAGAATCAACACGCGAGGAAACTCCACGATCCGGTACATCATTTCAGCTTCCTTTCCAATTTTGCATTCTTCACATTTAAGGTCCAGCCGTTGTGGTCTAAAGAGATCGGTAATGACATCCTCCAATTGCCAAATCCAATCACCCGTGCTTTCAACCGCGCTTTCACATGGTGATGCTGTACAAGGCGTCTGTGTATCGACCTTGGACGCTCCTGGAGCATTTGAGCTCTGTTGGTCGTTCAAAAGAACGTCGATTGTAGCAGCGGTATCTCCCGATGGAACAAAATCAGCCTCAGTTGTATCATGTTCCATCAAAGCCTCTCGTTTCTCTTTCTTGCGAAAACTACAGGCCGCTTTTGCACACGTCAGAAGTACTTGTGTGTCATGATCTGACTGCTGGGCCAACACAGGTTCCCCACAGTGACATTTCACGACCGCTTCTTGTGCATCAGCATTTTCCATAGAGAAGTCCTGTGAAGCTGTTGTAATAGTCTCATTGGACGGACAGTTTGCGTGTTTTTTTCTTTCTGGTTGCGGAGGTAAATCGAGCGACAAATCATAAAAGTGCTCCATTTGTCTTCGACTATATTGACAAGAAACACATGTCAAGGTCTGAACCATTTGCCCTCGAAAATATTGCACGGGAAGGATTTCATTCAGACTTGTTGGAGCCGCACCACTTCTGACTCGATTTTGTAATTTTGTATCAGAATCTACGCCTCCGGCATCGCTACAACTGACGTTAGCAAGCACGTTTGGAGCTACATTCTCTTTATCCAATAACACAGAGTCGTTCGTGTCTGATACTGCACTGACTCGTGAGGGCGAATTGGATACAAGAGCTTGACTCATGTGACTTAGATGACCACACTCGTTCATCTCATTCCTGATGCGAGTGCACAAATCATTCACCATTTCTTCAGAATCTTTTTCCAATTCATCCAATATGCTGACCAAAAACTCATGTGCATCCTGCTGTAAATGACTAAGCAATAGAGATTGATGTATCAGCCCTTCTTATATCCTAGTGAACGAGCATGGCAACCTACTTGGCAAAGATGAACTTTCTCTGTCCCATAACCCACTTGATCCTTTCAGGGCTAATAGGGCTTTCTTCTCCAGTGGAAATTGAATGCAGAATATCATCCAGTGCGTCATACAACGTGAACCTCGTACTTTCAAGTGCCTCTTTTTCGCTGTGTGTCATCTCACGATGGTTAGCTTGTGCTTCGTGTACAAAATTCCTCAGAAAATCTTCAGAAGGGGTTTCTATTGAGAGGTCTTCCTGACGTGGAGTAGTCATCTGTGTCCGTACTGCGGAGATGAGCCAGTTGTCTTGTCGTAAATCTCGTACAAAATCAGAAAGGGATGCAAGTGCTTGTAGTATTGCATTCATGTAGCAATTATTACCCATATTCAGCAAGCCATGCATCAATGAAACTGCTTCTGAGTCCAAGACTTCATCCTCAACTTGCAACCTATCTAAATTGGGTGAACGTTGTTGCTCGAATTGATCCTTTCTAGCTTTTCCGGGTGTAGCTGGCACAGTTTCCTGACTATTGGATGGAGTATCCACACTCACCTGCTTGATATTCGGAACACTATCCAACATTTGTGAAAGCGATCGAACGCGATACTTTTCAGGCTCTTTGCTTGCATGGCTTGGTGATCTTGTAAATTGCAATGGTTGGTTGGATGAATGAGAGGAAGGTGTCTTCATATCTTTCTGGAGACTTGGAGGTGTAAAGTTGGCTCTTATTTTTCGCACTTGAGTTGGGCTCAGCCACTTGTTTTGTATTGTGGAATCTTCACTTGATCTTCTAGTAACTGGTCTGATTGTTGAGCTATCATGTCCCGATGGTACTACTGGAAGTGGAGACAAAGCCTGTCGTTTTGAACTCGATCTTGTAAACGGTGACCGATAAGGTGACCTCATTGAGGAAGGAACTGCTTGAGGATTTCTAAATGGTGTCGAGGTTAAACTTGGAGACGTCCTAATTTCATTTGGAGAAGTCGACACATTCAGCCGAACCTTGTTGTTTCCACGTCTAGAAGGTGTCGACGTATTCTCCAGCTTTATTTCTGGCTTATAACCCGCTCTTTGGCTTCGGGCAAGATTGTTTCTGATCTGTTTTTTTTTGTCTTCAACTTCACGCGAGGACTTTCCTTCAATCTGCTGTTGGAGCTCGATGATAAATAATTTCGAAGATTCCCTTGTCATGTCCAATGTAAAAGTAAACGAATGATTTCCATTGGTGACCTTCCATTCGCAGAGCCCAACGGAGTTAGGTGCGTTCGAGTCAACAATGCGAGCCCCACCGACATACATTGTACGACCGCAGGAAGCGATTCTCGCATTTCCCATTTCCGGCTTTAAAAATAGTTGCTTGCTCAATTTTTCTGAGAACGTATCATTGTCCGGACGAGAAGTATGGTATACCACCGCTGTAGCGCACTTACGAACAAAATTTAGATGCCGACATACATAGAAATCTTATCGATATGCATCTACCTGAATCTCCATATGATTTTGGTGACGCTTTCAGTTGCGTACTTGGTGTACCTTCACAAACGCATGCACTAATCTGAAGCGCGCTTTTTTCCGTCTTCGCGCCAGGGAAAGAGCTGTACCGCCGTTTTGGTACCGTGTACCCCAATATTGGTACAATACGACAGGATAGAAGCTAGAATGGATGCCTTTGAGTTTTTGGAGACGTTGCCAAATGCCACACTGGAGAGCCTATATGCAGATCCGTGGGTGTGCCAAGCTGTATTCCAATCACTTCCATCGCTCGCACAACAATTTGTGATGCGCCTTTTGTCATGCAACACAGTAGTGCAAGAACAAGTGCTGCGTGAATGGCTTGTCACGCAGGTACAAAGTGATCCAGGCACCAGTGTAGGAAAGGAGAAAGCAAAAAGTATCGACGAAATTTATCAACATTCAATACAAAAAGTAAGGCATTCTAGGCACTTTGGTATGACGTTTGTTAACTCTTATTGTATAAAGCTACGCAAACTTCGTGTATTCACACAATCGTCTACCGATTCCTATCAGCTACACGCGGGATTCCAGAAGCAACTCAAGGTTCTTATCATGTCTTCACATATTTTGGAATATGCTGAAATAGTGTGAAATAGTATGCACTTTGTCATTTGGGAGGATGTCCATGGGAAGTAGGTCGTAGGAAGTTAGGAAAAGATATTGAAGTATCTTTTGCTTCGACTGAATTGGAGCGATACGCGCGTTCGCATTGGGATGCCGTACTACATTATATGGTTGGGTCCACCAGCGTACCAGATCCACCACAAGCTGTTGTCGATATTCTTCTGCGTACCAACCTAATGCAAGCATCCGTTGACCAGCGGGCACTCCACATCACGGACAAAGGTTATGAGTTTATGCTGAAGGACATCCATATACAAATGTGGATTTTCATATTAGAGTACATCAAGACTCTAGATCGTACAGGTGCTCTGAAACAAGAAGATATTCTTCGATTCCTGTTCCAGATAAGTTATTGTCAAGTGAACGCTTATTATCCTGTTCAAGATCTGACAAAGACGCAACAGCTACTCCTAACTGATTTCAACAATTTTGGTCTATTATACCGCAAAAGATCAAACAGCGACCGTTTTTACACAACAAGCCTAGCGATCAATTTAATATTTGGCGGAACAACAACATCAAATTACAGCGAAACTCAAGTGGCCCGGCCGCGCATGTCGTCAATGTCAGACCTACTGACCATCGTAGAGACCAACTTCAAAGTGTATGCATATACCACATCGACCTTGCACATTGCCATGCTGAGCGTCTTTGTGGATATCGTGGTAAGTATCTTGCATGCAGTAGGAAATAAATGTTATGATGCTATCATCCAAATAGGCTCGTCTCCCGAATCTTGCGATCGGATTCATAACTCGAGAAAGTTTGCGCTCCGCATTAGTTCACGGTATATCAGCACAACAAATATACGACTTTCTTCTCAAGCACGCTCATCCAAGAATGAAAAAGAACAATCCAATTGTACCAGAAAATATCGCGGACCAAATTTATCTATGGGAGGTAAAAGCAACACTTTGTAGTATTTCTGCTCCGTTCTGAACATCGAATTGCTTTTGAGACAATAGAAAGAAAGAAATCGCATCAAATTTCTAGAAGGCATCCTCTTCGACGGATTCAATAGCAAAGAGGAATTTGAACAAGTGCGAGAGTATGCGCAAAAGCAGCGCTTCCTCACTTGGACAGATCCAATCCATCTCAAATTGGCGATCTCGAGCAATGGAATTGAAAGTGTCCGAAATTTCATACAAAAATCTCTTGTCAGCCAATAAATATGCTGTGATCATCATTCCTCAACGGATTTACGTCACGATCTGTTCGCATCTGGTTGGCGGCGTCCGCCTCAATGCCTTCCATATGAGCCAGTTGGAAGCATCGATAGCCCAAGGCCCGTTGATATATAATATGATTATAATATAAATTAACACTTTTACCATGAATGAAATCTGGCAGGAAATCGATGCATTCCATGAGCAAATTGTGGCTCGGTCAGGCAGATTCACTGCAAGCAGTGAAGACTCTGCATTTGAACGTGAATTCAAAGAGAAAGTGCCATTGGAGAAACTATTTCAGTGCTTAGACGACGCGAGTAATTCGGAGAATTCTGCCAGAGTCAAAACAGTGTGCGCCTGTATCGACCATATATTGTCGTCCAGCGCTATTGATCCTCAATTTTTCCAGTCAAAGCAGGTTCTGGGCGCAAGTACATCAATAATTGAGCTGACTTTTGCTTACTTTATGCGCAAAGATATTAGCCCTCATTTTGGGTGGGCTTCGTCATCACGAAGAACAAGCGCAAGTGCTGACAATTGCACAAGTGGATGTTCAACTGTGCAAGCAGAGTAGATCAGCAATGCCTTTCGAGAATGGATTACTGGTGTGATGCATAAGAGGTGGGTTTAGGGATCTTGGCTTGACAAGCTGCATTTTGTTTAGGCTGATAAGGAAATCATGCATGCGATATGCGATCTGATAGCATCAGAAAATGGTGAGATAGCAACCAAAGCTTCCAATGTCGTAGTGGAGGTGGGTGATACTCATCAAAATTATTGGGTTTCATCGATATGAAGCAGTACAATGTAGCTCGCGGCAGGTGATGCATTGGAAGTACACGAGACTCTTGTGGATCTGCTACTACGGAATGCGCTGGAATGGTAACATTCCCGAACGTTTCTTCTATCGAGCAACTTCACATTATGGTTCTTGCAGCGATACCACTGGAAAAAGTGTTGAGCTGATGAGATATTTGGAGACGATTGCGCATCTATGTTCCACCGAGAAAATGTCGCAATATGTCGCTTCTTCTGGCGCGATGAAATATGTGATTTTAGCTTTCTGAAGCGAGTTCAAAGCAAATTTTGAGTCTAAACCTGTTAGATCCTCGGCTACCTCGAATCCAGCGATAGCTTGTTGATTTTGAATATCATGGAAGTTCTTCCAAAGCTTTGTCAAACAAAAGCTGGACTTCAGTTTATCTCAGACTCAGGTATTACCAAATACTATCAGCACTTTGCGGAGAATGTATACTAATGATGTCCGTGCTACACAGACACTCTTCGCAAGCTATTAGCGATGGCAGATGGTACCAATCAGTGTCACGAGTTGACCGAGACAACTAAGCTTTATAACTGCATTCAATGATAGATCCACTTTTCGGCACTGAAACACTTCGCTTTATCGGGGAAATGTCCACCAAAGTTGCAGAATTAAACGTCAAAGGCTGGAACTGGGGCGATCCTGTGCTGACCCAAGCATTCTTTGATAAAGTCAAAGACAAGATACAAGACCCAGATGAAATCCAGCAGATCGCAGCAATGGATGCTATTGCGGCTTTCGCTGCGTCCTCTCATAAGGGTGAGAAGCTCGTCAGAAAGCACCGACATCCTCACATTTGCTTTTTTACACACTAGAATTGCAAGTGCTGATACAACATGAAATATACTCAGAGTACCTTCAACTGGCAAGCTCACTCAAGATGCCTCTGAAAGTGAGCTGTCTTCACGGTCTGAAAAAAGTTTTAGCAGAACCAACTCGACTGAAACGTGAAGGCAGGGACATCTTGGAAAAGGATGCCGAAATTTGGGCTCTGAATCAGACCATTTATCAGGCGATAGGGCGTGCATCCAGATCAAACTCTACCACGGAGTACCTCATGTCTTTTCTAAAGCAGCCTTTCGAGGAGCTTCGGATAGCAGTGTATGGACTTCTGCAAGCGGTCGCGGCACAAAATGCTGAATGGGGAATCCAAACAATACTCTCATATGGTGGTTTCTTTGAGTATATTTTAGATCGCAACACGGAACCCACTAAGGAATGTCGTGAATGGAAGTTCGCGGTGGCTGATGCAATCTTGGCCTCTCCATTTTCAAATCTTCTCGGTTCGGGCTACTCTTGGGTTTGATGACATTAGCGGCTCAAATTCTCTTTCTTATAGATCCAATTATTTTGTTTAAATTGAAGGAGCACCTCCGAAAAGGCCCGTATATCGGAAATTCCGTGAGTGCACCGGAGATGGAAGCAGCCTAAATAAGGCAATTTTTTTTAATAAAAAGTACTCAGTAGTATTTGTGGGTCTCAATCATACATGCTATTTTTTTCTTACATTTTCCCTATCCAACAAACCAAGGCGAATATAAAAGCTGGTCAGATCAGCTTGAGGAATCCTTTTTGTGAGCTTTTGTCTCGCACGGAAGCGATTCCAGCATGATCTCCTTCCAGTTTGGTATTTTGATGGAATCTCTTCCAGCCTCGATATCCGCAATCACACGACTACATGGAGTCATTCGAGCATTGGCAAAGTTTTGACGGAACTCGGCAGTAAAGTCTTGGACTGGGCCTCGGCACATTTGGTAAAACAGGCAAGTCATCTTCTCCATCTCTTTCAACACTTCGCCGACCGAGCTTGTACCGAGTTCCGCTGTTTCGTTAGGATGCTGGAATGATGAAAAGAAAGTCATCGTTTGCTCCAATACTTTCGGAAACCACAAGTTTTCTGCAAAAGCCTGCTTTTCACCCATATCTTTCACTAGAACCGGGCCCAAATAATCCGACGTCTCCTCGTCCAGTCTTCGCCCCATTCCACTGATCGAAGATGATATAAGATCTAGATCGACACATCGTGTATACATATCCTGCAGCAAACCCACTAGCTCATAGTTGTAAGTGAGAGGTCCCAGGTTGCGAATATCCGAGACCTCTAGGTACTGTCGAGGCAGATTGGCGAAATAGCGGTAAAGCGCATGGTTCGGGTTCCAGACGGAAGTCGGAGAGAGTCCCGTGGCCCCACCACTTCGCATTACTGGCTGCGATTGCGCCATTAGCGTTTCTTGATCGACTGCTCGATCACTGGGTAACGGCATCCGGCGACTGCATTCTAAGAATTGGTGAGGGTCGTTCATTTTGATTTGATCAGCACGGAAGCGAGTATCATCACCCACAACACAGTGGTAGAATATAGAGTGCAACAGATCCAGCGATGCATGATGTGACCAGAAAATAGGGTCAGATGGGGCTTCCAGAAATGCCATTGCCCCACTTAATGCATTGTGTATGGTATCTATCCCAGCAAAACAGCGTTAGGACTGAGCAAAAGCCTGGAGTGTGTATGTACTTACTGTGAAGACCTTGTTCCAAATTTTCGGCAACTCCGGTGATTGTTGGCGTCTCATAGAGCTGTCGTAAAAGCGAGCTGATGCTGGCTGTCGGTGGAAAGGGAATTTCACTCCACGGTCCTCTTGGAACGCATCCAGCACAATCCGAAGACGCCCGAGTAGTATCTTCACAGAAATGGTTCAAGGGGAAGCTCGATATACAGCGGTAATCGCTTCCACGAATAGGAGTGCCATTAATTTCAATCGACCTTCGACTTCCTCGTCTGGATCCGCCCAACTCACGCAAGATCAAAGCGCAATCTTCCATACTGTCACAAAGCCCATTCAAAAATCGTGCGTTATGATCCACATAATTCCAGTATGGTATCGTGATGCACGAGAATACCCCGCCGTAGCTGCGCAACATATTCTCAAAGCCCAATAAAAGAAGTCGATGCCAATACAGAAACATGCAAGTTTGATGGGCTTCCGACGCTGTCAGTTCCTCCGTATGCACTTCCACGAACTGACTATACAAACCATCGTCCATAGATTTGGCAATCGCCTCTAAATAAATCTCCTTTTCCAAATTAGTTAATCGATCCCAAGACTTGCGAATACGAGGACCACATTCGGCATTGGACATCGCCTGTTCCGTGTTGAAGCTTGCGCTACTATTATTTGCATAGCTCAGAATTGTGTCATTCTTCTCTTGACCATAAACAAGCACAGATGCCATCATAAAGCAAGCCAACACCACTTTCATTTTGTCTTCGTACGAAATGCCAAAATCAATTGTGCCGACTCTCGTACTGCAAAACAAACAATCCATATCCTTGATTGAAAGAAGATGATCATGAAGCTAATCAATCGCACATCTATGCCTTTCATACTAGTCAATATCATCAATGTCATTTGATGGCTGCTGTCCAACGGCCAAGACGATACGTTGGATTGAGTGCCTGAGACATTACGAGCTAATTGTGATTGTCGCGATCTTCATGCGAGCGCCTTCTCATCATCGATTCGCGACTTGTTGACGGAAGTATGACTGGATCGATTATACACTCTATCCCTCTTCTTCCTGGGATACGGTCAAGTTACTATGAAACAATGCGGCGACCGCACTTTCGTCGACCACACAGTATGGAGCACCTATATGATGCGAAAGTGCCCGATCAAGTCGATGAAATACAGCGGGCGACATCTGCTAGCGAAGATCTACCACCACAGTACCCTCAACATCAAGCAATGGCTGACAATGCTAAACCCATTGAGGGCGCAAAGCCTCCTTGGTTGCGACACGATGATCGGGTCTTGCGCTTCTATGGCTATTGTATTGAAAAGATAGCCGACTACAGCGATAGCTTTGTCGATCAGGTCCGACGTGTTGTCATAAAATTCCACCTGAGCGATCATTCGATTTCCATTTTGGAGCCAAAGACTCTAAATAGCGGCATGGTACAAGGTGAATTTATGAGAAGGAGATTGGTTCGAAAGGCAAACAATGCGCCATTCTCCCCTGCGGATTTCGGGATCTCAAAGTCGATTCACATTTACGGCCGTGACTTTTGTATTGTGGATTGTGACGCTGCAACACGGACGTTCTATGAGCATGAGCTTTCGGTAGAATTGGGACCAGCTCAGCCGTATCCTCAAACGGAGGCGCTGTCTCCGTCTTCAAAACGAACTGACAAAGTAAACGACGCACCTTATGATCGAGTAAAAGCTTTCTGGAATTATAACGACAATTACCACAAAGTTTTGAGATTCGACGTGTCCTGGCATGATGATCATCCATTGTACCCCGAGCTTCGACTGTATACATTGCATTACTATCTGGAAGATCATACGTTAGAGGTCGTAGAGCCCAAAATTGAACGAAATTTCACTGGACGAGGGCACTTTGCATTGCTGGTATCACGCCAAAGAGCGCGGCGTGACGGCAAAGACTGGAGCTCAACGCTATCAAGCCCTCCATCTACTGAAGCTGAGCCAACCATCACCGAGCGGGAACTTATTTGCGGACGGACCATACGGATTCACTCAAGAGATTTCGTGCTGGAGAATTGCGATGACTTTACGAGCGAGTACTACTGGAAGACTTTTGGAATTAAGCAAGAAAGAGGTGACAAAGCCGGCGGGAAGAAGGATGAGAACGAACGCAATGCATCGGATCACACATCCGAAATGCATAACCTTCTTCAGCGCTTGTGTGCTTCAAGAGATGCTCCAGCCACCCTGATGAATCCATTCCCGGATCGTGATAGGCACACAATTCCATGTGATGACATTTTTGACAAGAAGATACTTCGATTTCGAGCCAAATTTGTTCCCCAGACAATTCGCACCAGAGTGGACCGTACCCGAGAGTTCATGTTGATGTTTTACATGGAGAATGACACGCTTTCAATATTTGAGATTCCCGAAGGTAACACTGGATTGGTTGGCGGTTGCTTTCTTCAACGTGGCCGATACCAGAAATGCTCAAAAACAAAGACTACCGCTTCATTCCAAGGGCCCACTTGGTTTGTTGCTGCTGATTTTTATATCGGAGCGATCATCTCTTTTACATTTTCGCCATATCAGTCGCTAGTAATTATGGACACAGATGATGCCACACTGCAATTTTGCGAAAGTCGGCCAGATTTGTTTCCATACTCCGACCCCAGACGAATTTTAACCTCTGTAGATAGCCGGATCAAATCGAGCTTCCAAGCCAGTGCAATGCGTCAGATGTTTCGACAATCAGACTTGGAGAAAACTGGAATGGTATCACTTGATGCAGGTCGCGCGATCTTGAAGAAGTTTGAGCCGTTTGGTGACTTGACTGAACATGAACTCATCACTCTAGCTCGAACCTTTCTTAAAGCTTCGACGGCTACAAGAATTGACTTCCTTTATGACGACTTTGCGGACGTACTGGCATCCATGACGGGCTTGAGAACAAGTCGAACTCAGCCCGATGATGGTTCCTCTGATTCTGCGACAAAAAAGCTGGCAACATTTCCTTATCTTCGATCAATGTTTCGGATATACGATGAGCACAAAAACGGTGTCATTCCAGTTGCGCAGGCCGTCCAAGCGCTTTTGGCCTGTCAGCTCGATTCAGAAACCGCATACCAATTGATGTTGCCATATACTAAAGACCAGCTTTTATCCTACCAAAACTTTTGTGACTCTATTTTTTCCAGCTGGAAAGTAGACTATGATGCAGCTGGTTAAGTTTTATCCAGAGCGAAAACTTTCTCTCGTCGGGTGAATTCGATTGTCTTGATGGTGAATGTGTCCAAATACTGTGTCAGCTTCGACTTTCGGAAAATTGATAATCCATTGGTTCTATCCTGATGTTGAGTGTAGGGAGCTACAATGGGAAAGCTGGTAGGGTCTATTCCATTTGATAATTTCGCGTTGAAATAAAAAAGCGCTCATAATTGACATGCCCAAGACGGTAACGGTGCTGTGAATTTCTTTTCATCGATTTCGTATTCCAGAGCATGAAGCCAGATGCCACTACAGTGTTCATGTGCTTCATTGTAAGCGGTAATATCAGCATGGTCTTGACATCGCTGGCATATTCTTCGCATAAAAGAATCCACATTCTCACCAACATGTTGATACAATTCCTGTCCATCCTTTGTGTTTCTTTCATCTGGGAGAGATTCCTTCTTATCTTTCGTATCCAGAGGCGTAGTCTTAGAGCCAAAGTGTAACTCTCCACCATAACATGGATCGTTTGCGATTGGTAGTCCAATAAGTTGCAGATGTAAACGAATCTGGTGTGTGCGACCTGTGACTGGAAAACATCTCAACACGCACGAAACATCTCGATTCTCGACCGGCACAGTGAGCTGATCCCGTTCGAAAATTGTCTCGGATTCTTTACCATCCTTGTGACACTCCCATACGCCATTTTTGTGCGACAAACATTTCAATGGACATTTGACTCGTATCTGTTTCTTACTGAATGAAATCTCACTAGCCTCACAAATTTGCTTTGCTCGTTCCTTGATCTCGTTCTGCTGCTTTTTAGATTCTTCATCCCATTGAGAGGGAATGAAGCCTTTGACACCCGCTAAATATGTTTTGTGAACTTGGCGCTTGGTCATCTCTGTGCTTAGTTTTTTCGCAGCTGCAGCAGTTTTGGCAAATATAACAATTCCTTCACATTGAAATCATCAGGTTTCACTCAGTTCCCTGAAACACTGCGAAATATGTACCTGAAGTCAATCGATCTAGACGATGAACAACGTGAAGAAAACTCTCCACTGGAATCTGATGCAGCAGAATTGAGTGCAGAGAATTGTGCCTGTACGCTCCGCATGGGTGCGTTGGAATCGAACAAGGCTTGGAAACCACCAGCTGCATCATTAGCACGCCATTAGATCTGTATACAGCATGGTCTATCCGACTAACCAGTTCGTCATCCTCGTAAACAATAGGAATGTGATCCGAGCTTACTGGAGGCTCGTGTCGATGCGTTCGGTGAACGATGAAATCACCATTTTGAATCCGATAGGTTTGGGAGACAATAGAATGATTCACAGTCACCCGTCCTGAGCGTACTGCAAGATCCTTGAAGGAGTAATCAGCTATCTTTGTGCTCGTGGTTGTTTGAGTACACCTACATAGTATTGGCTTGTGTAGGCTCCAAATTCGGTCGTCAAGACATCAAACAACTCTCTCTGATACCACCGTTCTTTCGCGAAGGCTTGGTACTCATACACATAAGGCTTTACAAGTCGATAGCCTAAAGTCATAAAGAATAATTCCAGCATAAGTGATAAGAAGAAAGTTGTGACGTGACAAGACCATTCTGGATGATGTATTCGGGTTTCGGTGTCTGAAATCTCTCCCTTCTTTGCTTTTTGCTAGCAGGCTTGTTATCAAAAGGTTCGATTTGTCGTTTTTCTGTCGCTTTTGTATCCTCGGAAAGCATTGGGTCTAATGGTGTTGGTGCAGCGAGCTTTGAGTCCATTTTTATTGGCTTTTATGTCGATTCCAGTGGTTCACATATAATGTGGCATCAAATGATTGGAATCAGTAGATGTGTCAATTTCTCACACTGCATACGACATCTGGCTGCACGACAAGTGCATTCATCCATTCCTTTATGCGTTCGTAACAAAAGAAGGCAATCTGTCAACAGAATAAGCAATAGGAATGAAGATGTGCGTAATCTTGATGCAGATTCGTACCAAAGGATGGCAGAATTTACGGAACTTTTCGAACTGAGTCCAAAAAATTTCCATAAAGAGCTGCGAAGTAATCCTAGACTGCTGGAGAGCTGGGGACAAGATAGCGAGGAGGAAGATGATGATACACCGAAAGAAGTACTTGTGTGGAGAGAAAGAGATGAAGATGAAGACTCGGAAGAGGAAGAATCAGCTCAATTGATTCCCAGGCATAAACTCATCAAACTTTTAAAATCTACAAATACATCGGAGGCTCAAGAAGGCCCGAAAAAAGCAGTTGCAAGTACGTGATACTAGCTCACTGAAATCACTCATTGAAGAGTACTGTGTACAGGGAGCAAATTGCAGGTGCCTTTGAAAAAGGTGCAATCGGAAGCACAAAAAGAGCGGATTTCTCATCGTCAAGAACGAGTTGGGTTTGAGGTCCAGAACTTTGTACAGGAACGATTGTTATCTGATGCAGATGCAACTGACTATGCCATATATCCGCTCGTCATCGAGGTATGTGACAAAAGAAGTCGCTAGTTGCCAGGTCTCATTGTGTATATGTTATTCTAGAATAGCGCATCTCCTGATTTGCGTCGCGTAATTCTCCACTGGACACCAGCACGAAAGAATCAAGCAAATCAGCAGATTGCTAAGCGCAAGGCTGATGCATTGGAGCGTCGACTATTGCAGAAAACGGGTCTTATTCGGTCGTTACTTGCGCGACATCTGAACCTCAAGGTAGCCTTCATCTTTGCAGGACCTTTCTCTTCGCTGCTGACACAATCATTAGTACGCGCCCGTCATTGAATTTAGACGTTGTCAGCAGGAATGTCTCGAAGAAAACTATGAAGATACTTCGCCAAAAAAAAAAAAGGGTCATTTTGGTCGAAGCGAGATAGTAGGCAGCACAAACGCGAAGACAAGGATTCGTTAGACAAACCAGAGTTTTATTACTTATAAGCAACAACGGGAATTACATTACAGGAAGTGGATCCCTTGCTTCCTCTACTTCTGCGGCATTCAAATCCACGCTTTTGGAGGACTTGGTGCTCTCCCGGCTTGTTGGTAATTCATTTAACGACTGTTTATGACGACGCATTGCATCCTTAGCAGCACTAATGTGCTTTTGTACGATTGGAGAGCTTAGAGGCGACGCAATTGCAGCACTGATTTTTGTGACCACCTCGGACTGCTGGATTCTTTGCAATCTTCGAGTTACTGCTTCAGTACCACATGTTTTGTATTCGTTCACAAACTCTTCAGCGCCAATTTGGATTTCTAAAAGCTTTCTATCAACTTTTGGCTCATAGGTTTTGAAAATGGGATACAAGATCGAGTTGTACATTTTCATAGCACCCTGATGCAAGAGGTTTCTCAGTGACACAGATAGTTGAGAATGAAGAAACCACTAACCCTTGTTTTCGGAAGCATGAGCCACAGTAGGAAGAGGAATTTTGCAACATAAAAACCAGGCAGCTTGCGGAATGTCTTTGAAGAAATCGTCTCGAATGAGGTGCATATGCCGTACACGGCCCAATACGTTAGCCATTGCTGGTCTGTTTTTGATTGATATTTGTCAAGTGCTTTGAAGCTTGCGTATGCTGGATATGTGAGCCCTGTCACCAAGCACAAAGGTTTTGTCACTGCAGCGCCCATGTCCAAGTCCCTGGTTTGTATAATGCCGAGGAGGCTTTATAAACAATGAGATTTGTGGTTGTTGCTGACCTCCTCCTATTTTTGCGATTCCCGTTTCTCCAACCGTTCCGGTTATTTATATCAAGCGAGTTGAATCAGTCGTTGATTGCTTTGCGCATTGCGGCGCGTATGCATTTTAGAAGTGATGAGGGGTGACATGAATGTCGCTGAATTGAAAAGGGATTAGTAAATTGTCACCAGCAATGCTGAGCTCGAGAATTCCACTCCAGATAGTGAAGGATAGCTGATCTCGTAAGTATAATTGGAATAGCTTTGTACAAACATCAAAATTCTGGATGTTTACTTGCAGAAGAACCTTGTTTTCCTCGTGGGCCGCCCATACGATGTTATACGTCTCATTGATGTGTGCTAGGAATGCTTTGTCGGGTAACTCACGCCAATGTGGCAAGTATTTGAATACTTCTGCGTTCAACATTGGCATTCTGGACTCTCCAGGATATAGGGATCTCATACTTTCAGCTTTGTAGTACAAGTCGAATTTTGTTTTGAGGAGCTGGAACGTGATCGGCAAAGGATTGTTTACACTTATGGACACGTTCAGTTGCAGTAAGCACACACGCGTTTTAGAATCTAGCTGTTTGAGATACGGCTGAATGGCATAATCACGCAAGAACACTGGTTTTCCATCGACTTGACTGGGAATAACAAAGTTGATTCGCATGTAGTGGAGAAGTTGTAGAAAATAGCATTCGTTATGTCGTTCACTCCCCCGCACGGACATTTCCAAATCTTGCTTACTGGCGAGATAACTTTTGAGCATCAGTAACAGCGATTTCGTCTCATTTCGTCGCAGGACCGTGAATGCCGTGATGTGTGTGTTCCCACTTCCAAGTACAAAGTGCTCCATCCCTGCCTGTAGAATAGGTCCATACTGAGCGCTTTCAAGCAATAATGAAACAGACGGAAGGTTCCATTGAATGCGAGATTGATATCCGAATTCCACAGTGGTGAATGCAAATACACGATCATGTGTTTTATCGTCTTGCACACGAAAGTGTGACAAGGAAATTGTTTTCAAAATCTGCAGTAGGAGCTGCTCTACCGTGTCATTCCGGCCTTCATTTGAATCGTGAGAAAAAAGTACATGTTCTGATGAGATTTCTCTCGAGCTTTGCATGGTTTTCGTGAGCGGAACCAGGAAGCAGTCGATTTCTAAAATGTATCTTTCACGAATCAGTAGATTGTGGTTGTGCTTCTCTAACACTCCGGCTAGCTCGACAGGAGACAGATAAATTTGTATTTGAAGCTCCAGGAGCTTTATAAATTCATCCGAAAGTAGCTTGAATGGTGGGATCTGTACGCTGGCTATAACTGTACCAGGGCCTTTAGCGACAATTGTGTATGTTATGGACCGAACATTGGGTGAACAGTAGGATGGATTCTTTAATCGCATTGTCAATTGTGCGGTTGTATGCTCATGACACATGTCTGGGAAGATAAGGTCCAAGAGTGTCGCCTTAGTGTCTCTCAGTAACGACACAGAGTATATGTGGAATAGCAACGCCAGGAAGGAAAATAAGGCAAGTATGAATGCACCTTTTCGTTTGTTAAAAGGCGAAAAAATTCTTCCCACATCCCGATAGTTTAGTCGCCAAGAATGACGATCTCGTTGCTCGTACAATAACAATTGTGCGACTTCTTCATCGGAAATAGGTGGCATGCGAGGTAAAGGTCACTTTTTTCTCAATTATACATACTCTTTTAAAAAATTACATCGCTGGCTGCTCTTATGAGGTGGTGAATTGTCTCAAGCCTGGAAAATGTCTGAGAGCAGCTGGATATGTATGCGTCCCAATTTCCAGTCGTGCGGTACTTGACGCAAGGACGTCCTGGAAGTTCATCTTTCTTCGACAAGCGTCAGCAAAAACGCCCATGTCCAACGTATGGGATCGAGCATCACGTGGCTGACACACTAGACTGGAATTCGAGTTGGTTAATGCTGGCAATTTCGATCTCGAACTATCTGCTCTACTAAATCCTGCTTGAAATTTTGCTGGTGGACGGATAGTGTGTTGAGAGTTGTCGAATGGAAAAGCTGATTTAACACTGTCACATCTTTCGGCTGGTGGTGGAGGTGGAAACAGTGGATTTTTTTTCGATGGAATCGATGATGCAAAAGGTATCGATGAGGTTGAATTCGACGGAAACATGGGGTTATTCGGCGAGGGAATACAGCTGATTTTCTCAGAGAGGAAGCGGTGACTCCCATTCCGGGGGAACGTCATATTTGTTGTTGAAGCATGATGCTAAGTCAAAAACACGAGAGCGTTAGGCATACCATATGTACATATAGAGAGCTTACGCACCGCCACACATGTCGCACGGGGTTCTTGATGAAATGGTATGGAAGCCACACGCAAGTCAAACCATCGTTCTATACTAGACGGGGAGACGTCGAATTGACGGGCAAAGTTGAGTATCTCGGCCTCTGTAGGATACAAGGATGATGGCAGGAGTGATGATGATGAATGTAATTTTGACTGGACCCAGTCCGTTAAAATTTTTACTGCCCGTACCGGCAATACATGTGAATGACAATTACGTTTCTCTCTTTCTACTGTCTCTTGCTCGCCCATTTGTAAATAAGTGCGTTTACGTAAGCATTGCTGCTGATATTCCAACGCTGCCCAACCATTCGCAGTAGCTGATTCGGACATGGATCGAATGTTGCGAGGTGGACAATGCCCTCTATTTAGGCTGTATCTCGTTTGATCTACTTCAGGCTGAAATGTTTGCCGTATTGAGTTAGATGATTCGAAAGGGGCTACGAAATTGGATGCGTAAACTTTATCGCCACAAAAGTGCCGGAATGGTTCTCTTCGATGCACATTAATAGGCCCCGGTCCGAAAGGAGTGTCGAATTGAGCAAGATCATGCATGCTTTTCGTTTGCTGTTGTCGCATCATTGGCTTCCATATCCGCTTCCGTGCATTCGTGAACCAGTTGGTGAGCTGTTTCATATTAAGACCAGTTTGTTTCAATAAAATTTGCTTATCAGCATCGGTTGGATATGGATGCTTTATATGCTCTGGAGAAAGCATCCATCCTTTCAACAATGCAACGGTCTGAGGAGGCAACTCACGTCTTGCTTTTTTACAATTATTGAGAGACTGAGAGGTTTCCGAGCTAGACTGCATGGAATCGTCCACAGTATCAACTTCGTTGATATGTGTGTTGGTGGGCGAATCTTCAGAGGTTCTTTCGAGTGAGTCTGTTTTCTTACTTTGATCCGGATTCGTACAGGGTTGCTGGGGAGATAGGGAAGCGTCATTGATACAGATCTTCCCCGGATTCGAACAAGGTTGGGGAGATAAGGAAGCGTCATTGATACAGATTTGCTCCATCGTACCGGCAATACTAAGCTGATTTGCTGGCTCACGATTCAGATGCAAAGGAAGCGGGGATACTGCCTGAGAGCTAGAGTAGTGCCGATGCGAAGCCGCATTTAACGAAGGAGACATCTTAGCTACATAAGCGGGTGTCAAATTGGATTCAGCCAAGGGAGAAGCTGAATTGTTATCTGGATCGGTGGACACGTTTAAAATGTTGTCTTCCATCATGCAAACAGCGATGGAATTGAGTACAGGACACTTGTATCCTCCTCACAGTGCTCTCAGTGCAATGCAGGTTTGAAGACTTGTTGTACAAAGTACATATAAAACCAAAGTAGAAAGATTGCCAATTAGGCACGTAAAATCGAATCGCAATTTTACTATGGATAATAAAAAACAAGACTTGTGTCAACAGAAAATGCAAGATTAGGTTAGAGAGAGGAAAGAGTGGGATGCGATAATCTCGCCCTTCCCTTTTCACTGTGATCCAGTAGTGTCTTTGGAGCTGTGTCAGAAAAGATCATGAAAAAGACGCCAATGACTCGGCTATTTTTTTCTAAAACCCTGCATTTGTGGTTCTACTCATTCCTAATGGTGGCCCGTTGGAAAGGACATGATAGCTTATTGTGATGTGGGCACTGCTTAGGTGCTGTCCTGGGTAACCCATTTAGTGATAAGGCTTGCGACAATCTGTTTGTGCCAGAGAGCCAGCAATTATCAAAATTCCATAGAAGTGTAGTAGGGTAATACTACTTTAATTTCTCAAAAGTTTGCTTGCTTGCGCTGGCGTCAATATTTACACGACACTATCAGACTAAAGTACGACAGCACGGCTGTCTATATGGCTGATTAGGGCTCAAATCATGATTCGCGAATCTAATGACGGTCTACCTCTCCTGATTCACACGTTGCGACACGAATTGCAGCTGAAGTCGCGTCTTCTGAACCTCTGAGATATTCTCATACGTAGGGAAAAGCTGATCGAAATATCTCTGCTCTGCCGCGTGATGGGTGCAGGCATAATATGTGCAGTAAGATCAAGGCTTGTTGACAGCATGCTGCTTCATGGGGCGTGACGAACACTACTCGTCATCGATTATTATATTACGGCGAAGATCACGTGGATCTACAATTGAGAATTTGTCGTGTTCCATCGGTCACATGGTCTCTTGTCCAACGCGCACTTCAATGCATAAAAGCCATTTTTTATTTTGCGCTAAGAAATCCTTATCATCAATGAACAAATTTTAAAGAAAAAATCAGCCAATGACCAGTATACAGTCGCAAGATTGTCTGGACACATTCGTACCGTATACATTTGGCGTGATCAGCGCCTAATTGGATGAAAGTTCCAATTTTGCTTCCTTCCCGCAAGCAAAAGTTCTATCATGAGCTCTACTCGTTTCTAGGAGAGGAAAAGCCAAGCGTAAACGAGGAGAGCTACAGAACTAGTTTCCTCCTACGCGATAGCTCCGAACGTCTCTCGGAAAATGACTCGTTTCAAATTGTTCACTTTGACGACTGCGGCGATACCTCGACTCAAAACTATAGCAAACATCCAAATTTCAGGAATAGGGAATCATTGGAAGATAGTATCTTATTGCTACCGGACCAGAAAAGAAGTTTTCAAGCTACACAAGGTGGGACTTTACATCAGGTGCCGGGGGAGCTCTTTGATGACTCAATAACGGAAGAACAAGAAATGGCACTTTCTGCATTCGAAGACGATTTCCCTTGTCTTGAGTTAGAGGACTATTACGACCTGGATTTGGTGACTGGAGATTATTCATGCTGGAAGGACTCGAAGAAGACGCTTACCATCGATATTGAACAACCAATGCTCTTTTTCTGCTTACAAGTCGTTGACGAGTACATAATTACTGAGCGAGTTTGCGATCGAATGCATTGGATGGTGGAAGCTTGTATAACGGCAAGATGTGTTCTCTCATCTTTGTGGGAGAACCTTCAAGCTACTGGTATAGAAAGCGGTGTAAAGGATATTTGCTTACAGGATTACCTCGCTCGGAACGCTGAACTACCCGGTGTCGCCCACGACGTTTGGAGACTTATAGAGTCTAATGTAGACTATCAAGATAAAGTTGGTGACTTTCGATCCGATGCAACAGTGGTCAAAAATCCAAACTTGTTGGTGGGGAGAAGCTCATCATGCACTTCGGAGCTACTTGACTTACTTGGGATCTTTGGAATGAGTAAAAGTAGAGCGCGAGACATAGTGCAGGGAGGGGAATTGGGATCTATTGTCCAATGTGTTGCAAAGATCAAGATGATGTGCGCAGCATCCAAATCAAGCTCTCTTGATGCTCTGAAGTTTGGGATACACTACCTGGAGTACGTAAATAAGCACGACAGCACAGAGCCGACAAATCGACTCTCCGTGCGCCACCTGATGAGTCGACTCGACTGGAAGACTGCTTTCGAAGCCATTCTTATCCATCTGCAAAAATGGTGTCCCAAGGTACAGATGTTTCCATGCGGAAGTTTTTCACGAAGAGCTGTAATGGATTCCGTCGTCGACATTCTCGTCAAAGTACCTAATGACAAGATTTTCACTTCATCTCAATGTAAGGCTGTGGTGCAAGCCTTGATTGCTGCGAATGTTGTAGAAGATGCCAATGTTCATTACCTGACAGATTTCAGAGCGCTGGGAATTATACATTTCAAGGAGCGTATACTCATCTTAGATGTCAAGGTGGCTGCGAGTCCTCGTTGTTGGTTTGCTCTGACCTATTACACAGGTCCAGCGTGTTTCGTGACAAGAGTATTCAGCAAGCTTCTGCAGCACTCATTGAAGGGTGTTGATGACACTAGTTTTGACGCTCTGAATATCAAGCTGAATCAACTATACGGCGCGGACCGATTGAAAGGGATAGAAAGTGAGGAGGATGTATTCAATCTCATACACTGGAAGTATCTTGCGCCCTCATCAAGAGGCTAGCTCAGATCTTATCCAAGTACTGCAAGGCAACTCTCCTTTAACAGGGTGCTTTGAACAACAATATTTGAAAAAGATCACTTTGGAGCCATTCGAAGAGCGCCATCCAGTCGTATAACTTCACCATTCAGCATTTTGTTAGCAAGGATACATTCAACCAAGTGTGAAAATTCCTCTGGCTTGCCCAGTCGAGGAGGAAACGGAGTTTCTTGGCCAAGCTTGTCGATGACATTCTGTGGAAGATCATCCAGCAGACTCGTCTTGAAAAGACCAGGTGCAATTGTATTGACACGAATACCAAATGCCGATAAATCTCGAGCCAGAGGCAATGTCATTCCGACTACTGCGCTTTTGCTTGCAGCATATGCGACTTGACCGATTTGGCCTTCGTACGCTGCGATACTAGCCGTGTTGATAATCACTCCTCGTTCTCCTTCATGAACTCGATTCTTTGCCATACTAAACTTCAAGCCTCAATATTTGAGTGCTTAAGCGATTCGATTACATTACCGCTCTGCTGCCAAGCGCGATACATTGAAGGTACCGAAAGCGTTGACATTCATGGTTTGCTGGAACTGAAATATCTGATGCACACCCTTCTTTGACAGCGTCTTGATACTGAAAGCGATGCCAGCGCAGTTGACAACAGTGTTAATCGACTGACCGAATGCCGCTTCCGCTAAATCCAAAGCACCCGTCACATCCTCTTCATTCGTGACCTGTGTGAATATCCTCGTATTGACAAAATCGTGTTTAGAGTAGTCGATATCTTACGTCGGTTGGATGGAAATGACAAGTAGTCCCAAGCGAGCGCGCAACAGCCTTTCCTTCACTTTTGGGTAAATCACATAAGATTACACACGCACCGCTCTTGCTAAAATGCGTTGCGGTCGCTTTCCCCAAGCCAGAAGCAGCACCGGTTATGATCGCAACACGACTTGCAAGTGTCATGAGAAATGGCGCAGTGACGAAAGGACGAACGACTGTACTAGAACCGGTACGATGTAGTTTATATATACATAAAGATGAATTCTCGCGGAATGAGCCGCATCATGAGAGGTGCTTTCAGTTCAGTTGCATCGAAATACAAACCAGCGATCGAAACAATCCAAGCAGTACTTGGACATCGTTTATCTACCGCCGACTCAGTACTGCAGCAACATGGAGTAGATGAATCGTATCACGCTTGTGTGCCTCCAGATGCTGTCGCATTTGTGAATAATACGAAAGAAATTCAACAAGTACTTGAGATTTGTCATCGGTACAGCACACCAGTCATTCCTTTTGCAGTTGGTATTCTTCTAGGATCCTATTCACGATGCTTGTGTTATTGACAATTGAGTTGATACAGGATCGTCACTCGAAGGACATATCTCGGCACTTCACGGAGGAGTATCGCTCGATATGAATTCGATGAATGAGATCATTTCGGTGCGATTTGCGTGTATCTCATGCTGACCGTTGAATTTTAGCAGATTTTGGTGCCCAGATGGAGCCTGAGAACATGTGCTGTCGCGTGCAGGCAGGTGTGACACGCGAGCAATTAAACTCGGAACTTCGAGCAACAGGCCTTTTCTTCCCTGTTGATCCGGGAGCAAATGCGAGCATTGGTGGAATGGTGGCAACTAACGCATCTGGGACAATGACTGTCAAATACGGAAACATGAAAAATGCGGTCATGGGTCTGACTGTTGTGCTACCGGACGGCCGTACGGTCAAGACAGGATCCAAGTAAAGGTTTGTGAATGTGAGAGTGACTCGGATTAATGTTTTTTGAAAACTAGAACAAAGAAATCATCTGCCGGATACGATTTGACTCGTCTTTTCATTGGTTCGGAAGGAACGCTTGGTGTCATCACGGAGATTGAACTGCAGCTGTTTGGAATTCCCGAAGCAGAAAAGACCATGGTGTGCTCATTTAATTCGGTTCGGCATTGTGTGGATGCATGCACAACAATCATGCAATCGGGGATATCTGTCGCTCGGATGGAACTAATGGATGAAGCTGCAATGATCGCGATCAACAAATACTCCAAGTTGCATCATCCGATCGCTCCAACACTGGGAATTGAATGTCATGGAACACAAAACGAAGTAGCAGAGCAAAGTGACATGATTCAAGACATATTGAACGATTATGAAGCTCGAGGAATCCAATGGGCCTCATCGCTGGAGGATAGGAAGCGGCTATGGGCCGCACGTCATACCGCTTGGTATGCGACTATGGTAAGTGTTTGCGTCGTATGCCAAAATGTTTATAGACCGTTGATGGCGCAATTTGACCCTAGAGTCAGCTTCCAGGAAGCAGAGGCTTATGTACCGATGTTTGCATTCCCATGTCAAAATTGACCGATGTGATTGCGGAAACGCAGGAGGATATCAAAAAGTCTGGCTTGCTAGGAACCATTGTCGGGTAGGTTGATGTACATTCAGCGCCGTAGGTCTGTTGCTAATTCTATATTATAGCCATGTTGGTGATGGAAACTTTCACGTCATGATTCCATTTCATCCCGAAGACAAAGACCTCATGGTGCGAGTCAAAGAATTTTCCGATCGACTTGTGCTGCGAGCGCTTCGAGTGGAAGGAACCTGCACTGGTGAACACGGAATCGGCAGTGGAAAAATCACTTACCTACAACTCGAACACGGAGACGCAGTGCCCGTGATGCTCTCTATAAAAAAAGCTTTTGATCCACGCAACATAATGAATCCGGGCAAGATCTTCTATACCGCGGAGAAGTGAATGCAAGGGCTAATGGGCAGTTATATATGTGTTAGCAAGCATGTTGTTAGGTGGGCTAGCATTTGTTGTATTGTAAAGTTTGCTAATATAGTATCAAGTCAAACAGAGCGAACGCCCAGGTTCTTCATAATGACCCCATTCTACCCATACACGCGCTCAAACTAGTGTCAATTCTCTTCGAGCGGTATTTATGGAATAATTCTCCCTCGTGACTAGGCTTGGTTGTGATTTATCCAGCTGGGATACTCTTCAAGCAGCTTTACGCTGGTTGACGAAATTGACTACTATTCTGGGCCACTAGAGCCAAGGTCACTCAGTTGGTTGGTCGCATTCAGTGATAGCCATTTTCGTCATAACAAATGTCCTTTAGTTCCTTTGCACTTGAGCATCGTTTGGCATCGTTGATCTTCGTGATAGCTGTAGACGAGTTACCTTTCATCAACCTCATGCAGGATATAGTGTTACGGCGCTTGAGCTTGAAAAACTCGCATTGGACTGGCACCGAATAACGCCGATGAATAGAATTTCGAAACCTGCCATATTTCTGAGGTCACAAGCGTACAGCTGCTTCGCGGGTATTCCCGCTCGTTTTAGAGTGATGACTGAAGCTTCCAGTCTGTAGGACTTTTTTCAGGCTACCACGTCGACTCAGTGATGACTTCTGCGAGCTATCAACGAAGAGCTGATTACCACTAGTTACTGAACGACGTCGTACACCATGGCTTGAATGACACGATCTTGCTAGTTTGCGGCTCAACAAATCCTTGTTCAATGTATGCAGCTTTGGAAGTACTTGTACATGAAGTAGTTCAGCTTGGTATATATGCTTTGGTGAGAGGACTTGCACTCCATCAGGTGTATAAATTCCTAACGCATTGAATCATAAGTTGACGCTTGTACCTCATAGAAACGACTCACCTTGAATTGATTGCACGCGCAACATTTTCCGGATGTTGTCGCACATTTGACGCATACTCCACATTCGATCAAACACAAATCTAATTTTTCTCGGTTTCTTGAGTCCTTCGATTACTAAAGTGATACATATCGAGCCATTGGAGTTGTCGATAGAGAAGCGACGTCGCACGCTCTCTGCTAATGGCTGCAAGTTGAAGCGATTCTCAGTACCATTGAGGACTCGAAACATTGCGTTGGTAAGGCTGTTGTTACTCGGGGTCGATGACATTGTGATCAGTGAATTGAGAGCCTCTTGACTTTCGTCGTCCAAGATAGACGCGTCAGTGCTACTATGCCTGGACGATTGACCATCATCAGAATTCTCACTGCTTCGCTTCATGCTGGGATCAGCACCTCGAGTGACATCATCTTGTGCGGCCTGTATCCCGTGGTTGGATACTTCATACGCAAAGTAGACTCCGCAGACAGAAAGAGGACCGAAAATGACTCCTTCGAATCCAAATACATAGACACCAAATACAACGCTGAGGGCCGATACGTACGAATTCAGGGCAACAATGCTCTTCTCGTACAGCATGTCATCCAAGATCGTGAATGCAATGTACTGAACACAGAACAAAATCAGTGCTTTGATGAATGATGATGTGACTCCAATGGCCAAAGCCCAAGGCACGCAGACCAGATATGGCGGGATAATTGGGACAATTGATATGAAGAAGGTCAAAGTTGTAGCCAAATAGACGAAATCAGCTCGCTAAACGCAGGGTGAATTATCACACGCTGATAAGATAAGTCATTCATGGCAGTAAACGTACCACGATGGAGAATGATATCAAAGTAACGAGAGCATGAAGACTTGACATCTTGAGAGGTACGAAAAAGACTCCTTCAATCACTTTTCGTATCGAGTGTACCACTTGAGGACGTTTTTCATTTTGTATTGGCAGCAAGTCTTCCACAAAGCGTTCAATAGGGTCCCATTTCGTGCACAATAAGTAAAAGAGAGATGAAATGAAGAAGAAGGCTCGAATGCCGAGACTCACAAACGCGATAAGAATCGTACAAATGAGTAGTAATAGCTGCGCCACCGATCCAACTGCAATAGAACTGACTTCAATTCCTTTCGAAGTCCAATCAGATAGTTGCACGGAAGTCAAATTGACCGAATCCACTTTGGCATACGCATAAGAAACGGCTTGGAAAAAGGTCATGTTCTCAGGAAGACATAATCGTAAATAAAATTTACTTGCAGTCGACAAGGTTCCATTCCCCGAGCCTGTCTTACTATCCAAAAAATACGTCTTCACAATGCTCTTCACCGGTGGCCACCACATCGTTTCATTGTAGGAATGCTCAACACCAGTGATTGCTGAGTGAATCATGGTGCGGCTTGTTTCCATTTGCTCGCTCCATAATTGCTTGGTGCGTTCGTCGTTGAAAAAATTGGACTGCAGCCAGTTGGAAAGCGCTACCGCAGCACGACTACCTTCCAAGTAGCTTTCCGTGCCCAAGTAGATGATAACGCAGGTGCCCTAACAAATTGAGAAATCAGCCATCAAATTGCCTGGTACTACATCCGTAATGGCCAAACCGTTATGAAGAATCCAAGAATCAATGACGTCGACACCAACACCTCGTCAGAGATGAAATATCGGTAATAGAACAGACGACGCTCAAGAAGTTTGATGAGACTCAATGTCACAATCCAAAACCCGATGCAATAATTTAGAAACGTCATCCACGAAGAAACGCGCAACCACATCGATATAGCACCGATGAGTGAGAATACGAAGACGCCATAATTCAGTACCATTTCTTTTGCTGAACGCTTCATTCCCGTAGGATGGCGTAAGAACGTCTCACAAGACTTTGTAACCAACGAGCTCAAAAATCCATCTTTATGCACGGCAGGATCGTCACTTAAATACTGCAATATTTCGATGAAATTATTCTTTGCTTGGCGTAAGGCTTGACTGAATAGAATGGCCCAAATTATCAGTCGTAGGTAATTTTCAAACAATAAAAAGTTGAAATAGAACAGCAGCAAAATCAATACAGTCGATATGTTGCCGACTATCTGCGTATATTGTGCATTGGCTCATTCAGATTTCGTCGGGTGTATGCAAGGAAGTATTAGTACCTGAGCGAGTATTGCTTCCACAAATTCCGCCATTCCAGACAAAATCGCTTTAACTCTTTATTCTTATACCGAATGGAGGATGGCTAACTGCCTAGTATTCGATTTTGTTTATAAGAAGCCTGCGAACTTAATTTTTGGCAACTAAAGCAAAAATACCAAAGCTCATCATTGAATTGAGAAGAATATCAAACAGCGTCGGAGTTGCCCACTACCTCAATTGGCGCTACAGATTTCATGCGTACGATAGAGTAGTCAAATCAATTTTAAGAGCCGACACAGGTGCTATTTACGTCGAGTCTATACCGCGCGACCTGCATAACCTCTTCACTGATGATGTAATGAGGCATTATCTCCTCTTTCGTATGATTGGAACGTGTTGTTTGTTAAACCTGAGATGCTTATGACGCACCACACCCATCTAACAGCTGGCAGCACAACTTCTATTCATAAGAAAATGTACCGATTATACCGTGCGACACAGCAAGCATGCTGCAGAAGCTGGACATCACCCTCCCACCCACAAACCTTACACCTTTCAAATGAGTCAAAAACACGTGTGAGTAGTGACGACTAAAACTTAGTCCCTTCCACTTTTTCTCAATTGACTATTCGTATTTCATTTTCAAATTTCTCAGTGGCTTTCATCATGAAGTTGTCTACGCTCATCAAACTTACGTTAGCCGCGGTCGCCGCCGTGGCCTCTCTATCTAGTACTGACGCATCTTCTCTATCTGGTCTTGACGAAAACTTACCTCATCACCGAAATCTTGCGTCTCTGACGGACCGTGATTTGAAGGCCAAAGATGCAGCCCCAAAGAGCGAGGAAGTTGCAAACAAAGGGGTAGATGATGAAACGAACTCCGATGATGTAGAAGGGGATGAGGATGAGGAGGAAGAAGCAGCTGAAGCTGAGGGCAAAGACACCGAGCCACCCAAGAAAAAGAAGAAGAAGGTGGCACCGGCGACGAAAGCTGCTGAGAAGAAGGAACCTGCGAAGAAGGAGGTGAAAAAGGAAGTCAAGAAAAACGTCAAGAAGGATGCGAACAAGACGAAAGCGAAAAAGCCAGTCGTCAAAAAGTCAACGAAGGAGGAAGCAGAAGTGGTTGAAGAAGCGGGGCCGTGGACTGGCTCAAAGAAAGACAAAACGAAGAAGGACAATGAAAGAATCAAGGGCTTCAAGCGAGAAGGGATCATTGATGACTTTGCGGATGGAGCTGCTGAAATTGACAAAATCAATGTGAATCCGGACGGCTGGGTCAGTATTCTCTCGAACACCCCCGACCGCCTTATTCGAGCATCATTGTATGCATTCCTTTCCTACAACGATTCGGCCATTTGCACAAATTTCAACATGACATTTACAACACTGGAACAAAAGGAAATCCCTGATGGAAATCTGTCGCACGCAGTCGTATACGTCAACTGTACCCTTAATGGCGTTGAGGAAACGCCAGGAAAGTTTGTACTGAATTTTGTCCCTGAAGGCGATCGATTATTACTGACAGAATGTGGCCATCGAGAGGCCGGAGAAATTGTCAACTGGTTGATGATTAAGGACCAAGTACCTCAATGTATGACTCCAAACCAACGACGAGACTATTTGACGCAACCGCTCAAACACATCAAGACACCAGAGGACGAAATTGCTTTAGCGAGTGGAAAAGCGAATGCAAGTACCACCAACTTTTTCGCACAAATCAGAAACATCGACACTGAGGAAGCTGCAATCCTAGGGTCTGCTACATTTGCGTTGATCTCGATTATAGTCATTATTGCAATCTTTATTGCTCGCAAACGAAAAGCACAACTTGATCTAGAACGCACCATTGCAGGGGCGAAAGTCGAGAAAGCTGCTGAAGACGATCCAACCACTGACACTGACACGGAAACCACTGGAACTGTTGAAAGAAAAGGTCTAATGGACACCGCAAAAGCTAATTCATCGACTGGAGATGCTGGAGTTGAGGAAGGTTCTTTCGTCAATTCGCCAGCCATCAAGATCGAGATCAAGTGATCTTGAAAACAGGAGCTTATCAAGCACTTGAGAAACCGATCGACATGAGAATCCTATAGTACTTCCATTTGGTTGATTTGTCACAAGTGCTCATTTGTAATACAAGTTTATCCTTTTCACTTTATCCCCCTCAATGATCGCTATAGAATCGGACGGTTCCATCATACGATGCAGTTGCAAGCTGTGGATGCAGTGGGTTATAGGCTACAGATGTAACAACGTCCGTATGCCCTGATAAATAATGTAGGGCTCTACCTGTCCGAACATCGTACATGACAGCTTTTCGATCTTCTGAGCCAGTTGTCATGTAGCGCATGCAAGGAGAAAATGCCATTCCAACCGAGTGAATGCGATTTTTGTGCTGATTGAATTGCATCACACAATAAGCAGTGCGAAGATCCCATAAATGAATGGTGCTTGTGAAGCTACTGCTCAGTAGCAAATCGTAGTAATTCGATGGATGGCTCGTATAACAAGAAGCATGAGGCAGTGCAAGGGTATGAATCCCTCGTTCATGAGCATCTAGGATCATACGCGCTATTTGCTCAGTGGCGACATCGAAAACCCGGATAGATCGATCGGAACCAGATAATACAATCGAATGCGATAAAAGCGATCCATTTACGCAAGCAATAGCTTTGACATTATGAAAATCAGGAAATTGCCAATTGCCGACTTTGCGTTTTCTTGAACGATTTTTCATTTCACTAATTGCTTGAGGAGCGTTCTTTTTTCTTCTCGGGTTTTCTCGCTTACTGTCAGCAAATCGAGTATCCAGAGTGTATTGGTACAAACGAATGAAGTTACCAGCTGCGATGAGTACGAATTTGTCCATGTAAAAGAATTGCGCGGCTGTGATATCTTGGCGACGTTTTGTCCGATCCTTTTGCAGCTTTGACGCAGCCTGGAGTCGATTTATACCATATGTTGTAGATGGTCCACTTGACTCAACGGGAACGAAAGCGCTGTTCCACGTCAGCGATGGCATGTCACTAGAAATAGCCCATAAGCAAGCACTCTGATCATTAGATGTTGTGAGAAGCGTTTTGTTGTTGTGGCTCCAGCGAACAAGGCGGACAGCATCGTTATGACCGAGAAATACATTACCTTCGCCTTGGTACTTGTTCATGGGCAACTTGCAAATCTGCCCAACGTGATCGCCACCTCCAGTAGCAAGATATTTGGCACCCGACGAAAATTCCATCGTGTGAATAGCTCCGTTGTGTAGAGTTATATCATGGAGAGCATGCTTTTGCTGAAAGTGTCGGATTGCTTCACAATCGACTGGATATTCTTTTGACATAATCTCTAATTGTGAGGTAGAAACGCGCTTCTTTCGGACTTGAGCTTTCTTTTTCTTTGCAAGAGCGAGCTGGAAAGGCATTTCAGCACCGTAACCAGACGATCGAATACGAAGTGACCGCGAGATAGACTTGTTTCTATCCATCCCTGTCGATAATTTTCCAGGAGAAAATGCAGGTAATGGTGGCAGATTTAAGATCGACTCGACGGATGGTGGCACCTGAGGAATGATGGAGCTCCAATTATCAGACGACATTGAGATATTCCCGCTTTTTCCATGCATTATTGGATCATCCAGTATCTGATCATGCTGATTTTCTGTTTTCACCTTGTCTAATTGGCCCCACGGTTGCATAGGAAATATGGTCACCTTTGGCTCGAACGCACTCAGAGCCCCGCATATTACGCTGAGCGGATGAGTGGAAATGTGCCAGCAAATATCTTTGATTGTTGATATGGAAATGTGAGATGAAGCGTCACACGGAAACTGCTGATTCTGGAAATCCATCAAAATTGTCACTTTCGAAGAAAGAACGTTCATAGACATGAGGTACTGTGACGTCGCGATGAGTAACAAGTGCTGCTCTGGTACCAGACGTTTCTCTTTGTGACCATTGAAATTGAGTTTGTGTTCTGCCCTTTGTTGCGTTTGATCAGCTTCAAGAACAACATAAGTCATTTTCACAATCGGAATCAGTGACTCTTCTCGGTGTAGCTTTGCAATATCGTAATCCGCCTCGATAAAGCGATCATCCAAACTATTTTGCTGCCCGTTGTCTCGTTTTGCCCATGTTGGAAGCGAAGAGATCATTTTGACCTTTGCATTTTGCTCTTGTTCCTCCTGATTTTGCTTGAAATTGTACAGGTTGCGTCAGAACATTTTTCAGGAATGCAAGCGTCTTACTCGTTTTGATCCTTGCTCCTTTCGGATGATGCGAGCGATATCTTTTGACATTCTTTCTTTTGCGTATACTCCATCGTATGTGAATATTCGGACACTTCCATCCGCGAACCCGACCGATGCATCACCATTCAAAGGATTCAAAGCAATCGATAAAATTGCAAAAGCTGAAATCACAGCTGATTGATACATTATTGCACCAGCCTCAAGATCCCAAATCTAAGCAACCCAGCACAAAAGTGCATTTGTTCTTCAAGCAATCTGAGGTATTTCGGAAAAAAGCTCTGGGCGAGCTCAATTGACTTACTTTGAATGTCCTGTCCTCTGATGTTGTCACAATTTGATTCGAGTAGATTGGATGGAACTCGCACGCAGAGACCTGAGTGATATAGTGGCTCACTAATCGAGTCTCAATGCTTTCAGCATGCTGCTTACATCTGACGAGTGACCTTTCAAAGTGGCATAGATGTCGCGTGTTCTGATCATGTAGACATTGATAATACGACCTGCAGCGATAGCAACCAAGTTTCCAGAATGATCAAAGCATACAGAGGAAGGTTTATCCGGAACTATTGGTTTCGTGAGCATATACTGCGCATACTGAAAAGGACTGAATGATATTTTCCACAAAGCGATACTATGAAAATGTCAGTGTGAGGGTTTTGCTCCGACCACAAGTGCTGCCATCCAAGTCTTACCAATCCGAGGAAGCTGAAGCAACCCAATAATGAGAAGAATCTTGTTTATATATGCGTAAGCACGGAATAGTACAGGTATGCGCATGTAATTCTAGTATTTGTGCAGTCAAATTGTCTGCAGATAGCTCGAGATGTGACGTATCTTGGTTGCGGTGTTCATTTAATGACAATTGTCGTATCTCGATAACACTGCAGTCATAATATTTCAATGCGATCGCTACGAACGAATCACAAAAATATATGGCTGTAGTGGTCGCAGAGTATCGCCACTGAGAAGAATGCGAAATTGATGCGCGCATCTCGTCGCGTAATCGGCGACGGTCTGAGCGATGCAATAAATTCGTTTTTTTATCGAATCAAAACACTATTCCGGATTTCAAAATGGAGTTGCGCATTATACATAAAGCAAGCACTGGTGCATAGTATCCTATAACACAACTTCGTATAAAGTCACTATTGTCTTTGAGCCTGTAATCTATCATTTGCTATTACTGTATGCTACATCACAACATCTCCATGTGCATATATTGACAGTAGAATATGTCCACCACACATCGGACCCAACATTAGAGTGTCAGGCCGTAATATACGGACAAAGTTTGTACTAAGCGCTCCATTAAGAATTTTCCGTCCAATCTTTGCGAAATGGTTAGGCTGAGTGACTCTCAAGCCACTAAGGACACTTATCTGATCGAAAAGTCAGTATTGAGTGAACAAGCACTTATACAACCTCATTATCCTTGCTCGTGTCATAATCCTTCCGCAATGGAGGCGCGTGAATTCCGTAAACGATGGCAGCTTCTGACTGAAGCCGAGCGCATTCAGTCCTTGAGTGGTAATTACCATCAATATATACAAACAGCAACAGAAATTCTTCCATGTCTTGGATGTCGCTCCAGTACCGAGGATCTGTTTCATCGTGTCACATCGAACGCGGCCGCGCACTCACACCATTCACAAGAAGGAACTCATGACGCTTGTAGTTCGACTTCGCAGTACTGTGGAATTATTTTTGAAGAAGGGACGAGATTCAGACTCAATGATGGATTTCTCAAGGATGCAGATGCGACTCTCTCTTTATTCTTGCATCACGAGCATTCTGGTACAATCGCATTGGCAAGAATTCTCGGGTCAAATAAAGTGCCCAACGCAAAACAAAGAGGATGTTCTCGTGTGCGTTGTCCTTTACACGCTCAGCGATCAAAAGGGAAGCCTCGTCCAGCAATGTTTGAAGCACAATGGATGAAGTTGTCAATTGAGCAGCAAAGATACCTTTCCAAAATCAGCTCTGATCAATTTTTAATTGATCTTGAAGCTTATCTCCGTCGTCATCGTTTCTGCTGTCGCTGTAAAGAGAAAGTCTTGGAAGCTTACGATTTGTTGACCGGTACGAGTTGTAGCGAGGACGAGTGTGAGTCCTGTGCCGCATTTGACGATAATCAGAGCGGATATATGGGATCTGAATTTTCTTTGTATCATGATAACCAATGTGAAGAATTTAGCGGGGAAGATTTACACTACACGTCGTATTTATTCAATGAAATTTCGTACTCTAGATCCAAGAATCTTCTGTACGTCCCATCCCATCTCGAATATATGATGCAGCTTGTGTCACGGGCTGATCAGGAACTGGTTGGAGATTGGGGTGATCGTCATGCTCGGACGATTGCAGAAGCGCAAGACGAAGTGTTGACTTGCCTTGGAATGGTGATTTGGGACAAACTGCAAGCACTTTGGACCAAAATTCGCACCGACAAACTCTCCGAAGAACTTTTGTTGCACTGTGCTGTGATGGCTGTTCGTCGCAATTTCGAGAATGCGGTGGAAGTATTACATGGTCATGAGATCATGGAACAGTTGCTTGCTGAAGAAGATGACGAAACGAGACGAGTGGCCGAGAAGAAAGAGAAACGAAAAGCAAAGAAAAAGAAGCGAAAAAATGCCAAGCAGAAGCAGCTTGAGCGAATCGAGCCTCCCAACAGCACAAAAAGTCGTGTGAAAAAGTCCGCGGAAGCTCCTGTCAAAACCTCAAGGGACATGAATCGCTCGCCAAGCAGCGTCGCCACTACAAGCAGCTTCACCGGATCGAGTGGAAATCCTGAAGATGATGAAGATGATATTGGGGTCTTCTCCCAATCAAGCTGTGCCTCAAAAACGCTTGAATTGGATAATCAGAAAGAATTACAATTGCTTTCTTCAATGGGTTGGGACGTTTCCAGCACGCTTACCTTCAAAGGTCATCAACTTACTATCGAAGAAGATATGGACGAACCTTCGCTGGGAATTTCTGAGGATGAGATTGCATTTTGGAAGAAAAACAAGTCGATTCTGGTCACAAAGCGTCTAGCTCAACGTCAAATGCTGCAAGAACGCTTCGATCAGTTCGTTCTCAACAACTCCTTATAAAAAGCTTATTGCTGTAAAAACAAGAATAAAAGTGGGCTTTTCACAGAAATATTTGTTGTTTCTGGGTAGCATGTGGTACACATTATCCCGATTCGACTGGTCCTCGGCTACTGTCGTCGGACCATGGGTGGAACGAGGGATTATGCGGCAAAAGAGTTGATGGCAAAAGGAGAAGAACTCATCGATCAATGCCAGCCTGACGTTGCAATTCAATTTTTCGAAAAGGCTTTGCTGCTAGAGCCGAAAAACACCAAAATTCTGGATGTTATCAGCGAATTGGCAACAGAAATAGATGACTCTGAGCGTGCTTTAAAAGCCTTCCAAGAAAGTATCAAAGTCGCGCCAGCGGATAATCCTACCAAATGGCTGAATGCAGCGCAACTGGTTTATGGAGAAAAAGCTAGAGAATACACAGAGCAAGGAATTCATTTCCTTAAGCAAGAGCTCGAAGCGATTGAGTCAAGGGTACGACATTCACACTGTAAAACGCAACATTTTATCACTGACTTTTTTCATGTAATCTAGGTGGAAGAAGTGTTTGCAACAAAGAAGCAGATATGCGCTGCGTATTGCGCCCTTGGTGAACTTTACATGACCGACTTGTGCGATATTGAAGATGCCGAAAGAAAATGTGAGGAGGCTTTTAAATCAGCCATGCAACACGATGTTGGTCTTCCAGAGCCTACACAAGCACTTGCAAGCCTTCGACTTACACAGACACGCACACATGAAGCAACTGAATTGCTGGAGAAAACGTATCATCGAATCATGGAGCTAGCAGATGACAATCTGATGCCAGACTCTGTATTTCGTACCGTCACTGGGAAATTGCTCATCGAGGTGAACATGTACGACCAAGCCTGTGATATTCTGGAAGACGTTGTGAATGAAGATGATGAAGACGCAGAAGTTTGGTTCCTGATTGCAACTTGTTATCAGAACCTAGGCGAGGCTGAAGAAGCCGTGGAGTGCTTCAGCAAGTGCCAAATGTTGCTTAAAAAGCTCAAACGACAATCAAAGCATGAGTTTCACCTTCAAGAACAGCTTGATGATGTTGAAAAAAAGCTGAATTTGCTCAAAGAAACATTAGAGAATCAAAGAGATGATCCAGTACTCGTCAGTGAGCCAAGTTCAGATCATGAAATGGACGACTGACTGTAAGGACTGTAATATTAGATAGATTGTAGATCACGGTGCATGTACTGTCCATTGATCGAATTTTAGAATCAAATTGGCCGATTGTAGCCATTTTCTCCGACAAGTCCAAATAGAACATGTACTCGTAACCACTCATACAGTATTGCACATTCTGCGGAATCAAAACTAGTATGATAGTGAGCGTAAAGAGCGAGATGTCTTATATGAGAAGGATGTTCGTCACAGGCATGACCTCTTTCGGCCGGGAGAGAATCATACAACTTGCACTCGTGCTTTGTTCCATCTGAGATATTCGTTTCGGCAGTTGAGATGGGGCGTGCAACTTTCCATATCGTATTCTGGACTTTAACAGCGGAAGTGGATGCGTTGCGTTTGAGCTGCGACCATGTACATCAACAGTACTCTGGCCATCGAAATTGTATTTGATGTGGGGCAATCAATGGTACGCAAACACATTGTCATCATCGGAAGCGTTCTACTGTTCGAGGTGGTCCATGTGAAATATCGTGAGGTCAACGCAAATACCCAACCCGCGATCAAAAGACGCATGAGAAGCACAAGATTACTTCTACCCAGTCAATTTGCAAAATAGAGATTTATCACAGATACCAGCATGTAAAGCGTGCGAATAGTAACCATAGGAGTCGATAGTACAAGCGTGTTTGTCAAATCGTGCGTGAAAGCAAAGCAATAGAGGCGCATAAACCTGTGTGATGAAGCGAGCATGAATCCGCTTCCCAGCGGCATTATGCAAGATGTTGATCGTACCATCGAACATCGCTTATCTGTCACGTACGCCAACGTCACTATGGTCTAAAATATTTTTGGACTTCAGTATGTAGAATACGCAATCCAAAAAGGTTCCGATTGATTTTTACAGATATTGACTTGGCACCCATTTCTTAATATCTCGCTGAATCAACGCTGCGAACATAACTGACGGTCCATTCCCTTCAAAAACGACCTCGCGGTTGTAATTCGGGCAATCCAGTAGCCGCGTCGCTGGGAATCATACAACGCTTAAAAATCTGGTAGACATGCAACAGCGGTTGACTTGCGCATCTTTGTATCAGCTCATCTCCACTATGCTTGCCCTTGCTTGGGTCGTAACGTATTGAATTACCAATATGTCGATGTAATTGCAATCGATCGGCAGCTATTAATCGATGGTTGAGTTAAGAGTAGCAGGTAATTTGACTGAACTCCAATATTCCGAAGTCGCATCCGTGATGGAATTGGCTAGGTGTGTTTTGATCATTTCCAGCGGATTGTTGCCATGATCGCCCTGTAGATATCGCGGGCTAAGGACATGGCCGATCTGACATTATCTCGGTATAATCGTTCGTGAAGGCGCAATGGTGCCGTAAATTTCTCAAATTTACAGATCTACTCAAATCACCATGTCGGCGATTTTTGATGCGTATGAAGGCGAACTAGTGGCTTTGCTAGGTCAAATATCACAGCTATGCATGACTCGAAGCCACTCAGGTACCGAAAATGGAGAATATCTTACGATTTACTATGATTTGGCAAAGTAGAAGCAATAATACTCTTGGAGAAGGCTGAAGCTCTTGTATGCACTTGCTAGCTGTCTGAATATCTCCGCGGCTGGGTATTTATTGTACATCAATACGCGAATAGACTCAGCAAATGAGAATTGAGCTACATGGTGTCGAGCCACATGAACGGAAAGCGTTGAGCGTCAAGGTACAAGAGTATCAAGAAAAAAATCAGGCTTTTTCAGACAAACTTGAGAATTCGGTCGACGCACCGGATCACAGCTTTATCCGAGACGAGAGTCTAGCAAGAGACCGCAAGAAAGATACGACATTCAGGTTAGGATGGACCGTGTAGGCTGAAGGCTTTTCTGATTATATCACCATTGAATTAGACTGATGGGCACTACGGACAAGCTCAATGAGGCAAAACAATCCGCTGCAGAGATTGAGGAAGTTGGTGATTATTCCATTGTTGATTTTCACGTAAAATATGTCATTTTGATTCTTTCTATAGCGGTGACAATCACTGAAGCATTGCGACGGAACAGGAACCAAATTGAAGACACTCATGTCAAGGTCAAGTCTGTAATCGACTCACAGCGACATGGTGGAAGCATCATTCGAAGAATGCTTTCACGCGACAGACGTCAAAGAGTAGCTCTTTTTGGTTTAGCCGCTATCCTTATTATCGCCTTCTTGCTCACTCTGTACTTCAAATTTGGCCACCGATCACCAAAGGAAGATAGCAGGATACATCCCGACAAAACGCTGTAATGATTGCATGTAATCCGGTTTAAGTTAAAACATGGTTAATTTCTTACACGATGTTGAATTACGGCTTTCTTTAGCTGGAAAATGACACAAAATCATGTCCGAGAAAAATCGCAAATCGCACATACGACTCTATTGTTCGAATCAGCTATCCAAATGTGGCATGCAATACTGCCTGTTTTGTGCTTTGGATATGTGTTCTAGCCATTAGACCAACCTACCGGAAGTTTCAACTATCGCACTCCCCCGGCTACCCTTCCAAACAAGAATGCATTTCTGTGTTCAGCCGCAAGCTCAAGCTATCACTGCATTGTTGTTGTTAGAAGTAGATGATTACAGCAAATGGAGTGACTTCGAAAAAGCCGTGTTACCAGAGTGATATTAATTGATTCCGCTGGAAGAAGCGTTGCTGACGTGAGCTTTGCCATCCAAAAGAAGGAGCTGACTAAACATGTCATGATTGATACAATGGATGCGATAAATTTCCCGCACCGTGTCCTGCATTCCGAGGAGCCTAAAAATAACCATTGAGGTCATAAAATCTGTCGATGAGGTCCAAGTTCAGCATGCGGAATACGATCTTCAGTATCAGCATTTACACGAGCATGGTATTTTGTAGCTCTCACGATGCAGTGAAGGCATAAAGTAGAGATCGATTCCAGATCGAGATGTCTTTTGACTACGACATGTTGTCCATATATAAAGTGCGGCCGATACATCAAGTGCTGCTCGAGTATTATTTCGGAGCATTGTCTCCTGATTCTTGGGTAATATCATTGTAGAAATGTTTCGTGCAATTCCTACAATTGCATGTAGTAGCTGGGCCAGACTACATATTGACAGAGCAACTTCCTAGTTTTTATCGATATCGACAAACTGCAGAATCCGATCGATCTTGCCGGCAAGAAAAAACTGCTGGGCATAGCAGAGTTTTTTTCAAGGCTATTTGCTTGTGAACGGAGTATTATCGATATTTGCTCGTCTCAACCCAACGCTTTCCCACTCTTCATAGATGAAAGATCTCTAGATTCTTCCCAGACCCTGGAATTGGCAATTGACCCGCGTAGCGGTTGAGTCTCTGGTCAACACATTGTGCAATCTCCATCTGTACAGGTCAGCGTCCAAAACGTTCACCAAGAATTGTTTGACGACGTCATTCATACATTTTTCTCTTTTCAACTTCGGTCCAATGCCCTTCATTTATTCAAAGTCGTCATCGTGATATTGAGATTCTTCATCGTAATGGTCGGACGGCTCATCTTGAAGGTATGTCTCCTCATCTTGATGGTATGATTCTTCATCCTGTTGATAAGACTCAGCATCTCGATCGTGATATTCTTGATTTTCTGATCCGATTGGAAGTGAAGCATCAGGCAGTACTCCAGAGAGGGCTTCGTGTCCAAGAAACCCGAATGTGCTGCTTTCGTTCACCAGAGTCCTAGTTCCAACATCTACTGAATTCGATGTGCTTAAATCGGTCAGAATGTCGTTGGTAGCTCCATTCTGATCTTGATATTCACTGTGTGATTCGTTAGCGTGCGCTATATGTTCATTCAGAGCTTCATTGTGGAGAAAAACACTGGAAAAAGTCGAAGCATCTGCATTGGACCTACTACTGTCAAGTGTGGGAGACCCACTAATTTCGCCACTATGATCCTCGTCTTGAAAATCTCTTGGTGATGGGATGGATTTGAGCATCGCTTCACTAAGTGTTTGATTATACTGAATCCGAGCATTATCATCCAAGCAATTGTTATCGTCGAATTTCGTAGATAATGCCGCGGTAGCTTCCTGGGCTTCTAGGATGCCGCAATCTAATTCTGCACGAACATCACTCAATAAGTGGTTGTGTGAACCACAAGGCTGCAAGTTGTTTTGTCTAGCCTCATTCAATGATAAATCATAGCAACTTTCGTCAGCTTGATCAGGAGAAAGAAGTGTGCCCTCAACCGCTAAAACAGCTTGTACCTCCTGCTCAAGAAAATCGCATAAAGAAGTACTACTAATTCTTTCATTCTCCGACTGATGTTGAGTACAAATAACCAACTGATCGTTGCAATAATCGTGGATACCGAGCTCGGGTTGGAATAAGTGCTCGGCTCTTACAGAACCCCCCCCTGGACGGCGATCAAACGAGGTCGGGGAGCACATTGAAGCAGCGATGGGGGCGTGTTTTGATTTTGGTGCTTTTCGACTCCGTAGCAGTGAATAAGGATCAGATTGGGCTTTATCTAATTCTTGCTGCAATGCACGCCGACGTTTCTCTTGCGTTCCTAGCCATTTTTTGTTGCGTTGTTCATCCTCTTCCCACTTTTTGCTATCTAGCGTCGATTTAGTTGCATGTAATCGCTTCAAAATCATCTGATTTTCTTCCCATATCCGCAGCTGTGCGCGCTTCTGTTGCAAACCTTTCCCGGAATAGGTACGATGATTTAGATTGAGCGCATCTTCATATATTCTATCACACGACAAATTTCGTAAGCTCTGAGAGCCACTGTCTTTATTCACTGAAGTGCTTTGTAGTTTCTCAAGGAATCGAGGCTGTTTCACATTGTTTTTACTACTAGCCGCTTTTGGTAAATTTACTATGGCACTTTTGTCTCGCGATTTACGGAGATCCGTGTCGACATTACCATCGCTTTTTATCACTCCAGCCTTCTTCAATATACTCTTTTCACTGACTGACTTTGTTCCTGAATGAAATTGCGGTAAATGAGTACTATTTGGAGAATTGGTGTCTACACAACTGTGCATTTTCGCTACACGATCGAGATGTCCAGCCATGTTTTTTGCAATCCCTCGTGTCCATATTGTCGCATTGCTATACGGCTCTGCACGTCTTGCACGGTCCATGTACTTGGAAAGTGATCATTCCAAAGTTACTCTTGCAAGTGTACTAAATATAAAAAGGAATTGGCTGCGATTTGCTAAGTACATCCCAAAATACCTGCGAGCTCTTCCTGTCTTCTCGCGCCCTTCACCATTCACATCCTGCAAGATATTGGGGTAAACCAGATCTAGCTAGAAGAATATACATAAGCGATGCGCGTCGAGCTGCATGCAGTTGAGTTGCAGCATCTATGACCAAAAGTGCTTCAATGGCCTGTCACTTAGGCTCCGATAGAATCGCTATATATGATAGCTTTATGTATCATTAAATCTCCCTTAAAAATCCAAGCAACATTGCTTAGTGGAAAAGATATGTGCTGCACCTTGTCTTAAAGCTGTGCTGTTAGCCACAGCGCTATCGATGGGACTTCTTGTGCTAAATTTAGGACACGTAGAGGAGTCTCTGGCAATCTCGGGGATGTTCGATGTCGTGAACATCGCAAAAGTGACAGAATTGAGAGAAGAATGAGTCTAAGTCAGCGTTCACCGCAATTAGGAAATGAAGGTCGGGATAATGATTTGGTTTTCGAGAACCTTTTGGAAGTAGATGCCCAAATGGCTTTACTGATTAAATCGATTACCACATATCATAGTTGCGAAGCGATTTTACTGAAATCGGTGACACTAATTACTAATGCGCTGGTTAACTTTACTCGACAGCCACAGCCGAGTTTGAAATGTAGCACCACATTGATCGCTTTAGTATCATCCGGAGCTGTCATCAATATACTGAATTCGATTAGAGCACACCATCAGAGCGTGAGGATGGTAAACGCATGTCTCAAATGTTTGAGCGAAATACTTCTTCTTGAGGAGAACACAACAAAGAATCTCTCGCGTCTTCTCATTTCGTCTGGTACGCGGTTCTACAGAATCGATCATGATCCTGATTTACACAATTTATGATAGATCTAGCAGGCGTTCTTGAGACTGTTGTGAAGACCACTTATCATGACGAAGCTCAGCAAGAAAGCTGCTTACACGCTGCAGTAATGGTATTGTGCCGGACTGCTTTGCTCGTAGAAAATATGAGCGCATCCCTTCACCACAAATTTACTGATATCGCTGGACAAATAATGGTATGAAGGCGCAATGATGTATACTCAATGGATCTTTATTTATAATCCCTCTGTAATAGTTCTTACATCCAAAGTCAGCGAAACTAATGCACTCATCTTTGCAATGTATCGATCAACTATCATTTCGAAACGATAGCCCACACATCGAAATCAAAGCAGCCGGATTGTTATTGAGCATTTTGGCACGTACGAAAGAGAATTTGGATGCATTAAGTTCTACTTCTTGTGCTGTAGCCAAAAACCTGATTAATCGGTGCGCTCTCAGCACTCACTGCGTGATATGTGTGATTAACTCCGCTCAATTCTGCTAGAATTTTAATGACACACTCACAATCGGATGAAGTGGAACACCTGCCCATGTTTGCTCTCTCAACGGTTGTCCGCGCATTGGACAACTTAGTCGACGGTGTTGAATACACACAGGTAACCTATTTGACTTGAAATTTTGCGACTAGATGTACCAACGTGTAGTTGCCCGTCTAGATTGATGAAGACAGCGTTACCACCTATCTTGGTCACACGTTACAAATTTCCATCGATCAATCCGTGGAAGCATTACGGACAATTTCAAGATCAAATGATAGCCCTAGTAAAAAGAAAATCGCAAAAGCAGGGGCACGGGATATCTTTTGGATGCTAGCGATGGCTACCATGTGGAAACATCTCGCCGTCAAATTTGTGGAAGCTGGTGGGGTTCAATATCTTCTAAAAGCACTTATCAATGTAAATGTTACGAGCAGCGCGGCAATCGCTAGTCCGCTGGCCATGACGTTTTACCACTTGTGCACACTTATCGCTGATACAAGCTACGAACAATTGTGCTGCGTCTTTGCATCTCCTGGTTCTCGTGGTATCAACGCCTTATTGGAATTTATACAAAGTCAGTTTCCAGCCATTGGAGACGACTATGGCTACCACATTATACTGGCTATCAGGAGTATGGTCTCAAAGATGAATTGCGGGACCTCAATACAGCATGCATGTCTACTTCACACATGCTCAGTTATATTTTCTGCACACTCCAAATATCCTCGATCAACGACAGCTCTGATAAAACTTTTGGCAACCTTCTATGATTTCAATCTTTTCTTTGATACAATCAGCACGTCGCCACTAGCAGAGACGATTGTGGAATCGCGGTTCAAGTCTCAGTTATCAGCAAGGAGTAAGGATTATCACGAAGAAAGCATCAAGTCCTTGCTTTGTATTTACCCGACTCCATCCTCTCACAACCTCACGATGTCAAAAAAAGCCACAAGAGAAGTCTTGCGCCTATTTCGAGCAACGATACATGATTCCAGAATTATCTCGTTATTATATGCTCTTTTATGGGCACTTGTCGTAGGTTTCTCATCTTTGCGTTCTGAATGAGAACTTGATGGTAATGCTTTTGCTATGATTTGTTTAGCAATTCGATGATGTCAGAAATTATCTAATGGAGCAGGGAACCATTTCACTGGTCAGTCGTTCCCTCTATAAACACAGCTGGAACATGCACACTCCATTTGAGTTACTCACCCGACCTGGAGGACAAGCGCCGAGGATCAATCAGGGTTGCTTGGCTGATTTGCTTGCGAAACTCACGATTGGTTTCAACGTTTTACAGTATGTTGATGTATTGAAAACACTCGGAAGTTTTTTATCGGGAGAGCGACTCAGCGTAGTGGACTCTGGAGTGCAATCATTGCTCAAAGATGACTTGATTCCTGCAAGACATGAGGCCTTTTTGGAATCTTTAGAAACCTCGTGCAGTGTTGTCGGTTTATTAACACATGTTCGCGAACACGCACTACGACTAAGAGAGACCTCTATACTTGTTTACCTAATCAGAATCATACACAAGATGCTGCATGGAGTCAAGACAAACACAGCCACAAAGTCCCCAATGGTTCGCGTGTTACACTGCTGCTTCTACGCAATCAGACGCTGTATCGATATTTTATTCATATCTTCGTGTGGGGATGCTATCTTTATGACCCCTGCGAGAGATATTTCCGACGAAGGAATCACAACTTGTGATTTGAATGATACTGCAAGTATTGCAAAATGGAAGGCTCAACTGAGAAATGAAGAGGCATACACTTTGATCGTGCAGATCATCGATTCGTTGGTAGTCGATGTGCTCCCAGAAATGAAGGATTCGCGACTACTACCGAATCTGATCAAAATCGTGCACAAGTTATCACTTTTGGATCCAGAAATTATCTACTTATTTATTGATGGAGGGTGGGCTGTTACCGCATGTTTGATTTTGTCACGCCAAAATATAGAGACTTTACAAAAGATGCATGTGCTGCAGACGTTAGTCATCGGACTGACACAACAGACTCATGATCTCAGTAGTGCTCAGCATTCGTCGACGCTGGATTACGCCAACATAATCAACGATTGTGAATTTATTGGGAACATCGTGAAAATCCTGAAGCACCTTCTAGAAATTGGAGAAAGGAGCAGCGATTATGCATTTTCTTCATTCGGAGGAAGTGAGGAGGTGAAATCATGCGCTGAGTTGAGGCTTATTGAACTGTGCCTACGCTGCACAAGACTGATGTTGAAGTATATTCCACCGGATTGCGGCAAGCGTCCGCTTGTAATACAAGAAATTATACAAAAAGCAGTTCATCTCTTTCTATTCGGGCCTATTCACGACGAAACGATTATTCAACACTGCTATTCTATAGCGAGAACTATGTATACAAACTCATGCCCAACGCAATTGGCGCGGAAGCTTATCAATAAAATGCATGATATGATGCAATACATCTCTTCCAGTGAGAAAACTGCTGAGCAAGATGAGCAAGAACAGTTAATCGGTACCGAGAAAGAAGCGCATTTGCTTGATGAATTGAGGAAGAAGTCAAACCTGATATTTGTCTTGCTGATATCCGACAAGAATCGAGAAGTTGTATGCGATGTTACAATGAAACGCCTTTTGTCTCTGGTTGCCGAATTTGTTTCCAGTGAAAGTTCGAGGCAGTTCTGGATCGGGAAAAGCATGCTTCCGCCTCTGACTGAAATTGTCCTTGTCGGATGTGACTTGCTACCAAAAATGCTTCGAACTCGAGTGTGGAAGGTGTACACGGAAGCTTGCAAAGTTATACCCATTGACGTCTACGTATGGTGTTGTACAATTCTGCTTTTAGGCGAGTATGAAACTACCGATTCGATTAACTTGAGGACACTACTCATCCAGATAAAGCAGTCTTCCAGAGAAGCGGAGAGATGTATGGAGACGAATGATGCATTCGCACTTATCTTCTATCTACAAAAAATGGCTCACGATAATGCATTCATGGCCAAATTTCATGACGGCGAGTTCAAATCTGACTTGATGGAAATGATCAAGGATATGTTGCTTGACCCACCATCAAATGATGGCAAAATGTCCTCGATTAGTATCATTGTAACAATTGTAGCAATATGGATTTCCAACAGAGCCATCGTAAATGCGGAAGAACAAAGCTTCAATATCAGTGAGAATGTGAGTCTGGAAGACGCTGAAGTACTTCTTCGCTGGACCTTATGGTGCCTTCATCGTAGTAGATTCCTATCCGACTCATCATACAATCGCAATGAAATACTTGCGAGACAAAACACAGTGATCTCCCATGGATTCAATCGGATTGTGCTGACACAGACTTCCATCATTCTCACAAAGCTTTTACTGATCAACCGAACGTTTGTACGAGAGATCTTGCAACATCAAGTGACCAAGCAGTTAGTAAGCATTGCAACGTCATCATACTACTCCTACGATCGAAAAATTAATTTCAAGGGCGAGGTTTTGAATTGGGTCAACGACATACTTGTTATTATATTACATGCGCATGGCATTTTATTTGCTGAGAAATTTGTCAATTTGTCATCTGAACCTGTTGCCTTGGTTCTTGCTTTATTTGATAACAAGGGAATAAATAGTGATCAATACGAGTCGTCATCAGAGTGCTGGGCAAGTGTCCTCGGAAATCGAGAGGATGTTTGGAGTAGTGGAGCTCAATTGATCAAGAGTGTCGACGACAACAAGGACCGCGAAAACAATATGATAGCTTTATACATCCTGCTATACCGGTGTAAGAATGATACTTCTGCATTTGATGAGCAAAGTGAAGATCTATGGAACAATCTCCTAAGGATTATCACAGAGCCCAGATATATTACATGCCAAGGTCCTGGGTCACGGTTTAGCATCCAGCAGTACCAAGTCAGGAGACTTAGTTTGCAGATCATATTGATTGCTGTCAAAAAGCTTTCTTCATCACATACCACAACTTTCTGGACTTCCGAAAACGCTGATTTTATTGAAAAAGTATTGAAGATGTCCTGGCAAGATTCTTCGGATGCGAGGTGTAAAGAAGAGATTTGGATCGCATGGCTTGATTTGGCGGTATTCCAATTGCGAATTTATCACCGTCTTCCATCCATCGATTCAATAAACTCTATAATAGAGGCAAAACTACTTGCTTTGGAAACCATATCTCAGCATATATCACAACATAAAAGCACCAATCCTATCAAGCGACTCACAACTCGGCTTTCGAGAATGATCCGGCGATTTACCGCTTTGATTATCAGTCATAGAAATGGTGCAAAGCGGCCAACATTCATAGCAATGATAAAGCTACTATCATCGACAGCCTGGCTTACTAATTGCAGAATAGAGTGCTTCCACAAACTTTTCTCTCACTCAAATGGTATGACATACATGCTCGACTTGCTGTGTGTCGACCCGGGAAAGTTACAAAAGCATTCGAGTGAGATGGATTTTGCTCATTTCAAAATAAATGAAGAAGTCGTACTCTTTTTGTTTTCGAATATCGATAAAGTCCGATCAAGTATAAAGCAAATTGGCAAAGGAGAGATACAGGGTATTTTGTCGATGATGAATGCTGCCTTAGGTGCGTCATATCCATGCTGTGAAAATCGTGTAGAGGAACCCAAAAGCGATGGCGAGAAGCATCCTGCAACCATACAAAGTCAGAATCTCATTGTGGCATGCTTGACCTTACTCAGAATTTTTGTTGCTAAAAGGAATTGTGCGCTTAATTTCTACCAAATGGATGGTCTGGAAACACTATATAATTTAATCGCATCTCCCACGCAAAATGCACAGCTGAAGTATGTTCAATTGGCCCTCGAAATCAGCTGCTATCTCGTAGGTCATCCAGAGTTTGCTGATGATGCAGCCTTACCCTCCTTTATACGAATATTGTACATCTTGATTGATCACTGTAGTGATGAGGGCTCGATAACAGCGTTACCCCGTCTGGCATTCCTCATCATAGATCAGTATGTGACCCATGCTGCCACCGCCTTGACCACTCGATTTGCTCAAGAATGCCATACACAGCTCAACGAGTGGAAACAAAAGTGTACTACACGCACAATAAATGAAAAATCTCATCAGGTTATTTTAAAATTGTATTCCATATCATCCCAAAAGATCAAGCCACAAAATGAGGAGCAATTTGTAAAGTTTCCCGCGGGTTTTAGCGGATCACAGATCCCAACATTCCTTGAAAGTCAGTCTATGCTAGAAGAAGCTATCGTACAAGGATATCATTTCATCAAATACTCTGATGCCTCGTCTGCATGCAGAATAGAATCGAAGGCACACAAACTAGGGAACACCGAAGTTATACCATCGGACCTATATGTTGACTTGGACACTGGCGTGAAACACAGAACGAACTTGAAGCAGAATCAACTTGTATCCTCCGCGTTCTTCCCCGCTAAACTGGGCTTCAACAATCAGAAAAAGACGACCGCGCTACCCGCACCATGTGGAGTATTCGCAAATGCAGTCGTTCGTTTAAATGACTTTCTGCTCGATAGCGAAATTGTGACTCAAATGGAGAAATTCCAATCATTTTGCACTATCATCCCAGCACTTACTAGCTACATTGCCTTTCACAGCGTCACAACAGACTTGGTGATTGTGTCCTTGCAAATTATTACGAAAATTAGTTTCGTATCTCCAGATTGGGTCGTTGGTAATATGTGCAGCACGAAGAGAGCAACACACCGAGTGAGATTAGTAAATTTTTCGGCGTTTTTGACTGCATGTAGTCTTCATGTTGCAGAGTCAAAAGTATTTGCATTGATCATGAGCTATTTTTGTGAGAACATTGCGTCAGAATACGCAAAGTATGTTTCCAACACAGGGCACCATGCGTCCGGTGCGGTGCCTAATGTTTCCGCCTTACACGGACAGCAGAAGAAAAGTGATGATTTATTAAAAATTGCGTTTTTCGTGATTAGAGAATGGTTTGAAGACTTTGAAATAGTGCGTGGTGGGATTACAGCCATATGGATTCTAATGAAGATGCAAGTTGGGAGAAGCCTCTCCGATTATGCATTCCTGCTTAATGGAAAAGTCTCTACGGGTGACGAGAATGAAAACTTTTGTATGCTTTTGGAATTTTGGTTTAGTGTCATGCGTAAGCACGTACATGACGAATGGACTGTATGGAAGTGCCTTAATTGTTTACAATTCGTACTACAATTTGATATTGCATCAAACCATGAGACCAGTTCATCTTCGAATAACGAGTGCTTTGGAAGCATCCTGCTCGAAATATTAACCTTACTCACTGGGCTGCTTCAAATGTATCGAAAACAGACAATTATTCTGCAAATGATAACTATTCAACTCAGCACAGCATTGGGTTTGATGAAGCTGTGTAGTCTGGAGGGTATCTCGATCTGCATGGAAATCATATGTAGAAAAAAATTCCTGGTATGCCTTATTGAATCGGTGGAGGACAACGCAGATAATGAAACTGTCGTGCTGGAATCCCTTCGGATCATCCGATCCCTTGCAATGTATACTTTCGAGTCAATAAACCAAGCTTCCCCATCAATTCAAGAAAGTGCACATGGGCTTATGGGTGCTTTGTTGAGTTCATTTGATGAAAAGGTCTTTTGTCGAGCGCTGTTACAGTCATTCCGACATTCGGGTTACTCAAACATTAGCGTTACTAGCTTGGAAATCCTTTTCTATTTCTTGAGGTTTACTAGATACCAAGAAGTCGAACCAAAACAATCATCTACCGATGGAATCCTGAACACGAAAGCAAGCCTGAAAGGAGGAGTAATATCAAGCCCACAGGTGTTCCAAGCTATTCTGGGAATGATTGAACACGATCTTGCCGATGCAAGAATAGGCATAAACGAAGCACAAACGTATCCGTTGTCCACCACATTCGAAATGTCTATCGATCTGCTGTATGATTTGATACGCACAGAAAAGGGTCAAGATTGGATGGACAAATTACATGGTTTAGATATATTGTGCTCCGCTGTTGACACCATGCGAATTTGGATTGATGCAAAGCCATCCTTCGATAGCCATGAGCAAAAGTTGTTGACTGTCCTCGACGTTACTATCGACTGTATAGTAGCTCTGGCATGCTATTCTCAGGATTCCGTACTGACAAATTGGAAGAAGGCAATTCCTTGGTTACTGTCGACAGCGGTCTGGTTCCAAAATCAAGACGAAACTTATCATGAGAATTGGACAGCCACTAAAGAGGATTCTATATATCTCTTATCTCTGGAGAAATTTATTGCAATTTTATCTGCATTAGTCGGTCAAACGAAATATGCTTCGAGTCCCATCGAGCCAGAAAAGAATGTCTTTTATGACATTTCGAATGAAGGAGGTAGTGGAGCAAGTAGCAGATTCCACTTTCACCTTCTCCAATTGCTCGTTAATCTGGATATATCGAGCATGAATTCAACTCCATCTGCTCCCAATGAATCGAGTTTGCGTCGTCACATCGAAATCCGCCTCCTTAGTGTGATAGTACAACTTTGCGACGGCGAGACAGAGCAGTTGATTTTCTTTCTTTTATACGATGGGATTCCAATTGTTTTGGAGCGTATCTACTTTCATCTTCATGATCCTGAACGCTTACGATTGAGTATGAGCTTTTTGACTTGTTTGTTTTCGAAAAATACCGATTTGGTGCTTCCAACGACAGAATCCCAAATCCGCACAACTCTGACCCTCATCATGCAGCAGTATGAGCGGGTAGATAAGTCAATTTATCGATCAGCTCGTAAGTTGATGAGTCACTTTGACAAGATCGATCAGGATGCGATAGCATACTCTACCAGCTCCGAATCACAGGAAGCAAAAGATAATGGAATGGAAAGCATATCTACAGTCCCACAAAGCTTCAATGGAATTCAATGCGATGCGAAGAGCGAACAGCTACGTCGAGCTGTACAAATTTTATCGAACTCATCAACATTTAGACTCCGTCACGTTATGCGTGATTCTTCCAAGAAAGGGGATAGATTGCAGGATGAATCATTCCAAGCTTCACTCGGTGAAGCAGAGACCATATTGGTGACACTAGGATATTCTAGGGAGTACTTTATATTTCGTTCGATATCTGTGGCCGAAGATCCCACCTTTTGGAATATTTTTGCAGCACTGGTGAATTATCGCATTAAAACGAAGAAGGGATCATATGTACAGCCTGACCGAATCTGGCTTTCCCAGATAGTGATTTTACCACCGTTGGATATTGAAAGTTGCAGGCAAACAACTAAGTCAACCTTATTCCCATGTGTAGCTCCAAAGACCGATTTGGTTCCATTTGAACGAAATGTGCACTTGATGGTTCGACAAGAGAGGATTATTTTAGAAGCAGAATCATCCCAATCTTGTAGCGAGTGGAAGAATGCGCTGCAAACCTTGCTGGGGAAGGATCGGATCGAACATGCTAATTCTCTTAGTTACGTGGATCATCAAGATAGCGTGCTGTCAAGCAATTCCTGAAAATGCGATTTTGAGTGACTACATAGAGCGATGTGGACATCAAACTCACTCTCGCCAAAAACGTTATCCTTTTGCCCGTCGATTTGACACTCCGTGAACGATTAAATCTTCTCGATCATGAAAGATGCATTCGTTTTGTCAGATAGTCAGTCGCCTTAAGCGGCATCTCTGCGGGCAAATCGATTGTCTGAATGACCGTTGATCCAGCTTACTGCGGTCCACGATCTTCCGATCGTAACAACATCGTATTCACAATATTGCAGTCATTGAGTTTTAAAACCATCGCTGCATGGAGCACTCTGATTGAAGCGAGTCATCAAGTATTTGGCTCAATATTCGGCTTAGAAACACTCTGAGAGTACTTTGAGATCAGCAAAGAGGAAGTGCGGCTGCTGTATACTTGCCCATGCCCGCCCCTAGTTGTTGGTACCTTAATATCTCGTTTCTCACGACAAAACAACAAAAAAGGTTGCCGTCTAGTTCATTAAACAAGTCTTCATAGTATGTAAATAAATAATTCCGATATATTTCTCGAGCTCGCGTCCATGGTCATGCTACAATAGCACTTCTCGAGCATTCAACTCTTCTTCTAGGAGCACGCGCTGTCGTTTGATCAAAGCGCTGCGGTTCTCGTCCTTTGTTGGGCGTGCTCTGTGGGCTGAATGGAAAGTTTTAATTGTACGGAGCGTTTATTCACATGCCGCTTGCTGTTGCCAATACGTTTCTTGCCCATTGTTTTTTTCCCTTCATTTCCTTTCAGCGTAGTGTCATGATTGTATGTACCTGCGTGTAATTCATCTTCCGATAGTAAGACTGTTTCTGACAAATAAAGTTGTTCAGGCGAAATTTCTGCACGAATAAAGCCATCTTCATTCACTGGTTTTCTATAGGAGTGGCGTTTTGATATGAGCAACCCAGACTTCTTATTCTCCCAATAAATTTTGTTTCTCTTCTTCGTGAGTAGAACGTTTTTCTTGACAAAGTCCGATCGTATCTGCGATATGGAAGTACCACTTAATGCAGAGCCTTGGCGCAGATACCGATTTTTCATGGACCTTGTACAGCTTTGGAACTTCTCTTCGGAGTTGCTGTCCGCTTGGCCAATTTGCTCTAATGTATCATTCACGGGGTCGGGTTGCCTGCAGCTACCTTCTTCTTTTTTCCTTGTATCAGTAAAAATGCCATTCTGATTGCAAGGCACCAAATCAACTGTCATGGAATCCTGTGGCTTGAGCGTCTTGTTCTCCAAATTTTTTTGGCTAACACTCGCATCCATGATAGTAATATCTTTTTGGGGTGCGGAGTCGCCTACGTGAGGCTCATGCAAAGGGATATTTGAATTTTTCGAATCTCCTGCACCAATCCTTTCTTTTCTATAAGGCATTCCAGAGCCCTTTTTTCCCTCAGTATCTCTCTGCTTATTCTTTTCCAGTGCCTGCGACTGCTTTTCATCTCTAATGCGACGCAATTCGTTCTCCCGATCGGTTCTCATGAGCTGAAAACTGAACTCATGAATATTGTTGAAGATGGAAGATAATCCTGTCAAAAGAGCGCTTTGTGCAGCCTTGGCATCCCCAGGTGCAACTGGTGATGTGGCCGTATCATCACCAATGACGGACTTCTCAAATTTGACCAAAGTTTCTTGAGCTAACACCAGCGCCTCAGTCCATTTTTTATTTACTTCAGCGACTATCGGAGACGCTTCCTCAACAAATGTACCCATGTATTCAATGTAGGTATCTCCATTCTCCAACTCATCGATAGCCTTCCTGATTTTCTTTGCATCGACTTCAGTTGCAACAGAATCAATACATTCTTTCAGTCGATCCACGTCATGAGAAATCTCTACAATGGACACATTTTGTATGTCACATAGGCAGGTTAGTGAATTCTGAAGCTGAACAGCTTCTCCACACTTTTGACGTAGATACTTTGCAATGAAGTGCAAAAGCGTCTCCTTTTTGTCAGCAGTTTTCAGTTGACTAAGCTTCGGTAAGTCCGACAACGAGAAACCTTTTGCCTCACCACGACTTGTGCCTTCATTCATCTTGTTCCCGACTTGTAGTATCAAAAACAACGTGCTTTTGAGGTCACGACTTCCTAGTAATTCAATGCATGCTGCTTGCAATCTATCAATTCGGTTCTGTGTCTCCGATACAAGATTAGAAAACTGTAATCTCGCTTGAAAAGTATTCAGCCGAGGTCGCAAACGTGGTATTGAAATCAGTTCTTTCAAAAGTTTCTCTGCACCGTTAAGGAGCGTCACATCGCCACCGAATCCAGTGATCGCTGCGACTTCTTCGTCTGTGGGTAGAATCTTGAGCAGTCCCTGCACTCTTTCCAGTGTCAAAATAGTGTTATCTAGTTTCTTGATCGCATCGCGAATATTTTCGTTGCTCAGTCTGAACTGCCTTGTAATGATCGAGATGTTATTTGAACGAGATCTGTCAATGAGGAAGACGACACGAGGAGAAAGCGGTGTCGATTCGTTCAAGCTTGAAAGCTGATTTGAGGAGGCGGAAATGCTAAGTGGCCCTTTTTGAGTTCCGTTTATGAGATTTTTGTTCAGAATGCCTGGATTCGCAGGGAATCGCGTTTCCAGCTCCAATATATCTGTATCGTTCAGGCGGACCTGTGAGACCAATGAATATTCAGCATTGTTGTGTTGGCATTGTTCAGCCTCAGTCTTTACGCCTGCCAATTCTTCCCATACTGTTCCCTTGATAGCTTTGTCGTCTTTGATATACTGCCAGTAAAGAGGACGTGTGGTCGATTTTCTAATTGGAGGTGGGACAGGAAGCTCCATTTCTTCGCCATTGGAATACCAGGCTTGTTTCCCACGTGTTCTATCATTCGATAGCAAGCTGGTTAAGCGGCTATCGTTCATTTTATGGGCGGCTAAAGCTGCTTCCAGACTTTCGTCTGGCTTTTCCAAAAGTTCTTCTACAAATCCAGCCAATTTCATCTTGTTTCTGACCACTACAAGGGGAATCCCCATGTTGAGCATCTTAAAAAACTTGGCGTAATTGGGATCGTTCTTCACTAAACCGGACAAATGCTCGGCACTGGCAACATTTTGGGTTTCTGGTTCCATTCCGACTTTATCAAGTCTCCGTCTGAACAGACCTGATATTGCATTTGAAGCGCTAATACCAGCTTTTGTTGGAGGTGGCGGAGGTAAACAGCTCGCAATTTCCACATGTTCTTTCGACTCACTAGTCGGGGAGTTTGTTTTATCACTCACCATATTGGCATCAGGAGTGTCCAGTAACTCGCTTTTCAGCCCGGCCATTTCCATCTTTGCTTTGACAGCAATCGGTGGGGCTCCCATCGCCAGCAATTTGAAGAATTTTGAGTATGCTGGATTGTCTTTAACCGTTTGACCAGTTTCCAAACATGCCCCACCGACAGCATCCCCTTTCCCAGTGGGTAATAGATGCTTTGGTTCAACTGATTCTGATGTTCTTGCCGTTTCTTTCTGGGTAGAATTGGCTTCTATCACTTTTTTTGTTTGAGGTTTGCATGTAGACTTCTCATTTCTACGTGGACTTAAAGGCCGTCGCCCACCATTCATCATTCTCTCTTGTGCAGAGGAATCGATCACATCTTTGCTAGGCGTGCTTTCCGAGGTGTCAGCTGGTGTTCCAGGCCCTGGCTCTACCGGAGAAGCTGCCGAATCGAAGTGGTTCAGTGAGGGTAACGAGAAGTTTATATGAAGACGTTTGGTTTTCTTCACTTTTGCCAACTTTGGACTCTCACATTCTGAAGCCTTTGGAGGTTCGTGAAGCTCGCTCTCGGTGACTGATGAAGAAGGCTCGGTCCAGGAGGTCACATTATCTTGCTCTGATTTGGAGAAAAAGGCTTCGACCACCTTCCGAGATCTGGAATCTCGAATAGGTGAAGATGGTGGAGTATATCCGATCCCTCGACGTAGTCCTTGGATAAATGGTATCGACATCACACGGCTACCGATGGAAGACTGCTTTGATGCAGACGATTTTAAGGCTTTCTTCATATCTTTTTCGATCAGCACGCTATGATTGCTCTCGACAATTTGCATACATTTAGTAGGACTGTCCACTGTATCAGGTATGCTGTCCAACAAGCAATCGCCATGATATAAAGTGGTGGGACGAATCGAATTGTTGATGAGGTTTAAGGCCTCGGATAGCCTCTTCGCGTTTTCCTCGTCCAAGGATCTTGCAGTACGTTGCAATTGGTCAAGAATATGGTGCAACTCGAGATTTCTTTGTTGCGGCCGCATATTCCCGGAAGCTATATTCGTTGATGGGAGATGTGGTCCGCCTTCCTTGAACGATTCTCGACGTCCTACAATTTTCAGCTCCGATCGATCCGAGCTTGTGTAATTATCGATATATGCCAAGCCATGTCGTGCTATTCTCTCTTCCGGCAAAGCCTCACTATCCTTCGCCTCCGTCTCTGCTTTCAAGGTTTCTAGATGTGTAACACACTTTGCGCGATGATAAGGGCGCGTTTTGTCATTCCCAAGTTGCCTGAAGTAGATCTGCAACTGCAAAAACAGATCACTTGGATGAACACTCAGCCCTTGTCGATGATACTTTTCCAGTTGATCTGCCATCCCAAAGTGTTGTAAGTCGTCTCGAATAGCGATTCTATCCATTGGGTCAAGTGTTGTGTTGATCAAGATGTTTAAGAAACTGAGCACAGTCGTTTGAAAAGTTTTGTCGGCAGAGCTCTTCATAAACAGACCGCTGATTGTTTCGAATCGCCGAGCTTCCAGGTGTGTGGATGCAGAGAACGTAAATGCGTGCGAGATTGCGATTTGTGTAGTTCGAGAGTAACACGCGATAATTCCCAGCAATTTTAGAATCCGGCCTCGAAATAAATTGACCGCTTTTAATTCATGCAGCTGACCCAAAGGATTTGGTATGCTCAGTAGGAAAAGCAGCCGAAGGAAAAACAACTCGCTTGATTTCACCATTGCGAAGATCCCTTCATCTGAATTAGCTAGCACAAATAACAGATGGAGCACTTCTTCGTATATTGTAGCAAGCAAAGCAGTTGTCTTTCTGGATTTGAGTGATCCCGTAGACCCAACTTCCATCTGAGTAACGTTTCCTTCCTCTAGTTGCACGGAGCCAAGCTCTGAGGGTGTCGTGTTTGATCCAGAAGATGGAGGATGTGGAAGCAGATATACAGTTGCTTCCATACCTTCTGCTAAGAAAAATTGGCTCACCCATTCTCTAAACAAGTAATGAGACAAACTGTCGATTTTGTGTAGGAATCTCGTCTTAACTTACTTTGAATGCAGAATCATGTTGATCCTAATGAGTCGGAATAGCTTCGCTACCAGATTTGGCTGCTGACGAAATAATTGCCAATTTTGGGTCAGCACGAGCTTCAGTTGTGCCCCGGCTGCTTTCAAGGATACAAAAGCATCAGTCAAGGCTGGTTTCTCATCCCTACGATGCGCGGTCAGCCTCAGCTTTTAGTTTTCGGTTTGGGGTGAGAATACTCACATGGAAAGATAAATCCATTTCGTCTCAATCGACTCGATGCAACTCAGTTCGTCACAAATAACAGTGGTCACACCCTTCCTTCGCAAAAGGTCCCGAAAACGCGATTGTACCGCTGCTTCGTCACTGGGTACCGGAGAGAGCTTGAAAAAACATGTCACTTGCTGTCATTTACTGAGAAATAATGAGCAGCTGGCACGCACTTCAGGATATCTTGCAAGAATCTTGCAGAAGTCAGTCTCGTTTTCGTAGGATGCGGTAGTACCCATCGACAGCGACAGATCGTCGTTTGTGCTTCTGTCAGTGCACCTCAATAAAAAATCGATGTGGTCGTCACAAGGAAGAGCGCATAAATAGCTCAAAGTCGTTTCAAAAAGACATGTTCAGTCTTAGACGATATACAGCTTCAACTATCACGGCATGTCCACTAGATTGTGACCTTGAGGGCGCGCATCCAGTCGAGGTCGCTACTATCATCCGACACAACTGCTGACCATAGATAAGCGAAAAATGATGCAGGTTTTTGATGCTTTTCACTTTGCTCGATTTGGTATTTGCACTTTTCATCAGCTTCCAAGAAATGTTTTGGGTCGGCTTCCTTGCGCTTTGAGTCGATCTGACAAAGCTTTGCGATGCATACTTTGATCTCGTAATAACAAAGGGAAGGTTCCTTGATGCTTTTCACTTTGATTTCCTGCAGAACAACGCGCGTGAATATGTACAGAAGCAATGGGATGCTTACATCGTCGGTTGTTTCATGACAGCAAGTATAGATAACTTTGGTACTTCGTTTTGCCGCATTTTCATCACAAGGTTGTCCATTGGCATAATATTGGATTAGATCTCCTTCATGCTTATTCCTTCGATACCGAGCATCCGTTTCTGGTACGTAAACGCCCATACTCCAGTCATTTGTTTTGGTCCCATCAGACTCACGGTGAAATTGCCGAACTTCTTTGCGATAGCAAATTTGGTATGACCACCAGTCCATGACCACGACGATACATTCTCCTTTCAAGGCTTCTTGGACCAATTTCTAAATCGATAAATGACCAGTATCTGCCCTTCACTAGCGGGTTGTATTATCTACCTCTTGTTCCTGCACTCGGTTTTTCTGTTTACCCGAGCTCCGGGCCTTTTGCAGTGCTGAGCCTTCACTTTTATCCAAAGCTTTGAGATTTTCAAGAAGACACTTGCGATAATCGTTATGCATGAACGCCCAGCTACACAGAGAATCTCGCATTCATAATTTCTTGAATGATCATCAATATCTCGTACCCGACAAAATGGTCACATCTAGTGCAATACAGATCGTTCGAGGAGTAGCCATCAAAGTTTGATACCGTTTCTTCGTAGAATTCGGTCGACTCTTTTGCCATCGTGCTTTTGAATGCAGCAAGCTCAATATCAGGCTATAGTGAACATTTTCAGTCCATTTATCAGCAAATCTTCAACAAGTGCTTTACGTGATTGGAATGAGCAAATGTATGCACAAAAGAATTCTCTCCCAAAGATAATTCTCGTCGAGAATCGATAGCCTTGGAAGTGTCATGTATCGGTACATAGTCACTATGAGGCTGCATTCAGGCCACCAGCATCAAACTCAGTTTTTAGAAGCGACATACCTCTTGACAGCAATTTCAGCCCCACACATTCGACAGCGAATAAATTTGATCTCTTCTTGATATTTCTCAATCGCAGATGGTGTTTCATTTTGATTTCTTAAAGACTTGGATTTGCTTTCGCCTTTCTTCGACCGCCTTGGTTTCTCATATTGAGAATCTTTGACGTCTGCTGAAACCACTGTCATCTCTTTCCTCGCTTTCCCCTTATTTCTCCTCTTTGAAGACTGGTTATCATTTCTTTGTCTCTCGGAAGCCGCAATGGCGAGCAACAGCGTGAAGCACAGAAGCAAAAGCACGCGGTTCATTATTGCACGGATATTAGACCAATTAGCAGCGCGTGCTTTTACGCCAGCAGCTTACACTCATCGACGCGCTCTAATTGATACATTTTTTGTGACGGATTGCTCGCTGTTTAGAATGCACGAAAATCGATATCTACCAATTGTGACTCTATTATTCCTTTGTTTAATGAGATAGAGCTTCGCGGGCCATCTCGTACATCCCAAAAAAGACAAAGCCGCCGATACTTATCCATAATGTACGGGGCCCTACACCTGCAAAAAATCGTCCGAGACCTTCATTACGGTACACGCGTTTAGCTGTATCGATTGCTCCGCTATAAGGAATTCCCCTGGGATCGTTCCGAAGCATCATGCGGGTTTTAACCACGTCAAGTGGCGTGGTGACAGAGGCAGCCACTCCGCCGGCAATCGAGCCACAAACTGCTCCTTGAATCGAGCTCACACGCTTTTCCTGGTGACTGGACCATCGATTCTAAGCGTAAAGATGTATTGCTGAGCACGAGACGGGCATGAAGACAGCTCTTTGTACCTTGAGCTCTTCCCATAATGGAAATTGAATAAACGAGAATGGAATTTCACGTGCTACGGTTCCCCAATATCCACAATAAAAACCACGCAGACCTTCTCTCACCCGTATTTCCATAAGTGCGCTTTGAAAAGATGTATAGCTCCCTGTCTGAAGTCGCTGCTTGACAATCTCCGTTGGTACGCGAACTAAACAAGCGGCCTGCCGTGACAAATTTTACTAAGCGATCGAAAACGATAATTATAACGCTGACCATTTCCCCAATTGCTGCGGCTGCCATGTGTGTCTTGTGCGACTGATTTTCTGATAGAGTTGAGCTACTGAGCAATCGCTTCATAGTCTCGTACGTGCTGAAGAATAACGCGCCTGATTGCGGACCATAAGTTGCGAATGTATCACCACAAATAGCTTGAAGACGTACCGCTTGGGGCTGACCCCGCTGCAGCAGCAGAAATACCCGAGTAGATTCCACGAAATCCACCCGCTTTCCAGAATCCTTGAGAAGCTTGCAAGCGGGTTTTCACGGTATCCAGTGGAAACAGAGTTATATCAACCGAAGTTCCAGCAATTGCACCACTCTAATGATACACATAAGAATGAAGATAATAATGATAGTTCTATAGAATGAAAGCTTGCCGAAAGTGAGACGAAAAAACTCGTGCGGTTGTCGCTCATAATGTTGGACACTTTTGGAAGTCGTGCATGCAATGCATCACATTCGATTTCGGAAGAAACGCATCATCCACGGTACTTGAAATTGATTGATTGGGAATCACAATGGGGATCGTAGATCGCATCAAAGAGATCGGTAAGTGTGCATTTATGAATGCATTTATGCAAGCAAAATGGAGCTGGGCTGACATCTGTATGCCTACAGAGGATGAGATGAGAAGGACGCAGAAAAACAAAGCAACGGAAGGTCATCTTGGCTCATTGAAAGCAAAGCTCGCAAAGCTACGCACGGAATTATTGGAAGGCGAAAAATCCAGCGGTGGTGGTGGTGAAGGTACCCATCTATGCAGAAACTATGCCGATCAGTATTCTGATCAGCAGTGTAGGTTTCGATGTGGCAAAAAGTGGCGACGGTCGCGTAGCGCTAATTGGCTTTCCAAGTGTCGGCAAATCTACTTTATTGAGGTCCACTGAAGTATGATCCTGCCTTCTCCATCTGACGACATGCTACCGATATCATGAAACTGAAGCCAACTCACAGAAACAGAGTCCGAGACAAGCGCTGTCGAATTTACAACGCTCACTTGTATTCCGGGCAACCTGATTTACAATGACGTCCGAATTCAGGTACATTCTGCTGCATTCTTGATCGGAGAATGACTACTAAAAAGTTGCTCCAAGTTACTTGATCTTCCCGGAATTATTGAAGGAGCTGCACATGGCAAAGGACGTGGACGCGAAGTGATAGCAGTTGCAAAGTCGGCTGATATGATTTTGATGGTACTGGATGCTGGACAAGAAGCAGGCAATCGACATCGTGAGATCTTAGAAAATGAGCTGGAAACTGTGGGGTTACGACTTAATCGACGACCGCCAGATATCTACTTTCGAAAAAAAAGTGGTGGTGGAATCACTTTTAATAGCACTTTGAAGCTCACAAAGGCATGAAAAATACAATCCCATTGCGTTTTATTTCACTGAAATTGCATAAATGTAGCTCGGCGATGATCCATACAAAACAGTGTACAAGATTCTACACGAATACAGGCTTCACAATTGCGAAGTCTTGTTCCGTGAGGATGCAACCACCGATGATCTGATTGACGTCATTGAAGGCAATCGGAAGTACGTAAAGTGTCTGTACGTATACAACAAAATCGATGTCATTTCGATCGAAGACGTCGACCGATTAGCTCGAAAACCAAACTCGACTGTGATTGCTTGTGCTCATGGAGACCATCCCGCGGTAAGACTTGTTTGTTTTGTTGACCATTTCAATGAGACGCCCCCTTGCTTAGCTGAATTTTGATACACTGCTCGCAAAAATGTGGGACTACATGGGGCTGACTCGGGTTTACACGAAGCGAAGAGGAGAGGTGAGGATGTAAACCACTCGTATGCCATCTGATGTGTTTTCAATATCAAAGACGCCGGAATTCAGAGAGCCTGTGGTGCTATCTTCTGAGAGGAGAGGCACTTCGATCAGCGCGGCTTGCCTTTCAGTACGTAGAATGCGAATTGCTTCAGTCATGGTTGGGTTTGATTGTTTCTTCCGATGGCGTAGGTCTCCAAAGACATGCTGGACAACTTCAATTACGCTCTTGTTTGGGGCACAAGCACGAAATACAATCCTCAGCGAGTTGGCAAAGACCATTTGCTTGAAGACGAAGATGTTTTGCAAGTTGTCGTCAAGACAGCAAATCAACAGAAGCGCGATAAAAATTACAACCAGAGGGTGCAAGCGTACTTTGATAAATACAAGAGAGGAAAGAAGAAGAAGCCATTGAAAACGTAGCATTCCTACGTTGAAATAAATGATGATTCAATCATCGTTTTTGGATGCTGTTTCCAATTCTTCTTGACGCTGCTCTGGTAATCGAAAGAAATCGACTTGGTCTTGTTTCATCCACGGTATCCCATACAGCGTCTTTAGACGATCGCGGATACGGCAAAGCACTCTAAAGTGATGTTAATCACAACGGAAAATTGATAAGCGTGCCCCAGAGAAGCATGAACAGTACTCACATTTGGTCAAGTAAAGTTTCATTGCCCAGACTTGATTGTGATCGAGAGGTCGGATTGCAGAGCTGTTCAAATACGAAGCGCCAGTTGGCAACTGGTCTTTTGGACGTCGGAAGACGAGACCTGGGCGAGCACAAATGTCACTTACACGGGTACGCAGCAACGATCATCGTACCAGCACTTTTGTGAGTAAATCGAAGCACGACCTTGCAAAGCAATTGCATTTTGCTTAAGCATTGTCGCTAAAAGCCGATCGCTAAACTCAGATAGATATTTGGATAGCTCGTATAGCTTTGCAGGGTCCATCACAGGTGGTGACTCATTTTCGTTCTGACGCTTCCGTTTCCTCACCAAATCTGACGCATTCCTCGCAATACATTCGATTAGAGGCCGTGCTACAGTCGTTGAATGCTTTTCAAGCAGATCCATAGTAGCATCAGCGTCGGAAACCAACTCATAGTCCGAGAATATCTCGAGAGGATCTTGGTAGAAGCTAGCAACACCTTGCGGATTGTAACCACGCAAATACAATTGGACAATCTAAAAGCGCATACTTTTGATTGCGAACATTGTGAATGTGCATGGGCCACCGGAATTTTCTAAAAAAGCGGCTTGAAATCAGTATTAATCGAAAGTGAAAGCCGTACCTTTTGAACTGATCGTGATACTCTACTGGATATTGAATGGGTGGACCAGATGCTTGTTTTCCGTCTCGTAAAGCTTTGGCCTCACTTGATGAAACAAATGACAGAATATGAGCTATTAGCTCTTCAATGTCTTCGTGAGATTCGGTGGTAGTTATTGGAGTAATGGATGATGCAGATGAATCAGAGTCGGAGTTGAAATCGGAATTGTGGTGGTCTCTCAGTCCTGTGTGTTCTTTTATTGCGATAGGTAAGGGAGTTTCTCTGGTGTTTGTCTCGTCTTCTTCTTCATCTTCTGCATCTTCTACGCTGTCTTCATACTCTTCATCGTCTTCATCTTGTAAGCTTTGCTCATCATTGACGCTTATTTCATCGTCTGCGCCTTGTTCATCTTCCACGATCTGAGTACTTTCATCAGAACTCGATTCCATTGGAATCAATGCAGCCAATACCACAGTAAACTCAGATCTGACTCTGTAAATGTCACTTACGTTATTTAAGGTAATCTAGGCACATAACATATGACTCTACTGTACTGTAAATGGAACACGGAATGCGTAGGACTCAATACCTAGATCGACAAGCTTTAAGGTGAAGGGCACAATTTGATGGAAAGCGAACCACAATGCAAACAGGATGTACTACGCGACGTATTGTACTATATATATGTATATGTATAGAAGCAATGTTTGAGGTGTATGCTATAGTCAATCAAAGATGTGGACATAACTATAGTATGAGAGCTGATCGCAACCACGACTGCTCGTCTAGTTGCTACTGTCGCCATTGTGGGTTTTATAGACAAAAGGAAAGTAGATTCGTCATAATGTGTTGCCTTGACAGTGTTGCTTGCTATATACTCTTATAGGTGTTGTATGGTCATTTATTTCAGCCCCATACACTCAACAGTATGGCGCGCTGTCAAAAGTCAGTAGGCCACGTCCAAACGGCATACTTACACGAAACCTCTTCGCATCTTGGAAGAAATACACACAGTACTCTAGATAATAACTCATTCTCAGACACGTATCCATCCTAGATACCTAAACCTACCTACATACGGCCCCTTTGTCCCAAAAGATTGGGTAACTCGCGGTCTGAATTGGCTGTTCATCTTCTGAGTGAAATTTTCGATTCTTTATCATGTCAAGTTGCTCACTTTTCAATTTACCAAAAGACTGGCAAGTAGATATTCAGAATGACCAACACACCATCCAAAAAGTGTAAGCAAACGTCGCAATTAGATGTGCTGAAAGAATACACCACAATTGTGGCAGATACCGGTGACATCGGTTCCATTGCGAAATACACACCTCAAGATGCAACTACCAATCCTTCCTTGCTGTACAAGGCAGCCTCTATGGAACAATACAAACACCTGGTCGATGACGCCGTTGCGTATGGAAAGGGACTTGCCGAAGGAACATCTTCCCAGGAAGTTTTGGCACATGTGCTCGATAAATTGTCGGTGAATTTTGGAAATGAAATCCTCAAGATTGTTCCTGGCTACGTGTCGACTGAAGTTGACGCCCGCTTGAGTTTCGATAAAGTGGGAACGATTGAACGAGCACGCCGAATTATCAAGTTGTATGATGACGCTGGCATTGGGAAAGACCGAATCCTTATCAAGATTGCAAGCACGTGGGAGGGCATTCAGGCTTGCAAAGAGCTACAAAAGGAGGGAATTCATTGTAATATGACGCTTCTTTTCGGATTCTCACAAGCAGCCGCTTGCGCGGAAGCTGGTGCCACACTCATATCTCCATTTGTCGGTAGAATTCTAGACTGGCACAAAGCCAAAACCGGAAGGAGTGAGTATGCATTCCACGAAGACCCAGGTGTTGTATCGGTCACCAAGATTTATCAATACTACAAAAAATATGGATATGACACTATTGTCATGGGTGCCAGTTTTCGCAACACTGGCGAGGTTTTAGCGCTTGCGGGTTGCGATCGCCTGACAATCTCGCCAGCGTTCCTGGAAGAGCTTTCGAAGACTGTTTCCGAAGTTCCCCGTGTACTTGATGCAGAATCTGCTGCTAAAGAATATTGCGGTGAAAAAGTATCATTCAATGAAAAGGAATTCCGTCGAGCGCTAAACGACGATGCAATGGCCACCGAAAAACTCGCAGAGGGAATCCGTGGATTCAGTGCTGACATTGTGAAACTCGAAGAAATCATTCGAGCTAAATTATGATTCTAGTCAGTTACCCTTTGTCTTTTCATACATTTGATAATCAATCTGAAAAAGGCTATACAATACTAGGGGCCGACTTTTGTCACAGCTTTTCTGTTTGCAAATCGATAAGCGCTAAGAAATTGTGAAGAACATTGTGAGGATGAAATCGACCCGTTTGTGTGCTGATAATGCGCTTGCTACAGTCTCACATATCGACAATATGTGAGGCTGAACACGGATCAAGACTGGGAAAAGAAGACGGTGAAGGGAAAGCTTCATCCGGTGATTTGGAAGTTATTATATAGCTAGCCTCATTTTGGAACGATTTGTCAGCAGTATAATTGCGCTTCTCAGGAGATTCCGATATCTGACGAAGCGTTGTACTTGAGAATCTGCCTTTTACCTATCTGGTTCAGCTTGTGATCGAGCTGGTACGTATGCAAGAGAACGGAAAGAGGTTGCTGGTGGTGACAGCGCATCAGCATCAAAAGCGCAGATAGCTGGGGTGTAGCATGTTAAGAGCTCGTCATGAGCATGAAAAATGAGCGTAGTTCTTGCTGGACTCTCACACCAGGCTCCCATGAGCTTTTCTTCAAAATGAGAACACATGACTCGCAGCCGATCGGTGTCTCAGCGCTTTTCGAAATAGTGATGAAATGGATTGGATTACTGAACAAATTCGCACATCCGTTCGCTCTTGCTCCATTCTATCAACGTCTGCATCGATCATATCCAGCTGCAGCATTGTATCTCTTTAGCTAGTCAAAGAAATCTTCTTATCCGAAAATTCGTAAGGCATTTTGGGTATTCAACAAGGTACTGGGGGGCAAAAAAGTGTCTCTGTCGTTACCTGAAAATGTAGCACATCTTCAGCGAGAAGGGCTTTGCGATATATCTCCGATTGGTGTCTCCTCCTTCTCAATACGTGCAGCCTTGATCGAATGCCAGGGCGGGTTGCCATCAACGAGTGTGTAGATATTATGTCAATCAACGAGGTGATCTGATGTTCCGATTCGTATTGTCGGTGCTGTACAACCAAGAAAACGTTCATGAGTATTATAAGTTTTACTCGTTGAGTTGATTTGCGGTGTGAACCCATTGCGTGAGTTTGTAAGCAAATCAGAATCATTGACTCCATTGGGATGGTTTACGAAGAAGACAATGAAATCGGGACACTTCCACGTGCAAAGTGCTTCTTATTTTGAGATCGCACTCGCCTGCCTGATCGATACGCCACGAGTTGGAAGCACAAATGGCAAGGCCTTAGAGTGATATTGTGTGACTGTGAGATCAACACAAGATAGGACTCCTAATCCATTAAAGCCACAAGTCGAGCCACCCATTGCTACCAATCATTCAGTCATCTCTGAATGGACATTGCGATACTGCAAAGCTGATGGAGTTCCTTAAACGAACATGCATCTCACTGGGTATCCTTGCATCTCTTGTCAGAGCACAGCTTCTATCGTCCAAATATGCTCGGTCTTGTAAGTGGGACAAAATTGCATTTTTGAGTCCTCCCAATACCCAAAATGGGATCAAGCTGCCTGCATGCTGCAAGAAAAGTGGCAACGGTATCATGCTAGATCATAAATTCAAGCTTCAGGGGAAGGAGAAGTGCACTATCGGATGACAAGGCTTTTGTGCCTAAAGAATTGACATGTATTCCACGATCCCAAACGCAGTTACGACTTATGTATGGCAATCGATGCGCAGTGGATCTGTATTTTTAGAGGTTTAGTCAATTCCTATCAGTCGTGCCGAGGCTAATGGTCTCAAAATTTATGTCTCCTTTTTCTAGAAACAAATTCTGAAAATACAAAGCGTTTCCAGCAGTTTTCATGTACCAAGTTGTCCACGTGAGAAAGGTGTGAACGTTGAATTGTAGCACTTCGCCGAGAGATTGGAAAGCATTCTCTCTGACATGGCATCATTATGACAAGGCATCCACGCTGTAGATAGGAACTCACTTGAATGAATTAAACTGAGGCGTTGCTCAAGAGTGTCGGCAGGCACATAGATAAAGAGAGGGATCTCGTCTTGATCGAGTGCTATGCGGTTCCAGCTCCTGATATACACATCACTGATAGAGATGACAGAAAATGGATAATACATTGTCGAACATCGCCCAGCGTCTCCCATTACACTCAAACTGTGCAGTTCGAATTACCTTGAGTAAGAATGTAGGCTGTAAGTACAATTATTTACAGTTCGTACTTAAGCACATCCCATAGTGAATTCTCTCTTGTATACGAAAAATCCCTTTTCTTTGATACCATGGCAAATGCTGAGATGCATCAAGGAGAAATTGCGCTCCTTCGTACGCAAGTACGCGATAAACATGCAATGCTAGAGAGTTTACAGATGCGGCACATCGAAGAAATTGCTTTACTCACGAACAGAATCAAAGAGCAAGATGAAAGGATCAGAAAGGACACTGATCAAATCCAAAATACATATGAGGAAATACAGTAAGCGAATGCAGCAAATAATGTGCGGCTTGATCACATGATTAATCGACTGACTGAAAAAGATGCGCTCATAAGAGAACAGGATGATCAGCTGCGTGAATTAAATGCTTAGGTTCATGCCTACATGTTACAGATGGAAAGAGTGACCCGGGACCACAAAGCAGAAATGAAAAGAGCGACGCGGGAACACAAAGCAGAAATGAAAAGAGCCACCCGGGAACACAAGGCAGAAATGAAAAGAAAGGATCGAGAACAGAAGATAGCAATGGAAAGAATGACCCAGGAACACAAGGCAGATATGGAAAGGAAGCATCAGAGACACGATACAACCATCAGATCTTTCTTAGGCACGCTCAATTCTTCGTTGGACCAACTGAGCAACAACGTTATCGATTCAAACCGTGAGATGGCGAGCAAAATCACAGATCATTTCAACGAGAAATTCACGATCGCGTACCAGAATATCGGCTCTCTTCTTCTCCGATAACTGGAGTCGCACGGAATCGCTCGCCGCCAGGTAGAATCATACCTCAGCGATATCGAAAATCGCTTGACGCAACTCCCGTCAGATGCACACAAGCACCATATGTGCACTGTGTTGAAGAGACCTCTTGGAGATGGTATTTACGAGCTCGAGCACCTTGCAGGACAGAGCAAATACATCCGGAAGAAAGCACAGAGTCTTACAGATGATTAATTTCTTCTTCGGCCAACACCGATGGGAAATCCTATCGATAACCGAAACAACTTTAGAGCGAGGATGGACGAAATCGTTCGTTCAGTTGGCGACGTAAGTTTTTCAATGGTTTGTCTTATCCAAATATCTACTCACATTATTTAGAGCAGGAAGCGCAAGGCTTTCGAGCGCGGAACTGTAAAACACGATGGAACTCCAACGTCCTTCCCCTCCAAGCGGCGGAAACGATCATGCGATTGATTATCAATGAAACTCAGTGTGGAGACCACAATGATTTACGCAATACAATGGCTTCATACGATACGGAGAACGACGCCGTACGGTTGACTTTGAGTCAGCTCAACATCCGGTCGAGAGATTATCACGGCGATGCCTGCGTTACCAACATTGGCAATGTGCGTGTCCGCATTGAAGAGATTCGAAGTTATAGTTTCTCTTTTTTCAATGATCTACGGAGCGAGCAGTAGAGCTTTCGTACAAGATTTAGTTAACGACTCTTAATGCCATATTTCACTTAAATTCCAAAGCTTCAGTGCACTGATTTTGTTTAATCCCTAAGTTCATTGTGAGGTCGATTATCAGCTTGAGAGACGAGTATACACTCAGTAGCCAAGATCGAAGTGCTGGAGGATACACGATATTGTGTGTACGTGGGATTGGGATTGCTTGATTCTAGATTCAATCGTGTTTTGTTCAGGTCAAAGTAAATCTAGACAAAGGATATTCGTCGAATTGCAAGACAACTGCAACCTCCAATTAGCAAGCGCAGTATTTGGTGGTGAGGAGAGATCATGTGGTAGAGTCGTGACGTCATAAGTGATACCCGCAAGTTGTGGTCTCGTGAGGTGTGGTGCAATTGGCACGATTGTATCCGCCGACGCTGTGAAAGCATCGTTCGTCACTGGTGTTTTCGGCTGGAAGAAAAGTTTTACATGTGTATGGTGCAGCTCTCGTGATAATTATCCATGTTGTTAATTGTTTACAACACCCACATTTGCCATGAAAATGGGAATCTGAATGGTAGAAGCAGGCGTGTAGAGTACAAAAGATGCGACGAGCTACTAACGGAGCTGGCAAAATAAATGAATGATGGACGATAGTAGCGTTGTAATAGATCGGATATGGTAAAAAAAACGGTCGTGGGGAACTGGCTACAGTGCGTTGCCTTTTGGTAGCTTCTGCTCTAAGTTTTGATCTTGGTTGTGGCTGAGTTTGCCCATAACCGAACCTTGAAGCTCAAATTGTCCCAAGACCATACAAATGAGCGTTACACACCCGTATATGTGTGCTGAAGTGAAAAGGATCGAATACCGCAAGAAAAAGATGTTGCACCTATATCAGGTTGCGATCTGATCAGATCATCACCGCTACTCTCGCATTTGCTGTCTTGAAGCCCATTAGTTTCGTCATATGTGATTTTGACCTGTAAGCTTCATCTCTGTCGGCTTGCAATGGCGTCATCTATCTGACAATTGGCGAATCCCTCCTTGAGCCTGGGCAAGGCACTAATTGTCGCTAGTCGTCCAGAACAAAAGTCACCGAGCATCACGATTGCCAAATTTTTGCCAGCAATGTAATTATTGGATGCATATCTTCCAGAAACTTGACTGAGTAGAGAAAAATCCACACCGGTTGAGTCGTTTCGTCACACAGAGCGATGCAATACAACTGCGCGATTTAACTATTACAGCACACACCATTCTTCGTGTGATTTTGAGAGGCTCTTTGAGTATGGTCACCTGTCGCCTGGCATATTACTGCTGTATGTGAATTTCCTCCATTGTCATTGTCCGTCAAAGAAAAATTGTTGTATCATCATGTGTGGAAGAGAATAAACCGCATGAGCTCACTTGCCATAGCCTTCTATTGGTGAGTGTTTTTATAGAAAAAAAATGCTTGTTCCTGCTGTCCGGAATTCTCTTGATGAACTATCTTGGTGATCGTTATCTTCGTCCAGTAATTTTGAATTCGTTCATACCGTATCGCTTGAGTTCGCTCACATTATGTTTTCTCGGAAAGCATCGACTCCTGCACGAGTACAAGTGGTCGTCAAGATCATTTCCTAATTCGATTGTCGTGGGAATGCGGACGGGAAGGGTTATCATATAGCGTGCTGGTATCATTTATCTGCTTTTCCTTGCTCTCAACTAACATTTCCAAGAATCCCGTGTACATACAATGGGCGCGCGGATAAGATGGCACTTGGTTGTAATTTGCGAGGTTACCATTCCATATATACAAGAAAAAACTTTGAAATTGTCGTGTTTGTAGAAGTATAATGTCTAGACGTAGAGCCGAGTCGGTGCGGTATCCTTTTTCTGAGAGTAATGACGATAGAGGGCATTCATTTATAATTTATGCAATTCCAGCTGCAATTCTGATAAACTCTTGATATAGCGTGTATGGCCCACGTATACTTCCCATCAATTCCGTGATACCATTTGATTCTCAATGTTTCATTCGCCAGCCTTTGATAAAGTGAAAACCCTTGGTGCTAGAATAGTCGTCGAATGTTCTTCGAAGGAATTCACTTATCCTCTACAATAGAAATCGATTTGGGCCTTTGCTCAGACGTGTCGAAAAAAGCAGTAATAACAACTCATGTTGTGATTGCGACTTAAATATCCTGTTGGCCATTGCTCGTCTAAGTTCGCTTACATCCATAACTTCCATTTACCACCTTCCGAAAAATAATGAAAGGGATACAAAAGATACACTGGGCGCTGCTTAATGAAACAGCAGTACAATAAGGTAACCGGTGAGACGCACATCTTCCACAACCCAATTTACATGGCCATCGATGGGCGACAATTTACTGAGCTGAGACAACAGATATACTTTCAACTGGATGCGTGAAGTCGGTGCTCGAAGCGGTACTCGATGAAAAAATGATAAAAATTGATCCACTTCTTTCGCAGAACCGATAGATGTCACAAGGTTTTTCGCAATTAGTTAGGTTTAGAAGTTCATGGCGCAATTTCGTACGGTAACTCTTTTCATGGGAAATCAACTTTTATTATTCTACGACGTGGAATGCATCATGGGGCATTGTTGGCCAGATCTGAGATCGTCTGATAGGATTTCTCCAATAATGTCTTGTAAGCGCTGGCATTTGTCGCGGAGCTACTCTTAAAACTTGTAATAGCCACATGGAGGGCGTTTTCATGAGTCAAATATCCAAGTCCATATCCGTCCGGGACAACAGCACCGAAGGTAAAATATTGCAGAAATGGCATCGTGACATTGCTGGAAGACAGCTGAAAATTCTTACTAGCTGCAAGTTGCGGACTCACCAAGAGGCTGCTAGAAATTCCTCTCTTATTCGCGATGGACGCTAGAGCTGTCAGGTGACGGTCAACACCAAGACCATTTTGCGCTAATTTTGCAATCCTGACGTGATTTTCGACGGCTTTGACCAACAAGTCTCTTTGACATTCTTTCGATGCATTTTGCTCGACGGCTTTAATGAAATTAGCAGCTGCAGGAGTTGCTGATCGAATGGTTTCTGTCCTACCGTGTAGGAAAGCTCTTGTTGAACACGATTCATAGGTCGGAGGTACTTTGCGATGTTGCCGGTAAAAGGCGAGCTGAAATCCCATTTGAGCAACTCCATCCGGGCTAAGTCTCCACATTTTACAACTGCGTTTCGAAGCTGATTCTGATTCCAAATATTCAGTGCTGACATTAGAAGCGAGCAAGGAAAAGTCGTGCTCGGCTTCTTTGATCTGATCGACCAGATTACTGGAAAGGTTCCATCGCAACTTGTCTGGTTTGCTGCCTTTTTCAATTTGATACTCTGGCAAAGCCACCAGTGGAGCGTACCCGGAGTCACTGCCATGCATATCATGCCACACTTCATGAAGCCAGCGATTCCAGACCGTCCCATCTGAAAATGAGTGCTCAAAATTTATACTTATGTGCCCAGCTAACGAAGCAATCACTTGGAGTTTGTCAAACCATCGCCATTTTCCTTTGCCATGAAGTGACAATTCGGCAGATTCTTTTTTAGATGTTGCTTCCCTTCTTTCTAGTACCAAAACGAACAGAGCGGCATCAATATCGGCAATTGATCTCGCATTAACTTCATCATGTTGCATCATTTTCGAACGAACATGAGACCAGGTATCGCGTTTCGCAGCGGTGAGACTACTTATGTCAACATCCTGGTCACGACTCGAGTCGTTCATGATCCATTCTAACTGCTGAAAAATTGCTTCTTTACGCAAAGCCTTTTTTCCGTCAGAGCTCAGCACGTTTAATTTGTACATGGCGTTTTCTTTCAAAACGACAATATGTGCCGAACGTGGATGGGAAACCAATTTATCACAAATCAAATTCGGGATCTTTGATGTACCCAATTGCTTGGCGTAAAATGACATGCACTGATTCGGATCTTGTTCAAGCTTGCTTTGTTTTACTTTGTCCCACCATTTTACAAGTGACTCGGCAAAATGCGCGGCTCGCGTCAAACCACAACGTTCACCCGACCCGCTTCCATTTCGAAGACCATACGCTGGATTGACATTGACCGGTGACTCAGAACGACCACCAAGATACATTTTGTCCCAAATCTCTTCAATATAACTGAAAGGGTAAGACTTGCTTCGAGTTTGAAGAAAGTGCTGTTGCAATAAAGCGTCTTGTAACTGGCGTCCTTCACCGACTTCGAACTGTTTTACGACTTCTTTGTACTTCTCTAAATTGTCTCTGTCCATGAAGGGTTCCACACTCTCCAAGTAGCGGGTCAGAGTTTCAGACAACATTGGTACAGGTAATGGTGGAAGATTATATTCGTTCGTGTTGGTCATTCTCTTGTACCAATGAGGCAAAGCGACGTGTTTCGTATCAGTACAGACATCGCGTTCGTTAAAATAATTCTTGAAGCTACGTCTCGACACGCGGATACTTTTTCCAACAGCCGTCCGTAGCATGTCCGATCTTTACTTCGCTATGCTGATTGAGCAAAATGAAGTGTAGAATATCAAATGATGTTAAATCTTATCAGATGAATCGCAATCATGCAAAGCGAGCAGATCATCGTCCTCCAACACTAATAACACCAGAACGTTGCTGCTAATGCTTTCACGTTAAAAGACCCACAATGACCTGTTAGCAACTAGTCCAGGATCGCATCACGATTGACTGGATTCTCAAGACCGAATGAATCGATTTGTATACAAAGCAAGAAACTTATATTTTATGTCTGTTCATTACTGAATTAGCTTTGCCTTGACCAGATGCTCCTTCAGTATCGCGATTGTTTCCGGGCTACAAGCCGTCAATGGAGCCCGAACTGCAGCAGAGCATTTACCCATCATCTCCAGAACTTGCTTGACGGGTTGAGGATTTGGCTCCATGAAGAGAGATTTTACAAAGTTGACCTGACACACTTGTGAGATATAGTCAAGGATGGCACCGATGTGGACGCTTACATTCTCGAGATGAGCTATACGTGCGCTTCCGTAATCACCCTCGAGCACATTGTTTGTGATCGCTAAGACCTTGGAGGGCGCTACGTTGTACAATGAATGAAAATTACTAGAGATGATATCATGGTCGAGTGACACAAGCTTACCGCAGTTGGAGAGAACGCTGATGACTCCCTTTGCCCCGATCACCATCAGCGGGAGTGTCAAGTTATCGTCCCCCGATAATATTGGTAGATCACACAAAGCGGCAATTTCCGACGCCTAGCATGATGCCGTCTGACAACTTATTCCATCAAACTTCGAGAGAAATACTGCTTACTTGATCCAGAGATCCCGTAGCCTCCTTGATCGCGACAATATTTGGTAATTTGGCCAACTCGGCAACAGTTTGAGGAGTCATATTGATTCCGGTTCGGCCAGGGATATTGTAGAGCACCACCGGCAGACCAATATCCTGGATAGTCTTGAAGTGATTGTACAATCCCTTTTGATTTGGTTTGTTGTAATATGGACACACGACTAGACATGCGTCTGCACCAACGTCTTTAGCTGCTTTTGTCAGCCGCACTGCTTCCGCGGTACTGTTGGATCCAGTGCCTGCAATGACCGGGACACGTTTATTTACATATTTGACAACTGTAGCAATTACTTTATCGTGCTCTTCATGTGATACGGTTGGACATTCACCGGTAGTTCCCATCTATGCAATTTTTGCTAAGTGCCGCGAATGTCAGGCTTATTAGTGTGCAAAGCCTACCGGAACTAATCCATTAACACCTTCTTGAATTTGCCATTCCACAAGTTCTCTAAGTTTTTCGTAGTCTACTTGGCTTCCATCCGGTGTGAAAGGAGTAACCAAGGCTGTAATTGTTCCCTTTAGATGCAGCATTGTAAATCTCAAATGAGTGGATGATGTCAGTTAGAATATCAAATGACCTTTTTAAACAGCTCAGAGCGCCTTATAACAAAAAAATAGCGCTTCAAAATTCAAAAAAAGGCGCTATTTTGCATGTCAAATTGGAAGCTGAACGGCGGCAGTATTAATGGAATCTAAACAGTCCGATGACAACAAGAATACAGATTTTGAGTGGGAAAACTCAAAAGAAAATGTAATACCACTTCAAAGAGGTCGTAATGTTAGTGAATTGAATCAAGAACTCAGTAAACAACAACGTCACCACATCAGCAATCGAGCTGAGTTGTTCAAACAGTCACAAGAATGGGAGCTAACGATTGAAAGTTACAAAGGTGATGATCCACTCAGTCTTTGGATGGGTTATATTCGATGGATTGAGAGTAAGACGCCCAATGACACGCGCAAAAAACTCACAGTTTTAGAGCAATGCACGCGAAGTCTTAAAAACGATGCACAATATCATAATAGCTCAAAATACCTCACAATCTGGATTCAATATGTACTCTTACACTTTGTATGATATCTCTGTATCACGGATCTCATTTTTATGTTACATAGGCGAATCTGGTAACCAATCCAAAAGATATATTCAAGTATCTTTATCAGAATAAAATTGGACAGCATGTGGCATTATTCTACATCGGATGGGCTTTGGTGCTTGAACGTCTTGGTGACCATGCTCAAGCTCACAAAATATTCTTGAAAGCAATACAAAAGTAATAGCTTTTATTATCGAGAGCTCAGTTGTGCCTGTATTGATTGGGTTTGATGATGTAGAAATGCAAAGCCTTCTCAATTGCTTGAACAAAAGTTTCAAGAATTTCAAAGAAGAATGAGTCGTCATTGGCTTCGTATGAATGAAACTGGGCACACACAGGAAAGTGAGGCTGACTTGGCTAACGAGAGAAGAGTTTTGGAAAACCTGCACACATTTCAGAGTCTCGATCAAAATGTATCATCTTCACGCTTACGTTCAGCACAACACGCTAGGAATCATGCAAACTCGGAAAATCCAGAATTCTCTGTTCACGAAGACTCAATTGAGCTTAGTCCAGAAATCACGGAAGAAAGTGATGCGAAGTGGAAAGAGCTCGGTACCGTAGAAGAGCAGGACAAAGAAAATGTGATAACACCTACGGTATGGAATCAGTCTGGATTACATAGTCGTCCAGAAGCCGAAAATCCTGAGCTGAGCACAACTCGAGTCCCGCCGAGAGGGGAGACATTAAAGGTGTACATTGATGAAAATTTAGGCAAAGATAAGCCACAAGTGAAGCATCCTGGTGGAAGAAAAAGAAGCCTTCATCAACGTGAAGATCTCAACCCGACTGAGGAGGAAATGCTTCTGAAAAAGCCGCTCAAGAACTTTGATCGAGCTAGTGAACCACCAAAAAGTATTGGAAAGGATGAACAATATCCAGTGCAGGACATAAAACTAGCTCGCGGCATTACATCTGAGCGTCCGGCCTATGACTCCGAATCAATCAGAAATAAAGATGGTGCAGTCATGTGTTTCGAAGAGCTTCGAGCGCGAAAATTTCGCGCAAAACCTCGTCCTACGGACGATGTCCAAAAGTCTACAAAGCAAAGAATCACAACGACGGCCGGCACATCTGAAGTTCGTGGACAGAGGGGTGTTAACGCATTTCTAAAACCTCAGTCATCAGGCATACGCGATGCAAGCGATTCGACGCTTGAAGAACGCAAGAATTATACCGCCCCGGAATTCAAGTCTCGGCAGTTAAATCCAATAGTTTTCGATGAAGTTACGGAAGACGTGACGATCAATACCAGAGTGGCTATGGCTGACGTCAACGAAATGTTTTGCAGCCCAAAAGAGTCATTTGATGAGGTCGCACCCATCAAATTCCTGAGCAAAGCATGGGAAGTAAATCGTACTGAGCCAGTCGAACGGAAGCTCCAATTTAGTATATACGAGGACTCCTTGGAAAGCCATGGACCGAAAGCAGAGGATGGCAACGGGCAAGCACTGACGGAGCACCCATTTCGATCTGAACCCGAAAAGGTAGCTGTGAATACGAGAAGCACACTGAACAAAGCTAGAAAGCCTCTAGCTTCGCGAGATGATATAGTGAAAAAGAGCCGCCTGACGAATCGCGATGTGATGTTGAAGCTGCAGGAGAAGATAGTGGATGCCGACTCGAGCAGCACAACCCGCAATGAACAATAGAAGCATGTTCTTACTCGTTAATACAAAGTGTAATTTATCCTTAATGGCTTCTTGTATTCATGCCTGGAGCTTCCACTGCGTCAGACAGCTCGCCGAGTCGAATGTTTTTCTGGATACCGGAGTTGCAAACGCTTCACACGTGATCAGCCTAGAAGACGTCATCCCGGAAGGCTAGATGAGTATTTTTAATTGTGAGCTCAGTGAATCGTCTACAATGCTGCTTCAGACCTATTGATTCGGCCCAGTACCTGTCGGCTGTTGTGGATACTGTGCTGGGTCCATGACAGGAATTGGCGCAGCTTGAGCTGCAAGACCTCCGTAGGCTACATATTGACATTCAGCTGCAGTCGGAGCACCAGTCCAGCCAGCGTAATAGTATCCTGGCCATTGCTGTGCGTTCCAGGCTTGCATTTGCGAGTAATCATGCATAGTTGGAGCTACAGGAGGTGGGAAGGCTGTAGCAGGAGTAGAGCCAGGAGGAGGAAATGCTGTGGCTGGTGTCAAACCAGGAGCTGGAAATGCTGCCCCAGCAGCATTCATTACAGGGGCCGCTGTAGATTCTGTGCCTGGAGGTGCTGAGATGGTCCCTGGAGCTCCGGAAGTTTGACTCGTCATCCAAGATTGTGCATTGTTTGCAGACTTAACCGGCTGCAACCAAGGAGCTGTCTCGACAGTTTTATCGGCGCTGGAAATCACAGACTTTTCTCCTAATTGTTGCATGAACGACATGTACTCTTTGTCGATGGCTGCTGCTTCATCAGCTGTCTTTTTTTTTTGTGTGCAATCTCGTGTAGGATGTGACGCGTCACCACAGATTGCACATTTGACGGACACCGGTTTGAATGTTTCTATCGATGAAAACAGGTAATGTTAGTACTTTGTGGCTCAGAAAGGAAAAGGAATCTCGCTTACGCTCTCGATTCGGGCATTCCCATTGCCGATGCCCTTTTTCACCACAAATGTGACAAAAGTCATCATCTCGTAGCGTTCCATTGATTAAAGCAAGTTCACGCAATTGTTTCTGTTTGTGTGAGTTCTTCGTATCGTCTACTGGAACCAACAAAGACTGGATTTCTCGAGCTGCGCGATCCAACTCATCGTCCCGATCTCCGGTTATCAGTACGTGTAGGTCGTCATTATCATCTGCGTTGAGTTTCTTGCCTTTACTTCCTTCTTTAATCGATCCACGACCTCGAATAGCAATTTTGCAGTTTGTTTCTCTTTCCATGCGTTTCTGAGTATTTCCGCGAGGCCCAATGATCAGCCCTATAAAGTTGTAATTTGGGAATTGTTTGATAGGAATATAGATCTTGCGATTCAGCTTCTGACGCATGTAATCTGCTGGAGGCTTGAACAAAGGATTGATTCTTACAAGTTCTTCGACAACTACTTGACGAGCTCGCTCTAGGGACTCTCGCATACGAACCTCACGAGTGTTGACACGCTTCCCATTAGAGTCATATTGTGGTGGTGGCGAAGGTGAACGATTAGGATCTTTTTCTAATATAACGGCATCAATGGCAACTGTAGTGAGCTTTTGGTTGATCAGATCCAATTTTGCTCGCAGCTTAATTGTCTCGTGTGCGTTGTTATTGAGAGCAGCGAGACCTAGATTAACTCCAGTCGGAGCCCAGCGTGACTTCTTGCGCTTCGTCTCCTCGCCCGTGGTGCCTGACTCGTCGATAGGATCGCCCCATCGACTCTTTCTTCTTCTTCTGCTTGCTTCTTGAGTACTGGTATTTTCACTTGTAACTTTGCTACTATCCTGTTCCTCCACTTTGAGATCTGAAGTTCGAGAGTTACCGCCTTCTGTCACTTTCAAATACGCTTTTAATACATCACGGTAAGGTTTCCATTCCTTCAGTTCTTGCCAGAATACTGGGTATTCTCCGTATTTCTCCACCAGATCCGGATTCTCACGAAACCATTGTTTCAGGGAAGGATGATACGCTTTCATCATAACTTCCCGCTCTTTCGCCTCTTCCTCGTCGATAACATCTTTCTGCGTACTCGAGTGCGATTCATCATATTTTACGGTTGTGGTTTCATTTCTCCTATCTTCAGTTTTTCCATTACCATCTACAAACGCCATAAATGCGTCAAAACCATTACTTTCGTCCGCCATTGCTTTCGGCTGCTTGAAAAGCACAATTTCAAGTGAGATTTGGAAAAATAGCTGAGGATTGGATAAAAGACAGCCAGTAAAAGCATTCTCGAATTACATAATTATGCACAGCGATGAAATTTTAGTATCACATCCGACTTGATTTCGACTTCCAGCAAAGTCGAAATCTTCAGGACTGCCGGGTCGTAATCTGAAGTGAGGTATTGTTGCAATGATGAATAAAGCAAGGATACCAAGCTTTACGGGGTAATTGTTCCTGTGATTATTAGCTAGATTTTGTTTATACCACTCAGCCAGTACTGTCAATGAGAGTCTATTCAAATTGCGCACCGAATTGATCGGAAAAAGCATGGAGCATGATCTTGCCATTAAGGCTTGAGCTCGACTTATCGTATGCCTATTTATTTTTGCTACAGCAAAGAATGCGCATGTGCACAAGCTTTGGAAGTGAGCCCTGCACTTACCTCGTGTAATTTACCGAATTATCTTCCGTTCTCTTTTTGGTGAGAAGGGATCTTTGTTCGTAGCTATGAAAAGTATCAACTCTATGCTTACGAAAGTAATAATAATCTGCATGAGAAGCTAGCTATTGTAATCCTCATCCATAGATCTAAAATCACATAGCTTCGCTATTCATAAAATCGATCAGATTTTAAAAGTTCGTCATCTATATTGTCGCCAGGTGAAGCAACAGGATAACGCACGAAAATCATAGATGGAACCAGAGTACATGGAGCCTACAAGTCTCGTGCTTCCATTCCACCCTGATTATGTAATAGTGTCATCCTCCCTGTTGCGTGCATCTGCGTCAAACCATTCATACAATGGTGCAAGCCGTTTAAGTCTTCATTGCTAGCCTTGATTACCCAACAGCAGCCCTTTCCTAGAATTGATGCTTTGCATCCGATAGAAATACAATATACTTGAAAAAGGACATGAAAGGCGGACAATCGATATGCTGATACAGCTTACAGCGGTTGAACGGCTATTCGTCTTCGCAGCATTGTTCTGCTGGGTTAAACACGCGAATCATTTCCAACGTTCTTTTTCGGTTGCGTCCGTTGAAGTCTATCCGTTGAATTATTTGATTAGCATGGCTCTCAGTTGACTATGTTGCTTCTCATTTCATAATATTTCATTCCGAGCAGATTCCAAATTCCAAAAGGAATCAGCTCCAACTTCAAACTTCGGCTACATGGGAACGGATGCACTATCACTAGCCGACAAGAATCTTGAGGCCAGTGAGTGGGCCTATGTACTCGAAGCCACTGCCCCGCATGATCGATTTGAGGCTGCAATTCACTTGGAAGATGACGTGGAGGATTGGCTGAGTTCATTCCATTCTTACAATAGACAAAATGATCTGGAAGTATCTGGACTGGAATTTATAAGCAGCCCGTGCATCGCCACATCTGATTTGGACCGATTTATGAGCCCCCGGCGTGAACCTGCTGACTGTTTGAAATGCATGACGGTTGACTATCCGGCCATGAAAAATTCAGGAAGTACAGGGACTGCTGTGAGTAGAAAAGTTCTGCGGAAAAACAAAAAATGTTTTCGGTCCAGAGACTGCCAAGTCAAAGGATGTACACGCCGATCACGTTCAAGAAACCTCTGCAAACGTCACGGTGGTGGTAAGCGATGCACATTTGAAGCATGTAATCGCAGCGATCAGGGAGGTGGCTTCTGCATTGCCCATGGTGGAGGAAAACGTTGCACGGTATTTGAATGTCGTAACGCTGCACAATCGCGGGGTTTATGCAAAAGTCATGGTGGTGGGAAGCGATGTGCTGTGTCAAACTGTAGTAAGAGCAGTCAAAGCGGAGACTTTTGTAGATTCCATGCCAACACCGTTTCTCAGGGCACGAGCCTCAGCATTATCCTCTGATATTATCAGCTTATGTCTGAACCGAATAGCGGTATAAAACTTACCTTGATACATTGAATGTCCCCTACCATCATTCAATGTCAAATGTATCCCCTTATGCATCATTAAGGTGTTTTTCATTTAGTTTCTGCGTAAATGTTTGTGCACTCCTTACGTCGACAACATTTTCGAGCCCAGATTCAGTGATCACTGATAGCCTTCGCTCCTGGAAAATGATCGAGGTGAAATCGCAAGTCATTTAACCTGCAATATGAAGTGATCAAAAAAGTATACGACTTCAAGCAGAAAACCGCTGCGGGGGTTTGAATGCTCTCAATCGACATACTCCACCTAGCGATTTGAAGTATAACCCAATTGATTTTCTTTTTATGCATCCCAAGACCGCACATAAATAGCGACATACGCGCTTGATCATGGACGCAATTACATTCGTCGGTCTTGATAGGCATAAATATGGGCATGAGACGCTAGAAAAGGAGTACCAACCAGGCAAGTTTTTAGTCCTGTCAGTATACGTAATGAAGGATGCCATGTATCGCTTGAATATCTTTAAACTGCTTAGAGGCATATATACGAAAAACGATAGTATGTATGTGTACTCTGTGTCTCAAAGTGGAGTTTCTACTGAAAAACGAAAGTGCTTTGGCCGAGCATGCCTCAGCCTATCTCGTAGCTATTGATTCTCAAGATATCTTTTCCAAAAAGGGGTCATTCGACAATACTAAACTCGGTGACATTTGTGCTTGGTCGATACAGCACAAACGAGTGGTTTACATAGAATGGACCAGGGTGAAATACTGCAACCGATGCATATCCCAGTTGGTATCTTTCCGAGCAATCTCCAATGATAAGCTAATTGCACCTGTATTAGTTGGATGATATTCAGATCGACGTCACATACCACATCAGGCAACGGAAAGAGTTGTAAAAACGAATCGTAGGCCCAATGGATAGGTGACAGCAACAGTGAGAGCGGATTCAAGTGACCTTGATCGATAATGGTTTTCAAAATCTAAGTCGAGGCACCATCAGAACAAGAAGAAATAGGATATCGATTCAACGTACATGGTGGGACAAATTCTTTGTCTGCTTTTCATCCTCTATAGGGTTGGTGTCATCGCCAACACAGTCTTCTGCCTCGACATTCGTGACTGGTTTGACGATGGGTACGAGGGTGTGTCGATTCATTATCCGGTGTAGATCTTGGCGAAATATTACGATATCCTGGGTATAGTATCGCACACTCCAGTGTCATTGATTAGACTGGCATGATAGTAGAAAAAAAGCTACTTTGCTCATACCGGCAAGGATTCGTAGCACACACGACATTGGGGACGCGTTTACAAAGATCGCGGACAACCGATTGCATCAGCGGATGGCGGGGTAGTGAATGAGATGCACAGGGATCATCTGGACCGGGTACCAAAATAAATTGAGAGAACTCGGCTAGCTTTGGATACTTGAGGATAAGGTCCGCTAAATCATCAAAACATTCTTTAAAATTTTGCAGCCTTCCCCGTGATAGCCCGCACCCAAGTGCTTTCGAACTTGTGAAATTTCCCATCAGAACGAACAAAGTTGGGAGGAGATCTTCAAAAGCCTGGAACAGCATGTCCAAGTGCTTCATCACTGACGGATCATCGAAATGTACATCCGAAAGCACAATAAAAGTTGCATGATGTCCTGTTTTCTCCAGTTGTTGCATCTGTTCTAATTGCTGGTCCGAAATTTTTACGCCGAGCGGATCGATTCCATTTAAGACATTCATAGACTCTGCTTTCGTTTCAGGTGGAGGGAAGCCCATAGACTACGTGACCACCTGTTGTTATTCTGAGCTCCATGCTGCGCTAAAAATGTGAATAACTTACATGTACGTGTAAGATGTCATTGATTACCTCACCCTCAACTAAAACGGTGCAATTGGTGGTAAACAAGCCTTCTGTGTATGTCTACAGCAGGTAACATAAGAAGGGTGACAATTCCCGAAAGAGGAAGTGATGGCTATACGCACAGCTTCCGTTAGATCAAGATATATGCGAGACGTCAAATCTTCTAAGTATGTTCGCTTCCGATCATCTTGTCCCAGCATCCCAATAACTCGCTTTATGCCATTTATACCAAGAAGCGAATCGATGTTACTGAGCTACATGAATGACTCCATCAGAATCTCAAGTCTTCCAATCTTTCATGAATGAAGCTCACCTCGATGTACTCAGTCGTGGTACCTAGTACAGACGGTGGTTTCGAGAATATTGGATTACGCTTAACGCGCCATTCCACCGATAAAAAACTAAATGCCGTTGGTCTCAGATAGTCAGAATAGAAGATCATGACATGAATACCGATTTCGGAGCACTTGCAATCGATCTTGAGCTGTCCCATGCAATCTTTGACTTGAGCCATCACGAAGCTCATAGGTGTGAGTAGGCTCATTTAAACAGAGCTGTGGAGAGTCAAAAGCATTGAAGAGTTGAATGGGTTTGAACTCATTTTCAGCCGACACGACTAAAAGCGTGTCCAAAGCGCTTTCGACTGCATCCAGCGTTACCACGCCACTCGAGACTGCAGATCAATTATTGAGGACGTGTTGTTGACATGGATGTATACATACTCTTCGTTTGATCAATACTATTCTTGAGTGCATAAATGACATCCTCTAGGCGAAGAGTTGGATTGCTACACGAAATACCGATCAATTTGCAAGCTGCAATTCTTATCAAATTTGATACCTTTCCAATTCCAAATGTAAGCGCGCTAATGCATCAGAGCGCAGCGTGAGTCCTTGCAACTTGCAAGTGCGCAGAATTTGACGACGTTCCATTTTTGGCGCGTAACATCAATCAGAAGGCGCTAATTCAGTTAGGTTCTTCAGACACGTCACGCAAGAGAACATTCCACTGATGATTCCGTCTGAATCGATTACGTGTAAAGCTGCAGTTTGCTGGAAGGCGAATGAAGATTTTGTGATTGAAGATGTCGTTGTTGCCCCACCTGAAGAAGGAGAAGTTCGTATTCGGATTGTTGCTACAGGAGTATGTCACACAGACGAGTACACTCGTTCTGGAAAAGACCCTGAAGGACTGTTTCCTTGTATAATGGGTCACGAAGGTGCAGGGATTGTCGAGAGTGTCGGCGCCAAAGTGAGTACTTTAAAAGTGGGCGATCACGTTATTCCGTGCTACACACCTCAATGCCGCAATTGCAAATTCTGGTACGCTGGTAGAAATTTTGATCATTTTCGCTCAGTCTTTTGATGTGACAGCAAATCTGATAAGACAAATTTATGCTCCTTCATTCGGATCACGCAAGGAAAAGGGCTCATGCCAAATGGCTCTTCTCGATTCAAAAGTAAGCGCACTGGCGAGGTAAAGTATATCATACCACAAAGCTACGGCCCAAGATGATGAGATTTTCCTTAGACTCTATATCATTTCATGGGAACTTCCACATTCTCCGAATACACTGTGCTACCTGAGATTGCTGTCGCTAAAATCTCTCCAGAGGCGCCGTTAAATAAAGTCTGCCTTCTCGGTTGTGGAATCACCACCGGGTATGGGGCAGTTGTCAACACCATGGAGGTAGAGAAAGACGCCACCGTTGCAGTATTTGGTCTGGGTGCTGTGGGATTGGCTGTCATAATGGGCGCGAAATCTGTGGGCGCTCGCAGAATTATAGCAATTGACATCAATCCTACGAAATTTCCTATCGCAAAGGAATTTGGTGCTACTGATTGTGTGAATCCTAACGATCATGATAAACCCATCCAGCAGGTCTTGATTGAGATGACCGAAGAAGACGGATATGGTGGTCTTGATTACACCTTTGAGTGCATCGGCTCGGCATCAATAATGCGTGCAGCATTGGAGACTTGCCACAAAGGATGGGGTCAGGCTTGTATCATTGGCGTTGCAGCCTCCGGAGTCGAGATATCGACTCGACCCTTTCAATTAGTCACTGGACGTCGATGGGCAGGAAGCGCGTTTGGTGGATTCAAAAGTCGAGATGGCGTGCCTCTCCTAGTGCAGCGTTACTTGAACAAGGAGATCAAAGTGGATGAATTCATAACCCACAAATTCCAGCTCGAGCAGATCAACGAAGCTTTTCACGCGATGCACAACGGGAAGGTATGTGGATATGATTGTATGATGTTGAGTAACCATTTAACGCTTATTTGCAGTGCATACGAGCGATTGTATACTTTGCTTCAGCATCTGGCGAATGACGTTAGTGAATATAGAATGACATAATTTCGAACACGATTCTTTTTACCCGTAACGCTCGCTCACTTGACCTGAGTAGGCATAACGATAATTAGACCCGGGCCAAGAGCTATTGGCTACCGGTATCTTGACCCGGTCGATCGATTGGTGACCAAGTAACAAATATGAGCGTCCAGGCGAAATCTGGAGAGAAAGTCGTTTTGGCATACAGCGGCGGATTGGACACGTCTATAATTCTCAAATGGCTCGCTAATAAAGGATTTGAGGTCATCTGTTATTGCGCCAATGTCGGCCAGCATGGTGAAGACTATACTAAAGTAAAGGAGAAAGCCCTTGCTCTGGGTGCCACAAAAGTGTACATTGAGGATTTACGTAGCGAGTTTGTGGAGGACTTTATCTTTGAAGCTGTCAAGGCAAACGCGATATATGAATCGCGTTATTTATTGGGAACTTCTCTCGCTCGACCTGTAATTGCAAAAAAACAGGTCGAAATTGCTCAGAAAGAAGGCGCTTCATACGTAGCACATGGCGCAACAGGAAAGGGGAACGATCAAGTTCGATTTGAACTATGTGCCCAAGCACTCGATGCAAAGCTACAAACTATCGCACCCTGGCGTGATGCAGAATTCATCAACCAATTCAAAGGCCGTGCCGACTTGCTGAACTACGCTTCTGAGCAAAACATTCCGGTGGATGCAACGCCAAAAGCCTCGTACAGCATGGATGAGAATCTGTACCACACCAGCTATGAAGCTGGAATTCTGGAAGATCCATTGACTGCTCCCATCAGCGAGATGTTCAAAATGACGGTTGACCCAAAAGTTGCCCCTGACCAGGCTGAAAAGATTCAAATTGCTTTCAGCAAAGGAGTTCCGGTGTCTCTGAAAAATCTTTCCGCGCCATCAACTCCCGAATTGACAAATCCTCTGGAGCTTTTTCTCAGCCTGAATGAATACGGGCGGAAACATGGTATTGGCCGTATCGATATCATCGAGAACCGATTCGTTGGAATCAAGTCGCGAGGTGTTTATGAGACTCCAGGAGGTACCATCTTGCGTGTTGCACACTTGGATCTAGAAGGACTCTGTATGGACCGTGAAGTACTCAAAGTTCGCGACAGTTTGTCGGCGAAATTCGCCGAGTTTGCCTATAATGGCTTTTGGTTCGCCCCTGAAATGGATTTCGTGCGTCATGCTATTGATTACTCCCAACGGAATGTTACCGGGTACGTCAATCTGGAGCTTTATAAGGGAAATGTGACAGTCATTGGCCGTCACTCGGAGCTGGCTTTGTATATCGCAGATCTCGCCAGTATGGATCAAGAAGGCGGAGGATCTCAATTCGATTACAACCCGAGTGATTCACAAGGCTTCATTCGCATCAATGCAACAAGACTGAAAGCTTGGAACCACCTTCAAAAGAAGCTCCACTAGACCGTAGTACGTACATCCCGGTCAGGTAGAAGCATTTAAGCGATAATGAAGGATTTTTCGATGAAAATACTGCGTTATTCTATACCATTCATTGCTTGAGATGTATTTGTGCTTGTGTGCAATACATTTTTGTCAATAATGCATAAAGAATGCGCAGCATGCGGCATCAGCTTATCCAGAGATAGATACAGCAGGTCGCAATGGGTGAAAGAACACGGGTATGTTTGAAACTTCGACTACCGTAGAGTCTAATGTTCATCGTAGTACGTGTGCGAGATGCGTCATGGCTCAAAATGACGTCAAACCAGAATCGTCGAAGCAATGCGTGCAATGTTTTCAACACCTGCCCAAGAAGAAATATTCAAAGCGTCAATTCCATCTATATCAAGGTAAATGCATCGGCTGTGTCAGAGACTTGGGTGAATGTTTGGAAGAAGCGACAAATGCTACACGTAAACGCTATTCTCTTGATAAAAAGATTGCTTTCATTTCAATTGTTTTTACTACAGAGAAGTGGACTCATGACTGCTACTATCGCGTTTGCTATCGTGGGAAACAAGGAGTCGATGGAGTGGGAGTTCGATCGAAATGTGATTTTGCCTCAATCATCATCGGCTATATACCCTTTGGCCGTGTTTTTCAGGGGACCGATATCATATACAATGAAAAAGGTGACCCGATGATAAACTTGTCTTCTTCCTCAGTCCTTCGAAATGAACGACGGAAATTAATCGAAAGTGCTGGCGAGCTAGTAAAAGCGAATACGTCCGACGGGAGTAACACGAATTCGCAACAGAAAAAGAATACTTCAATGGGATGGGTACCATATCGATCAATACGGAATGAGATAATGGTTGAAAAGCATCGAGGGCCCTTCGAGGCGTTTGCGTTTTATCAGTGTGTAATCGAAGGTTGTAAAGTGAGATCGGAGTGTAATTTGGAATTGCAAGAACTCGGGTATCTGCACTATGGAGACGTGTTACAAATAGTGAAATCAATTGTAAACGCGGAAGGCCTTGTCTTCCTATGCCTTCATGCTGGCTATTTTGAGCAACCAGTGTGGGTTCTAGAACGAACACTTGATAACGAAACAATTCTGAGACGGGCGGAACCACCTGCTGCTTTGAGCGAAAGTCAGAATTATCGATGTGTTCAGGAAACTGGAGCTCCCGTTCGATTGAGTCCTTCACTCGAGTCCCCTCCTGTAGGTCGACTACGATGTGGCAGCCTCATTCCAATTGCCGAAAGGTATATAAATCCACAACGTCAAATGTTTCTTCGAATTGGTACGCAAAATATCGCAGCTAAGGAAGACGAAAAATCAACTTGCACTTATGACGGCATGTGGGTTATTGAGACAACTACTTGCTGCTCGAGCGTGATGATCAAAGCACGTAGATTCGACGAAATTGAATAGAGTCGAATAATTGCGCATGGCGCTCTTACACCAAGAGCACGCCAAGTGATCTTCAATGTGAAGTAGACATAGAAGATTCGATGGTATCAGCAACCTGCTTCAAACTGAGCGCCTTGAAAAAATCATGTATTCCATCAAACTATCGTCAATATTTGTGAGGCATTGACTCCAGCCGACGATTTTTGTCTACCAAGTTCAAGATAACGAACGTGAGAAATGATCGAGTTGTATGTACCTTGATCTATTCTGCATGGTTTGATAGCAGGCAACATTGCTACTCGAGTCGGGATTTACCTATCGAAGCTTGATGGATATGTCGATTCGACATGTTTCATGGTGCTGGTCATTTGACTGTGAAACATACCATCTGTGTCATACTGATTAGACGTCTACGAGCGCAAAGTTGTACAAACCATGCGAGAAAGCGCAATTTCGCTCACTTTATACCGAGTATGAAAAAAGCTAGAGCTCATTACCCTTTTATTGAAACGATGTAGTATGATGGTATAGAGGACTGACATCGTGTTGCATATGTGCACGCATACGCGACTTCTTCTGTTTTTTGACAACTTGCGACCATGATCTACACTGATCGTCAATATTACTTGTCACATTAGGTGTGCTGGAAAATGCAAATCTCAATGAGTAAATCTCGACTTAGCGATGAAAGCATTGATCGCAGTAGAGACGATGTTTCACATGACGGGTTAGTGTGATGAGAGACATCAATAGTGCAGTCTATGGTCGTGTCACAGGAAAACGAGCACACGGATTTATGTAGAATTCCGCTGTCATTAGCAAAATATATCAAACTGTTGCATGTTGTAACGCAAAGCAAGTTTATGATCACGAAGTCGTTTACCACATTCGATCGAAGACTCTTGAAAATTCTCTCTCTTATTAAAATATTCTTGAATTCATTCAAATCATCCACTTTCAGCAGTGCCTGCTATCACTTGACTTTTAAAGTGAGCCACACTTACACTTTTATGTTCCAAGAAGTTCTCATGTCAAATGGAAGTGATTGAGTGTGTGCCCGACGATTCCAGTGATGCGTGTATTCAATCATCAGCATGGCTGGGAATGAGAGTATTGCACTTGAAACCCACGAAGACTGTTCTATCTAAAATCATCTAATATAGAATCCATCATATGCTCTTCTTGCGTTGAAAAACATTGCAAGGAACCAGCTCCGACTGGAGCGCTGTGTAATGTTCGCCAGTTGGTCTCATTACCTTCTGATTGCGTGGAATGAAGAATAAGCGATGCGGAATCACCACTGCTCTCTTCGTCGTGCGATGGAAGACTAAAATGAACGGTCTGCGGTCGCTCTGGATCGTTTGAACGTGAAGCTTCAATTTCAACAAATTGTTTCTCCAGTTCTTTCAGTGTCGCGGGCTTCAAATCATTAAGATACTTCAGTACGAAATCTTTTCCAGTTGTGCGTTGAGTACAAACAACCACATCCGCGGCAGTCTTGCGTGCTTTGTCATTCCCATTAAGAAAAACATTGGCGACGCAAGTCATGACACGATGTGGGTCAATGCCGTCAGAATGAAATCCAAATTCGGGGATTAATAATCGCAAAAGATGCATTTGGCTGGACGAATCCATTTCCGTAAGGAAGATGCATGATAATATATAGCGCAGAGGATGCGTGTTATTGTGCGCCAGTCGAGTCATTTTCATTATACATCGGCATGCTGAACGACTCATTCGAGAATTCGATTTCTGCATCACTACAGACAGGCGCATTATGAGCTGTAAAATAATTTCTCGAACATTTTTGTCGCGAAAGTCGACATTTGAGCCAACTATCTCAATCAGTATCATGAAAGTTTCCATCACCGAGTTCACTACTGGCGCTATCGGATCCAACAGATACTTGTATATACATGCACAATACGATACAAACAGAATTTGTAGCTCGTCGCTTGAAGCCGATCGATTTACATCTGTGCCGATACGTTTTTCGAAATCAACAAAAGCCTCTTTTCGATCGCTCCAAACTTTGCTATCAAGCTTGCGAGAGATGACTGGACCTAATTCAGAACAAGCGGCTTTCCATTGCTCTTCCAAGAATGAAACGAACGCACTCGAGTCTTCTTGTGCCACTACCACCAGTTCCATACCCTTGCTCTGGTCTTCCTCCTCCTGCTTACCTTCGTCCGATTCCTGTATGACTGGCTCATTTGATTTAATGGCTAGAATCTCCTCCACTCGGCGACGAATGTTTTCAGTTATCTCTGGTTTGGCGCTAGTAATAGAATTGACTGTGAGCTTTCCATCGTTCGCAATTAGGTCGGCAATGAGGTCTATCGCAGCAATCCTTGTTTTGCTGTCAGTACTGTCTAGAGCAGAAACTGCAATTGGAAACACGCCGGCGGTTGACAATCCATTCTTTTCATCTTCTGGAAATCTCAGTTCCTTAATAATGTGGTGCAGGGCATTAACTTGAACACGAATGGGTAGATCGCCCCGTTGCAAAAATGAAATCACATGATGTGACGCATCAATCTTCTGTAGCTTTACCAAACGAACCAAGGCTTTTTTAACTTCAGTATTAGTTCGCTTGTTGGACTCACCCAGCTTTGATACTAAAGCTCTTGTCAACGTTTCTACTGTGTGACAAATGCGCGGATCCGTTGCATATGACGTGTCCAGGTATGGGGCAAAAGATTCAGCAACCGAACGAAAGCACTGCAAAGCACAGAAAACCACCGGGGATACTCGATCTTCTAATCCACACTGAATCGCTGCAATAGCAGCGCAAAAGTACTCGCCTCGGCTCCGCATACTCTTCAATTTGGCTTTTTTGACTGCATATTGTACCGCATCCAAACCGTCTTGTCTATCAACCCAAGCGTCTGCTCCTAGTAATCGAACAACACGTTCCCCGAATTCACGTGTGATAGCTGCAGCAGGATCATAATCGAGCGAATTTTCCGATTGCTCGTCGTTGCCATTGAGGTCGATTGTTTCTATAAGTGAAGATGCTAGGATTGGCACCTCTGGTGGTCTAATAATGTTCCTATCAGTTTTGTATGTGATGGAGTCATCCTCTGAGTTATTCGAGGCTGATGCTTTCATCTCTTCATCTGCCTTCCGATTCATTAGTTTATCAAGTGCAAGTAAAGGAACAGAGGAAGTTTTAGAAGTCGATTTGGAAGGTGACACCCGGCTGTTACATTGCTTGGAGCTTTCATTATCTGTAGAATACCCTTGCTGAAGCTTCAAATCCCGCCTTGTATCTAACCTCGCCGGAGACACACCAAAAACCATCAAATCCTTGACATCACCATTTCTGACGGAATCGGAGCATGTTGCATCCGGTCCTTCACATCCCTTTTCACTATCAGAAGGGCTGAAATTGTGTTTCTGCTCATACTCTCGATCCGCAGACGAAATAGAAACCTCGTCCGGATGATCTGACATTGCACAACACGCGGCCGGAGAAGCCAAATCATTCGATTTTATTCTATTTCTTTCATCACTTGGGCTTGTTTCTTCCGTCTCTGGATTTTCAGGCGATGCGACCTCATCATTCGGTAGATCTGCCATCTCATTTTGAGCACACGCATGACTTTGACCGCTATCTTCATTTAATGCATGATTGTTGCTTTGCTGTACTTCCTGCGCTGGGCGTTTGGGTATCGTCAATTTCGACTTGAGCTTCTCGATCATGCTTTGTTTACTGGTGATTCCTTTGTCATTTTCAATGCTGAGAATGGCTACTTTACTTCGTGGGCTGAAAAACTTTGGCATTCTCAGCGTAAAGTCGCTCTATAATTGCCGCGTCCTCGCAAAATGCGATTCTGTTTGGGAGCAACACAAACGACTCTAGATCAACGGCACGACGCCGTCGCCAAAATTAAGAAGCCTAAAATAAACGCACAAAACTCGCGTCATCAGAGTCCGGAAGTAATCGAGGATATTTTGAGAAAACAAACAATCTTGCATCTTATGATTCTATCAGTTCTTCAGCGTCATGTCAAGATCTGATTACTCAGTAGAGACGTCTTACTTTGTCTCTCAGTAACTGAGCAGACGTGTGGTGACTTTGTGTCATATCAGCAAGATGGAGTCAACTCATGCAACTTTAGTGATTTCTGACCTCGGAAATGCTCAGGCGATACAGAGTCGACTCGAGTCACTAGTAGATGAGGTATCGATTGCTATCAACAGCACTACCATGCGAAGCGAGCACGACTACATATCTCTTGTGCTACCATTGATGGAGTCAGCAACAGCACAGTATCAGGGGCTTGCGGGCTTCTTGCAGCAGCATAAACGAGCACACGATAGAGAATTCCGATTACTGCAACGGGCATTCACAAAGACAATGCTGGAGCTGCAACATATACAGTCTGAAGGATCAAAGACAAGAGAATTGTTATGTGAAAAAGGTGAGAGAGATTCTGGAGTTTCTTTTTTCAAGCTTTAACTCAATTTATCCGAAAATTAGAATTCTTGTCGAAAAATAAGTTCACCGCTCAGGACATTCAGATAGCAAAGGAAGAGATTCTTGAAGCCAATGAACTTGCAAAGGAAGCCGTTCTTGTGAAAGAGCTGTTCCAAGAAGTAGGAGCTCTGATCCATCACCAAGGTCAAGGAATTGATGCCATCGGAGATAAAGTCGAGCAGATCCGAATCGAGATTGGACAAGGTATCAGCGAATTAGAACAGGCAAAGCGGCTTCAGCGAGAAGCACGGAACAAGTACTGCCTCATAGTCAGCATTGTCGTCGTGATTGTCGCAATTATTTTGATCTTGGTCGCGGTCACAGTGCTGAACTCATGATGGGGCAAGACACATCATTCCTTCCCGACATCGGCGAGTAGTAGAAGATTTTGCTGTGAAAGCATGGATATTCTTCATATTTGTCGCGATATGGCTAATGAGACATATAATCATACGCTGTCTAGATTCATTCAAGTCTATTGAGTGACCTGTGCTTCTTTCAAAACTCGCAAAGCCTTCTTTGTGTCGCCTTTTTTCACAAGCACATACACCAGTAGCCGTAATGATTCACGGCATCCGGGGTTCTCTCTAACAGCCCGTGTCACGCTGTCCTCTGCTTCGGACGTCTTGCCTTGTAAAATTAGTGTGGTGGCGTTATTCACATGCACTCCCACTCGAGCCTGAGATGCCTAGAACATACAGTAATGAGCCCCGGATTCATAAAAGTACGTCAAATAGCTTGCGAGTAGATACCTGAATTCCTTCCTCCCTAGCATATTCGTCGGCCAGCGCCATTACGTCAGTTGAGCTATGCAGGATTTCTGTCACCTCCGCAGCCCGTGAGAGCATGCATAAAGCTTCGGTGGCATACATCATCGATAGGTAGCGATTGGCTTTGGAACACGTTCGTACAAGTAACATCTCTCTCGCATGTTTCAAGGCAAGCCTGGGCTCGTTGAGGCAGAGATAGACATACGATAAATTGACCAGTGCTTTTTGCCTCAACAAATCTAATGCACCCTGACTCATCGTCCCAGTTTCTGTGCTTTCATCTGCGATTCTTACAGCTGATTCTGCAGTACTTCCATTTCTAGAAGTCCGTACCAACCGATTGTATAGAACTAATACATTGCGAAAGCATTTGGCTGCGAATGATAGATTCATCCTAGGAGTATCTGGCACAATCTTCATCAGTCAATGTCTACATAAAAGGACACGCAACCAATCGCACCTTCTGAGTTTGACGAATCGGAAGCTGCAGAAGGTGACCCTGGAATCGAATTCGATCTTGACTTTGATTCAAAAGGTTCTTCGCAGTGTACATGCGTGGGGAGAATCACACGTCGATGGGATCCAGATCCAACTATATCTTCAATCAACGCACTACGATTATCGGCAGTGTTTAATGACTTTTGATGCTTCGCAAATGCCCGAGTACAGCATTCTCCCATTCGAAGCCATAATTTCGGCCGATTGTAAAATAGCTTCGACGACACGTACAAACATCGAAACGCTGAAGGATGATCACCTCGTAAAAGTAGCTGCACGCCGTTGTTGTACAATATTTCATACTGGGACGAGTTCTACAAAAAGCGATCAGAGGACTTCGACGAGTTTTATGGTGAGTAGTGTACCGTAAGAATCATGGATCGAATGGGACTGTCTGCCTTGGAATCTCTGACTGCATTTACCAGAGCTCGTGCAAAAAAAGAACGTGCAGCATGACGCTGACCTAATTGAAAATGAAGACATCCCATGTTGTTCAAAAATATACTTTCGTCGACAGCATCCCGTGAACAGGATGCCAAGAGCTTGATACATTTCTTGTAATTTTTCCGCAAATACTCGAGATTAGCTTTGAGAAAAAGCGCTGTAGCATTTTTGATATCAAGAACTGCCGAGTTGCCTGGTACATGCATGTTATGTTTGTCATTCATGTCTTCCGATTCGCTATCCCTGAATGGTTTCATCTCCTTCTGAAATATCTCCAATGCGGATTTCATCTCTTTCTTGACCAGTTTCAGCTTACTCTGTAGTAACAATAACTTGGCTCGATATAGGTGTAGACGAAACTTGAACTCGACCATGTTTAAGCCGTTCGATTCCTTTCGCTTTTCTGGGTCTGAAAAATTCGTACTGCTGAGTCCAGAGGAAATTGCGTTATTGGCAGCGGCAATTCCAGTGACCGCGTTGGAGTAGTTTAGTGGTGAAGTTAGCGCCGAATTTTGCGATATGTTTGACACTGTATTACTCTCTACAATTCCTGGTTCATCGCTTCCATGATTTGTAATCATCCCTGTATGTAGCCGCTCCAGGTATGCCATCACTGTTTGAGCTGATTTGAAGCATTCTTGACGTTCCAATTCGCTCGTTACACATCCTCGACTAGTATGGAGGATGATATCGAGATACAGAAAGCAGACATGCATTGCAAGTTTCTCGTCTATCATCACAATAAAACGAAGTAAAGTTTCCAAAATATTTCTAGCGGATGCATATTCTTTTTGGATGAATAGAGCTGCTGCCAAATTATATCGAATGAAATAAGCCTCTCGTTCGCTGCCAAGGTCTAACATAAGGTCGACTGAGTTATTTCCATTCATGAGCGGTTTCAGCGTGGTATCAGCTGCATTATCCAAAACATAATTTGACGTTTGGTCCATGAATATATCTCCTGCACCAATTGGTGTCCCTACTGAGCCTCTTGAATTAACTTTGCCATCTTGAGCCTGTTGGTCTTCCGTCACATTTTCGATCAACGCTTTCATCAATCCTCGTAACTCGTGCTCAAACTCCTTCGTATTTGATCGACCTGACACGAAATGTGCTACTGCCAAATTATGCTGCACTTTGAAGTCCCTTTCGGGTGCAATTTCGCTAATCAATTTGTCCAGCACATCGATAGCTTCAACGTACTTCCCAGAACTACACAACGGCTGCATAAGAATATAAACAACCTTTTTGAAACGAGACTGGGTGCGTTGCATGATCGTTTTTTTGCATTCTTACTTGAATTTTTGTTGTGCGCGATGCGCTAATGAGGATTTGTTCGCTTTACCGCGTGGAAGCGATCCAGACATGACGCATAAACGTGTGCACTGTCAAGGAACGAGATTGGAAAAAGATGAGTGAAGGGATGAGAAATAAACGTCGAAAGAGTTCTTTACATCAAATTTGTGGGCTTCCCGTCGCAACCAACGCCAAAGCCCTCGAAGCTTTTTAGTAAGGTGGAGTACATGAAGTCAGGCTGCGCTGAGATTGGCTATTCAAGGGAATATTTCCGTCATGGAGTTGCTGAAAAAGGGTTTTATGACTAATTTATTCTAGCTAGCAGAATACAAATCGCATTGGAGCGATTGAAGAAGTGAGACAACCTCAGTGAACAGAAATTGAGAGGATTCAGTCCGTATACTTTGTAACATGATGCACGCCGAGCTCTTCGGGAGATACGGTTGAACCTGAATCGCTTTCGTCATTTGATCCATCATTCTATAGAAAATGGAAGAAAACATTGTCATGAGAGCACAATTTAACAGTGTAAGATCACTTTTACATACCGCTCGCAATAACGTTTCTTTTCGTACGTTATTCTCCAAATATTCGACAATCTCTTCAAAGGTGGGGCGTGCGGATTGGTCATCGGATGTGCATCGTTCGTACAATTCTCGGACACTCTTCATGCAATTTGAGCTGAGAGACGGACGAAGATTCTCGTAGGCGACCATGTGCATCAAGGTACTTCCAGATACTTTTTTGTTTCGAGCACCGCGTGCTTTGATATCATGATAAGGAATTTTCCTCGTGTCCAGTTCGGACAAAACTGTTGCGAAAGAAAAGTCAGTTGCCTGCTTCTCAACAGGAAACACTACTAATGGCAAACCTATTCCAAAACTGTAGACATCGGCTTTCTCCGTGTATCGCTCTCCTCGGATCATCTCAGGGGGAAGCCATAGTGGTGTGCCGGTGACGCTCATGGTCTCGTCCATCGACTTTTCTCGGCTCAGCCCAAAGTCGCTTACTTTTGTAACCCATGTCGAACTCACCAAGATATTCATGCTTTTCAAATCGCGATGGATAATCGGTGGATTCATACTGTGTAAATATGCCATTCCTCTCGAAGTAGCGATGGTCATTCCAAGAATCGGTTCAGCCCACGTAAGTTTGTTATTTGGATTTCGTAATACGGCAAAGAGATCTCCTCGTTCTAGATATTCTGTGACAAAACAACTGGCATATTGATCATTAGTCCTCAATTTTTCCCAAAACAGCAAGATGAAGCTGCTTACATGTTGGAGTATGAATTCCAGCTTGCGCCAATAAACTACAACAGCAACAAAACAGCAAATTGGTGAGTTGTGTGGATAAAAAGGAATTGTAGAGTATTCCCACTACTCACTTGGACAATGCAGGGATGTCGAAGATTCATCATGAGTTGTATCTCTTCACCAAACATTCTCAGATTCTCCTCGTTGATTTTACCGCGAAGCATCCGTTTTACGACAACAGGAGTCCCACAATATGTCCCTTTGATCACTTCACCAAAAGCTCCGGCTCCGATGATTTTATCTAATTTCAAATCATGAAAATTGATACTGGCCATGCGTAATCCGTTCTGTGTTTCTAAAATGGACTCTACAACATTCTTTTCACGATCTTTGAAGTCTTGGAAATCCACGGTGTTTCTCATCTGTTGCATAGCCTCTGAGTTCGTGAGTGCCTCGTAGCCTGGTAACTGCTTTCGGTGCTCTGGAGATGCTGATGGAGCTGATGATTCTTTACTTTTACCATGATTGTCTGACCCATTTCTGGTACGACGTGAAGGATCCCGATTTCCAGAATTATCACGACGATGACGATCACGATCACCCGGCGCGTGTCCATTTCGATCTCTACCAGTGCGATCAGGATTCTGGTGACCGCGCGGATTCAATGAGCCGCCCTGTCGACTAGTTGCATGTTGTGGTCGACGAGGTTCGTTTGGCGTTCTATTAGGCACAGGATTCTCCACATTGATGGGCTGATTCATTGGATTTTGGTTGCCCGATTTGGAACGTGAAGCACATGCACCCATGATGCTATTGTCGCTATTCAATTAATGGCTTGTATTTCGGAATAAAAGTATGGAAATGGTCTAGTTTGTGATGTAAGTGCTCAATTGGAAGCTCGTACGTGTCTTTGTGCCGGCTTTTCTTGCAAAATGTATGCTGGAGCTACCGGTACTGGAAGAGAGCTCAAGAGAGTCACGAGGGTTTTGGTGATGTTAGGTGGAAAAACTGACTTGTTGCTATAGTTAGCAAAATATAGAATGGTGACATTACTTCTGACTTACAAAGACGTGGATGTGAGTGAAGCCTTTTGCGATCATTATGCCCGACAGAGTTACTGAAGGAACGCCTTTACATGACACGTTCCTATGAGGGAAGAAAGCGGTAATACGTTTACAGAAACAGAATGCTGGACAGGACTACCAGGATGTGATTCAGCATGTCCTTCTTTTTGACGAGATATTTTATGCTGAAGGTCAGGTAAAGAAACATCTTATGCCAGCTAAGTGGGTATTGTTAATGGAGGGTGGGAATGAAAAACCTTCCGCAGCATGTAGCAAGGCCTATCACTCTGTATTACATGGAAAGAGATATCTGATGACAAATTAGCAGTGAAAACGAACTTTTGCGTTTGCCATTTTCGCGTCTTTTTAGCGCAAGACTTTTAAGTCCACGTCGCTTTCGATCGCTCCGCGCAGTCAGATTTGTGTAGTACGACTCGTACCGAAATATTATCGTGGCATCTGGCTAAATAAATGCAAAATCCTAGCGTGCTGAGCCCAAATTTCTTTATCGCGTGTTCCAAATCTGCGATCCCGATTTGACAGCTTTTACTAGACGTCAAAAGCTTTTAGAAGACATACACGGCCGATTTGGTTTGGGTGCGGTCTATCGGCTTTCTTTTTCCCGCCTGATATTGCACTCGCTCCCCTCTAACGTCTTGTATTTTGCCGATGATGTCGATATATTAGTCTGGTACAGTATGGATTGAAGACGCGGCTAACAAAGCGATTTCAGCAAAAAAAATTGAGAGCTGTTTACTCAGTACTTAATGGAATCTTCAAGGCGGTGTTTCGACAATATGCTTCTTTTCCTATGTTTACGAGCAAACAGCTATGTGAATCCCTCTAGAGGTTCACGTCTTTGACTTGACAATTCCATTTCTTTGTAATCGGTCCCCTCGTTTTCCTCTCATTTAATGTCTTCCATAGAGGTCGAGCACTTTTTCGTCATCTTATGCCCTTCTAGAATTTTATTGGATGGAGCATCAGGTTGCTTGCATAGTATGTTGATAGATACCGCCAAAGAAGAGTTCATGAATGATACTCCAGCATGGACCTGGCATATCATTTAAGGGCTTCTGCAGTAACTCGATTCTATTTCGCATTGCCAACATCTCAGTGAAGTCTGTTTTCGGGTACGCGTAAAGATTCCATTCGAAACAAAGTATACGCGTTTCCCCAGTATTTGAAATCGAAGTGGGTCAGGATCGCAAAAGTATTCAAGCAAGCGGAGAAGCCACGCTTATCCTGAAGAGACTATGCCTCAAGTGCAATCAGAATTCAGGATCAACATTCTTTCATTCGCAGTAGCACACATATTCAGACTAATTCTGTGAGCACGGATACGGTTCCAGCGCGTGTGTCCTTTGTGCTTTGTTTTTGTTGCAAACAGTAGGCTCCCTCCTTCAAACGATGTTACAATCGATGTCGTTCTAGATTACAAGGCTAATTATCCTTAAATACTTATAATGAAGACGCCTCCAGAGGAGAATTTTGTACAAGCTCATTATGTCGGTGTAACTTTCGGTTCCATACTATCTCACCTGAACATTTCGAGATTCCTATAGGTAATTCCGGATTTAGTAATAAGTTCGGATTTGGAGGGAACAAAAAATTGAGTCCATTGATACGCAGCGCAGTCCAATTCTTCGATAATGTCTCCCCCGAATCCCTCGTTATATGACGACCCAAACTTCCATTTTGACGAAGATAGACCTCCGGGGGAGCTTCCTGATAAGGACGTTACTATGCAGCATTACGAGCATCAAGAAAGAAGTATGCTTCAGGAGCGTAGTCGTCATTGGGAAAAACTGAATGCAAAGCGATACGGTGACAAAAGGAGATTCGGCTTTGTAGAATCGGTGAAAGATGATATGCCTCCCGAACATGTGCGCAAAATCATCAAAGATCATGGTGATATGAGCTCTAAGAAATTTCGTCACGACAAGAGAGTATATTTGGGTGCTCTCAAGTATGTTCCGCACGCAGTGTTCAAGCTTCTGGAGAACATGCCGATGCCCTGGCAACAAGCTAAAGACGTCAAGATCTTGTACCATATCACTGGAGCAATCACATTCGTCAATGAGATTCCTTGGGTTGTAGAACCGGTTTACATCGCGCAATGGGGAACAATGTGGATTATGATGCGAAGAGAGAAACGAGATCGTCGTCATTTCAAACGGATGCGGTTTCCTCCCTTTGATGATGAAGAGCCCCCTTTGGACTATGGAGACAATCTGCTTGATGTAGAACCGTCAGAGCCTATTGTGATGGAGCTGGATGAAGAAGATGATGAAGCCGTGATCGATTGGTTGTACGAACCAAAACCTCTGATTGACTCTCCGTATTTGAATGGTCCGAGTTACCGCAAGTGGAAACTCCCAGTTCCCATCATGGCCAACTTGTATCGCTTAGCAGGGCAGTTGATGAGTGACTTGAATGATCCCAACTACGAATTTCTCTTTGACAAAAAATCATTTTTCACCGCTAAAGCGCTGAATGTCTCGATTCCTGGTGGTCCAAAGTTTGAGCCATTATATCGTGATCTGGACGAAGAAGATGAAGACTGGAATGAGTTTAACGATATCAACAAAATAATTATCCGGCATCAGATCCGGACAGAATACAAAGTCGCGTTTCCGTTTTTGTACAACAGTCGACCACGATCAGTGCACATCCAGCCGTATCACACTCCTGCACTGTGTTATGTGAAGGCTGAAGACCCGGATCTACCAGCGTTTTATTTCGATCCCATTGTGAATCCTATTTCAAACTTTCGAGTGAACCGCAATAAAAGAAGAGATGTAAAAGTAATGGAAGAACACAACGAAGAAGACGAAGAAGTGTTTCAAGTTCCTGCTGGCTTTGCGCCACTCTTGGCCGAGGAACCTCTGTACAACAGCAACACTGCTAATGGTATCTCATTGTACTGGGCACCGCGACCATTCAACCTTCGCACTGGTCGAACACGAAGAGCTTTCGATGTTCCACTTGTCAACAAATGGTTCCAAGAGCATTGTCCTCCTGGCCAACCAGTCAAGGTGCGAGTCAGCTATCAGAAGCTTTTGAAATGCTGGGTCCTGAACGCATTGCACCACCGCAGACCGAAAGCGCTAAACAAAAAGTACTTACTCAAGTCGCTCAAATCAACAAAGTTTTTCCAAAGTACAGAACTGGAGTGGGTTGAGGCTGGCCTGCAGGTTTGTCGTCAAGGATATAATATGCTGAATCTTTTGATCCATCGCAAAAATCTCAATTACTTACATTTGGACTACAATTTCAATTTGAAACCGATCAAGACCTTGACGACCAAAGAGCGGAAAAAGTCGCGTTTCGGAAACGCATTTCATCTCACTCGTGAAATTTTACGTCTGACAAAGCTTATTGTCGATGCACATGTTCAGTACCGCCTCGGTAATGTTGATGCCTTCCAGCTTGCTGACGGATTACAATACATTTTTGCTCATGTTGGCCAACTCACGGGCATGTATCGATACAAATACCGTTTGATGCGTCAAATACGAATGTGTAAAGATCTAAAGCATTTGATATACTACCGATTCAACACCGGACCCGTAGGTAAAGGTCCAGGCTGTGGATTTTGGGCACCTGGATGGCGGGTTTGGCTATTCTTCCTGCGAGGAATAGTTCCACTTCTTGAGCGATGGCTGGGCAATCTCTTGGCTCGTCAATTCGAAGGCCGACATTCGAAAGGCATTGCGAAAACCGTCACCAAACAACGTGTGGAGTCTCACTATGACCTTGAACTTCGTGCTGCCGTGATGCATGATATTTTGGACATGATGCCTGAAGGTGTAAAGGCCAATAAAGCTAGAATCATTCTGCAGCACTTGAGCGAAGCTTGGCGATGTTGGAAAGCAAATATTCCATGGAAAGTTCCCGGACTGCCTGCACCAGTGGAAAATATGATTTTGCGTTATGTCAAATCTAAAGCGGACTGGTGGACGAATGTTGCACACTACAATCGTGAACGAATTAAGAGAGGTGCAACTGTCGACAAGACGGTTTGCAAGAAGAATCTTGGACGTCTTACACGCCTGTGGCTCAAAGCAGAGCAGGAACGCCAGCACAATTATCTCAAGGATGGTCCTTATGTTTCTCCGGAGGAAGCGGTTGCCATCTATACGACCACGGTCCATTGGCTTGAGAGTCGCAAGTTCGCACCCATTCCTTTCCCTCCATTATCGTACAAACATGATACCAAATTACTCATCTTGGCGCTGGAACGATTGAAAGAAAACTATGCAGTCAATAGCCGACTCAATCAATCTCATCGTGAGGAATTGGGTCTAATCGAGCAAGCGTACGATAACCCACACGAAGCACTTTCACGTATCAAACGACATTTGCTCACGCAACGCGCTTTTAAAGAAGTCGGCATCGACTTTATGGATCTATACAGCCACTTGATTCCTGTGTATGATATTGAGCCGCTTGAGAAAATCACCGATGCGTATTTGGATCAGTACCTCTGGTATGAGGCGGATAAACGTCATCTTTTCCCATCCTGGATCAAACCAGGTGATTCCGAACCACCTCCGCTGCTGGTGTACAAGTGGTGCCAGGGTGTGAATAACTTACATCAAGTTTGGGACACTTCAGATGAAAAATGTGTGGTTATGCTCGAATCCAAACTGGAAAAAGTGTACGAAAAAATCGACCTGACTCTACTTAATCGTCTGTTGAGGCTTATTGTCGATCACAACATTGCTGATTACATGACAGCAAAGAATAATATCGTGATTGCCTACAAAGATATGATGCACACCAATTCGTATGGACTCATTCGCGGCCTTCAGTTTGGCTCTTTTATATTCCAATACTATGGTCTTGTCCTCGATCTTTTACTTCTGGGACTGACTCGTGCCTCTGAGCTTGCCGGTCCTCCAGAACTACCGAATGAATACTTGTCATTCAAAGATACCGCCACTGAGATACGTCATCCAATTCGACTGTATACTCGATACATTGGCCAGATATTTGTGCTGTTCCAATTCGACGCCGAAGATTCTCGTGATCTAATCCAGCGGTATTTGACTGAGCATCCAGACCCAAACAATGAGAACGTTGTCGGGTACAATAACAAAAAATGCTGGCCACGCGATGCACGTATGCGCTTGATGAAGCATGATGTTAATTTGGGTCGGGCCACTTTTTGGGATATGAAAAATCGATTACCCCGATCGCTCACCACACTTGACTGGGAAAACAGTTTTGTATCTGTCTACAGCAAAGACAATCCAAACTTGTTATTCAGCATGACTGGTTTCGAAGTGCGCATTTTACCCAAGATTCGAGCTACCGAGGATACTTTTACACACAAAGATGGCGTCTGGATTCTTCAGAATGATACGACGAAAGAGAGAACCGCCCAAGCTTACCTCCGGGTTGATGATGAGTCTATGCGATCGTTTGAGAATCGTATTCGCCAAATTCTGATGTCGTCAGGAAGTACAACTTTTACTAAAATCGCGAATAAATGGAATTCGGCCTTGATTGGTCTCATGACGTACTTCCGGGAATCTGTGGTGCAAACGCAAGAATTGCTGGATCTACTTGTAAAGTGCGAGAACAAAATACAAACTCGGATCAAAATTGGTCTCAACTCAAAGATGCCGTCTCGTTTCCCACCGGTTGTTTTCTACACACCAAAAGAGCTGGGTGGTCTGGGAATGCTTTCAATGGGTCATGTCTTGATTCCACAATCAGATCTTCGATACTCGAAGCAAACAGACGGTGGCGTGACTCATTTCCGATCTGGCATGTCACACGAAGAAGATCAGCTTATTCCAAACTTGTTTCGATATATTCAGCCATGGGAGTCCGAGTTTATTGATTCTCAGCGCGTTTGGGCCGAATATGCTCTCAAACGCCAGGAAGCAAATGCTCAAAATCGCCGACTGACGCTGGAGGATATAGAGGATTCGTGGGATCGTGGTATCCCTCGTATCAACACGCTGTTTCAGAAAGATCGACACACGTTGGCATATGATAAAGGTTGGCGAGTGCGTACCGACTTCAAACGATATCAATTGCTGCGTCAGAACCCGTTCTGGTGGACACATCAACGTCACGATGGTAAATTATGGAATCTCAACAATTATCGAACGGATATGATTCAAGCTCTGGGTGGTGTTGAAGGCATTCTGGAGCACACGCTCTTCAAAGGAACTTACTTTCCGACATGGGAGGGTTTGTTTTGGGAGAAAGCCTCAGGATTCGAGGAGAGCATGAAGTATAAAAAGCTTACCAACGCGCAGCGTTCTGGTTTAAATCAGATTCCGAATCGTCGATTCACCTTGTGGTGGTCTCCAACAATTAATCGAGCAAATGTGTACGTGGGGTTTCAGGTCCAATTGGATCTTACAGGGATCTTTATGCATGGTAAAATACCGACTCTGAAGATTTCGTTGATCCAAATTTTCCGAGCTCACTTGTGGCAAAAAATCCACGAGTCCCTGGTGATGGATTTGTGTCAAGTTTTCGATCAGGAGCTAGATGCACTGGAAATTGAAAACGTCCAAAAAGAAACGATCCATCCTCGAAAGTCTTACAAAATGAATTCCTCGTGCGCAGATATTCTGTTGTTTGCCGCTTATAAATGGCAAATGAGTCGGCCGTCATTGTTGCACGATACGAAAGATAGCTTTGACGGGTCAACGACGGGCACAAAGTACTGGATTGACGTTCAGTTGCGTTGGGGAGATTTCGACTCGCATGATGTGGAACGTTACGCTCGAGCAAAATTCTTAGATTATACAACCGACAATATGACTATCTACCCGTCCCCCACTGGTGTTTTGCTAGCAGTCGACCTGGCCTACAACCTGTATAGCGGGTATGGAAATTGGTTCCCTGGGGGGAAGCCTCTTTTGCAGCAAGCTATGGCTAAAATCATGAAAGCCAATCCAGCATTATACGTGCTACGTGAACGCATCCGTAAAGGACTCCAGCTGTATTCTTCTGAGCCGACCGAACCATACCTGTCAAGCCAGAACTATGGAGAGCTGTTTTCCAATCAGATTATTTGGTTCGTGGATGACACCAATGTGTATCGTGTTACCATTCACAAGACATTTGAGGGCAATTTGACCACGAAACCCATCAATGGAGCCATTTTCATCTTCAATCCCAGGACCGGTCAACTATTTCTGAAAATCATTCATACGTCAGTGTGGGCCGGACAAAAACGTTTGGGACAATTGGCAAAGTGGAAGACCGCTGAAGAAGTAGCTGCCTTGATCCGCTCCTTGCCTGTCGAAGAGCAACCCAAGCAGATCATTGTGACGAGAAAGGGAATGCTGGATCCACTGGAAGTCCATCTTTTGGACTTTCCGAATATTGTCATCAAGGGAAGTGAGCTGCAACTCCCCTTTCAAGCGTGTCTCAAAGTCGAGAAATTTGGTGACTTGATACTCAAAGCGACCGAGCCTCAGATGGTTTTGTTCAACATCTATGACGACTGGCTGAACACGATCACATCGTACACTGCTTTCTCGCGTCTGATTCTGATTTTGAGAGCTCTGCACGTTAGCAGTGATCGAACTAAAATGATTCTTCGTCCAGATGCAACAACGACGACACAACCCCACCATATCTGGCCAACACTCAGCGATGAACAATGGCTGAAAGTCGAGGTCCAGCTGAAGGATCTGATTCTTGGAGACTACGGAAAGAAAAATAATGTGAATGTGGCATCATTGACTCAATCAGAGATCAGAGATATTATTTTGGGAATGGAAATCTCGGCTCCTTCGCTTCAACGTCAGCAAATGGCAGAAATCGAAAAACAAGCCAGGGAACAAAGTCAGCTCACCGCAGTTACCACCAAGACCGTCAATGTGCATGGCGATGAGATGGTGGTCACCACAACTAGTCAGTATGAACAGCATTCTTTTGCGTCAAAAACAGACTGGCGCGTTCGAGCCATCTCTGCAACAAATTTGCACTTGCGAACGCATCACATTTACGTGTCTTCAGAGGATATTCAGGAGGCAGGATGCACATACGTGCTTCCCAAAAATATCCTCAACAAATTCATTACAGTTGCCGATTTACGCACGCAAATTTGTGGGCTTTTATATGGAGTCAGCCCGAAGGAAAATCCACAAGTGAAAGAGATTCGTTGCATTGTCATGCCGCCCCAGCTTGGCAATCATCAAAGTGTGAGTATCCCGATTCAGCTACCAAAACATGAGTATCTGGATGAGATGGAAGCAATTGGCTGGATTCACACTCAGCCAAATGAGTTGCCACATTTGCCGCCACAAGACGTCACTTTTCACTCAAAAATCATGTCTGAGAATTCAGCTTGGGATGGAGAAAAGACTGTCATCATCACTTGCAGGTGAGCTCCCTCCCTGTGCGATTTTGATTTCTTTGTGACGACTAACAATTGTTGTTCTTGATGTAGCTTTACACCTGGCTCTTGCTCATTGACAGCATACAAACTCACGCCTGGTGGATACGAATGGGGCCGTCAAAACAAAGACTTTGGAGCCAATCCGTCTGGTTATGCGCCAACACATTATGAAAAAGTTCAAATGCTTCTATCTGATCGATTCCTTGGCTTTTACATGATTCCTGAAGAAAATGTGTGGAATTATAATTTCTTGGGGGTGAAGCACAATACTGCGATGAAATACGATCTCAAATTGGGGAATCCGAAGGAATTCTACCACGAGATTCATCGTAAAACTCACTTTATGAACTTTAGCGCTATGGAGGCGATAGAAGAAGCAGAGGAAGTAGCTGTGCAACAGGAACAGAACGACGTCTTTGCCTGATAGGAATACAAACTTGGGAAAATTTACTGATTGAGTGTTAACTGTTTTATTCTAAGCGACGTTCATATCTCGAACTAAGGTGCTCCTCGCATTCTCCATATTCGGGAAATGCTTTCCTTGACAATTCAGCTGTCACACGCATTGAGTTTCAACAATTGGTACCCTGTATCTTCGTATAGTTTAGAGGTCGAATATAGCGTCAGTGTCAGATATTATTTGCCGCAGTGCATCGTGTGGGGTTTTGTGTATCGCTGAAAATACAGCGTGAATGATCGCGTCAATTGCATTGATTCTCATATCATAACGACGTCAATAGGAAGTAGAAGTCCAAAATCTGCTTCAAAAAACCATATCCAAGCCTTGCTGATATCTGACCGTTCTTTGTGGGCCTTTGCTCTCAATTCAGCCGATTGTACACCACAAACTCAGCACCTGAATCAGTTTGAATTTGTATATAGTCACGTCCACTCCAGCATCGCCCTCTCAAACCGGAATAATGCATTCATGCTATCATAAGACATCATTGAGCACAATAAAAAGCTCAGAACTGCTACATCGTTTGGTATTGCAGAGTTATGACAACATTCAGCAGTTAATGTATCATCTTGTAACGTTGAGACAGACAGAGCGGCGAAAGCATCTCTTAAAACATCTACAGTATGTTAGGAAACGGTTTATGCATGTAGTAATGCTTCTAAAGTGGTCGGTGCAATCTCCTTTGGTCTCAAAATGCGGAAAATTAGTGCAGGCCTCGACAAGGTACCATCGACTAGTGGAAGAGTCCTCGGAGCGCATTTTTCGCTTACAAAGTCAATTACAGCGTGTGAGAGAGAGGAGATACGATATGAGCACAGCTGTAGATGTGCTGTATGGACGTACGTATCACCGTTTACCCAAATGTGTCAAAGGTTTGAAGATCGGCCGGTTTCCACATGAAAAAGGCATACGACACTCATTGACTATAGAAGGCGAACTGGAGAGCGTCAAGCAAAGAAGGGAAGACTTCTTACGGATCTGTCTGATCCAAACTGACATCCCTAAGCAATATACGTTACAACTGTACCAAGATCAGCTTACATGCACAGAAGGCAATTTCGAAATCTTGTTGAGCGTTCTGGAAGTTGGAAGCAGCTTCAAATGGCATGTAGTACATATCAATACAAAATTTCCGTCCACTGATCTGAATAGTGACATCACCAAGAGTCAAAAAATTCGAAGCAAGCAAACGCAGCCTCCAAAAGGAGCAGACGCTACTCATCTGTGTCACTTGGTGCAAATTGCCATGAATCAGTCAACCAAGCCGCTTATGACAGCATTTCATATCATACGAGATTTTGTGGCATCAGTAGCGTTGGATATTCTTGCCTCACGAGTACACGTAGCAGTTGAGGAACGTTGGAGAGGTAGAATACAAGCTCAATATCACAACAGAGAGCTTATCTTTTGCTATTGGCATCATTTGTGTCCGAGTTCTGCTGATTCAAATCAGTCCAATTTTGATGCAGTGAGTCAAACGCCGGAACAAAGCAATCACGCAGCAATCCCCACGTGCTGTGCGTTTTTGAAGGTTCGCCCGAATTTAGAAGGGAAAAACTCGCTGGCGATTGACTTATATCCTTCGCTTCCAGTCAATCTCCCGGATCGTCAAGTGCTTCTAGATGCACTTGACCCTACAGAGAATTTGAAGGACATTTGTGGGGAGAAGCTCATGATAGCAGCAATGCGAGCACACATTGCTGCTATCCTTTATCAACTTGGAGAAATTCTTGCCATTACTGCGCCTACGGAACCTTACAAAACACGTTTAGTGACCGGGGAGCATGTGCATGTAAATTTGACTATGGACTCGTTGCGAATTCAACGAGCCGATATTGGAGGCTTATGCCAGTTCCTCAACATTACGTTTGATATGTACAACCAGAGGCTTCTTGCCACCTTTGATACGACCAATGTGTACTTGCTGGAGCGTCTTTCTCACCTGGAGGATACTCTGAACACACACTGTCGTATCCAAACTAATTTTGATGCATACACCTCGAATCACTTGTTCATTAAATCTGAACAAAATGCTCACGAAGCGATCCGAAACGCTGTTGGAAGTGTACTTTTTGAGATTGTCAAACACGATATTGCTAATATTGGAGCCTCACTACAAGGAATTGAGCTTTGTGGAGTTGTTAGCTTGAATTGGGAGCGCTATGTCCAGTTCCGTCAGCAGCATTGTGGTGCTTCTCAGGAGCTGTCGATATCGGATGAAGCGATATACTTCGAGATATTCACATCCAAGCAATCCGTCTATTACCTTGTCATCGAGCTGGATAAATATGCGGAACCTGGGGAGCAGGATGATGAGGGCGACACAATGCTAGACGAGGACTTGTTCGTTCGGTATCCATCTTTCTCATTGCTTCAAACTAGCGCATCAGCAACAAAAACGCAGGCAGCAGGGGTGCAGTATCTACAGAGCTTGCCAGCAGTGAGAAAAATCGATCTTCAATCTCGCTGGAGGCACACGCCAGGTAGCTGCACCCATCGAAAAAGAAAACGCAGTCCAGACTCTCGTGATCTCTTTAGAATCGAGAATACATGGATCTCACCCGATCTATGTCTCAGAACTTCTCAAGCTACCGATAAAATGGACTCAACTACTGAACCAAATCCGACCATCCGTTCGCTCTTGCTACATTCTATCAACGTCTGTATCGAGCGGATACAATTGCAGCATTGTATGTCTTTTGCTCGTCGAAGAAAGTCTCGGATCCGATACTCTGGTGAGGCATCTTGGGGTACTCATAAAGGTACTGGGGGCAAAGTGGTGTCTCTATCGTTCCCTGAAAAGCTAGATACATCACCACTTCAAATCCAGTCGATTCAAGCACATCTTCAGCGAGATGGAGGCTTTGCAATATATCTCCGATTGGCATCTCCTCCTTTTCAATATGTGCAGTCTTGCTCAAATGCCCGAGCGGGTTGCTACCAACGAGAACGCAGATCTTACGTCAATCAACGAGGTGATCTGATGTTTCGATTCCCATTATCAGTCCTGTACAGCCAGGAGTACGTGCATGAGAATCCTTTGGAAGTTTTACTCGTTGAGTTGATTTGCGGTGTGAAACCATTGTGTGAGTTTGGAAGTAAACTAGAGGCGATTTTAACTCCATTGGGACGGTACACGAACAAGACAATGGAATTGGGACACTTTCACGTGGAAAGCGCTTCTCCTTTTGAGATTGCACTCGCCTGTCCCATCGATGTGCCACAAGTTGGAAGCACCAATGGCAAAGCTTTGGTGCGATATCGTGTGACCATACAACATCGACACAGGATGGGATTTGTGCTGCATTATAGCCACAAATCTGAGCACCCACTGCTACCATTCATTCAGTCAGCTTTAAATGGACATTGCGATGCCGCGCAGCTGATGGAGGCCCTTGAACGAACATGCATCCCACTGAGTATCCTCGCATCTGTCGTCAAAGCGCAGCTTCTATCGTCCAAATATGCTCGACCCTGTAAGCGAGACAAAAATACATCTTTGAGTCCTCCCAGTACGCAGAATGGGACCAAGGTATCTTCTGCATGCGGCAAGAAAGGTGGCAAAGGTATCAAGCTAGGTTATAAATTCAAGCTTCCTAGGGAAGGAGCAGAGTACTATTCGGATGACAAAGCTTTTGTCCCTGGAGAACTGACACTTATTCCACGATCACAAACGCAATTACGACTCATGTATGGCAATCGATGCGCAGTGGATCTGTTTTTTTTGGAGGTTTAGTCAATTTCTATCTGTCATGCCGAGGTTAATGGTCTCACAGTTTATGTCTTCTTTTTCCAGAATCAAATTGTGAGAATGCAAAGCGTTTCCAGCAGTTTTCCTGTACCAAGTTGTCCGTGCGAGAAAGGTGTCGACATTGAATTGCAGCATTTCGCCAAGAGATTGAAAAGCATTCTCTCTGAAATGGCATCATTATGACAAGGCATCACGTTGTAGATAGGATTTCACTCGAGTGGATCACACTGAGGCTTGTTCAAGAGTATCAGCACATAGATAAAGGGAGGGATGTCGTCTTGATCGAGTGTCATGCGGTTCCAGCTCCTGATATACACCATACTATTAGAGATGAACAAAGAATGAATAATTTATTATCGAACATCGTTTAGCGTCTCACAATCCACTCAGACTGCAGCTACAACTACTCTTCATAATCGTCTATGAAATACGATCCAACTGTGTAGATCAGTGGGCAGGCTGCGGGTCGACGTATTGATCACATGATGCGAATACTTTGAGCACACAATGCGTCGTCTTCAACGTATGTCTCGTCATCCTCCATGGTAGCAACTGATAATATTTCGGCCGTTTTATGTTTAACTCGCTTACAGTAAGCTTGAGATGGAATGGCTGCAATTCTCTTGGTTGGAAGTGGTGTGGGACACATTATTTGGTGTATTCGTGCGCTGTATGGCTCATATGCATCTTTGTTTCGATTAGTCTGATGTCTGATCCTTTCATCTTTTTAACTCATACTGTTGAAAGTCTCGCATTTCTTCGCTGTGGCCCTTTTGAAGGCTCTCGATCATTGCGTCTTTCCGCCGTAAATAGTAGGAGCGCATTTTTCCCTCGAAGCATGTCAGCGTTTGCCATGGTTTCGTAGTAAAGTCTTTGTCGTACATTCTTACTGCTTCAGCACAACTCATATTGACTTTACTTTCTCTTGAATACAGCAAAGACTTTTCTCTGAAACCATGGCAAACGTCAACATGCTTCGAGGGGGAAATGAGCTCCTCCATTTGGAATTGCGAAGTAAAGACGCAATGATCGAGAGCCTAAAAATGAGACACAGCCAAGACATTGAGAGACTCAACAACAGAATAAATGATTAGAGTAATCAGCTCCAATACGCCTACGAGCAGCATAATGCGCGGCTGGATCGGATGATCAGCCAACTGGGAGAAAAAAATGCGCGTTTGCTAGAAGTCAATGAGCGTTTGCTGGAAAAGGACGCTCAGCTTGATCGTATGCGCCTCGAACTGAGAAAAAAGGATGCGCGCTTAGTAAAGCAGGATGCAAGGATATGCGAAAAGGATGCGAAGATACGCCAAAAGGATGTGTGCGTTTACGGAAAAAGAAGACCCGGCTTAGCGAAAAGGATCCTCAGATTGATGCTATGCGCAGGGAATTAAGCGAAAAGGATGCCGCGCACATGATACAGATGGAAAGAATGACACAGGGGAACAATGCAGCAATGGAAAGATAGGATCAGGAACACCATGCAGCAATGGAAAGATAGGATCAGGAACACCATGCAGCAATGAAAAGAAAGGACCAGAGACACAATGCAACGATCAGATCTTTCTCCGACAACTTCAATGTTTCGTTGGCTCGAATCGGCAGAAATATCATCGAATCAAATCATCAGATGGCGGACAAGATCAGAGCGAATTTTATCTTGAATTTCACCATTGCGTTGCAGTCTATCCGCACCCATTTTCTCAGTCTATTTGAAACGCACGAAATCGCTGGCAGCCGGGTGGCAGCATATCTGAGCGATATCGAAACACGCTTGACGCTACTGCCGTCAGATACAGAGAAGCACCATATGTGCGCTGTATTGAAAAAACCACTCGGAGATGGTATTTTCGAGCTGGAGCACCTTGCAAGACAGAGCAAATATATCCGGAAGAAAACAGAAAGTCTTACAGATGATCGATTTCTTCTTCGCACAACACCGATCGGCAATCCTATCGATAATCGAAACAATGTAAGAGAGAGTATGGATGAACTCGTGCGTTTACTTGGTGGTGTAAGTTCGTCATTGGTGTGCTTTTGAAATATTTACTCACATTATTTAGAGCAGCAAGCGCAAGGCTTTCACATCCGGAACTGTAAAACACGACGATGGAACTCCAACGTCCTTCCCCTTCAAGCGGCGGAAACGATCATGCGATTGATTATCAATGAAACTCAGCGTGGAAACCACGATAATATACGCAATACGATGGCTTATTACAATGCGGAGAACGACGCCGTAAGAATGGATCTGAGTCAGCTCGAAATCTGGTCGGGAGACTTTGATGACGAGGCCCGCTATACGTTCTCCGCACCGTATAAATCCATTGCGTATCGTAAAATATTGTGGTATCCACGCTGAGTTTCAATAAAAATCAATCGCATGATTGCTTCCGCCGTTTAAAGAAGAAAGACGGCGGAGTTCCATCGTATTTTACAATTCCGGACATGAAAGCCTTGCGTTTGCTGCTCTAAATAATGCGAGAAAATATCTGGAAACAAAAACCAATGAATAAAAGCGCCAAGTAAACGAACGCTTTCATCTATCCTCTCTCTTACATTGTTTCGATTATCGATAGTGAGTGCGTTGATGAACTTCGCATACAAGCTCTTTCTTTATGGGATGAGGCACGGAGCGAGCAGGTAGTATAGCCTCAATACGAAATATGGTTACGACTCTTAGTATTATATTTCAATCGAATTCCAAAGTCATAGTGCACTAACTTTCTCAGTAGCGAAGCTCGAAGTGCTAAAGAATACACCAAAGTGTGTGTACGTGACATTGCTTGTCTCTAGATTCAATCGTACTTTATCGAGGTCAAAGTGTATCAAGACATAAGATATTGGTCGAATCGCAAGACAAGAGGGCGACTCCAATTAGCAAGCGCGGCTTTTGGTGGTGAGGAGAGATCATGTGGCTGGGTCATGGCGACGTATTTGAGAGACTCTAGAGTATGGTAGCATTTTTCGCCTGCCATATCACCTTTGTATGGAGATTTCTCGACTGTCGTTGTCCCACAAAGAAAAAGTTGTGGTATCATCATGCTTTGTGGAGCGCAGTTGTTCATAGCCGACTACTCACGAGTGTTTCCATCAAACAAGCATGCTTGTTCCCGCTGCTGTAGATTCTCTATATAAAATTTCTTGGCCATTGATATCTTGATTACTTTTTTTGAATCCGCTCAGGCGGGTTCGCTGACATCATGTTTTCTCGAAAAGCGTCGATCTCAACATTACCAGCAGTTGAGAGGTCATCAAAATCATTCCCTAGTTCGATTATCGTGCGAGTGCGGACGGAAGGATTTATCAGAGAGCGTGCTGATATTATTTATTTTCAGCTCCTAGCTACCAACTAACAGTCTTTAGAAATGTGCTGTACATACAGCGGCGCGTGGACAAGATGGCATTCAGTCGTAATATGCGACGTCTCCATTCCGTATATAAAGCCAATAGACTTTGAATTTGTCGTGTTTTTCGGATATAGGGCCGAGGGAAACCATTTAAAGGATATGGAACCCAGGTGAGAAAATTGATAAACACTCAAATCCAACATACACCGACCACGTCTCTGTTGGTTTTCAATTCATCTTTCTATGCTTCCCATCAATTACGTTGATATCACTTGCTTCTCAAAGTCTCATTCGCGAGTCTTCGAGGGAGTGTCACATTGTTAGTGTTGCAACTTTAGCGTCTGGGTGTTCTTCCGCATGGGGATCCACTCATCCGTTGCAGTAGGAAATCAATCGTGGCCATCGCTTAGACGTAACCAAAGAAAGTAGTGGGAGTAATTCATGTTTTGCTTGCGACTGAAATATTCCATTGCCATTTGGTCACTTGGGTGTGCTGACATCCATGACATCTATATTCCGAAATCCAAACACGGAAATGTAAAACATACAATGGGCACTGCTCAATTAATGGCAGCACAATAGCGTACCGGTCACCAAGTTGTCCATGCGGGGAAGGTGTCGACATTGAATTGCAGTACTTCACCAAGGAATTGAAAAGCATTTTCTCTGATATGGCATCATCATGATAGGACACCACGTTGTAGATAGGATTTGACTTGAATGGATCAAACTGAGGCTTGTTCAAGAGTGTTGGCAGCACATAGATAAAGGGACGGATCTCGTCTTGATCGAGTGTCATGTGGTTCCAGTTCCTGACACACACAATACTATCAGAGATTTACAAAGAATGAATAACGTATTATCGAACCTGGCCCAGCGTCTCGCATTCCATTTGAACAACAGCTACGGCTACTAGCAAGTTGACTAGGGACCCTGGCACTCCAGGTGAGATACGAAAACGATACCCAGTCTGAAGTTGATATATTAGCGTCTATGAAATACAATAGAAAGACGCAACTCTGTAGATCCCTAGGCCAGCTGCGGGTCAACGTACTGATCACATGAAGCGAATACTTTGAGCACGCAATGCTTCGGCTTCATCATGTATTTCGTCATCCTCGTTGGTAGAAACAGACAATATCTCGGCCATTTTACGTTTAAATCGCTCACAATACGTTTGAGATGGGATGGCAGATATGCCATCGGGATCATTGCCAAGAATCTTCACCTTGACAAATCGTTCGAGTTTTTTGTCCATATTCCATGTTTGCAAAATATCAATAATGCCGAAATAGTAGACAGATGGCCCCACCACAGTGTTTGCCCTTCGAGTTCCTGTCATGAGCCGCGGCAGACCCTTTCGTTGCGATTGCCTCATACTTTCTAATTCCTGATTTGCTGTAGAATGCTCCATGTCGCTGACAGTGTACTCGACATTATGGACACCCAGCAGCAAGGAGTAATCCATAATTCCCAACCGAGAAAGAAAAGTGGCGTCTTTGACAAGCTGATCGTAGAGTTCCACAGCCACACTAGGATCCAACCGGACACGTGAAGTCAAATCGTTGTCCTTTAGAACAACATTTGGTTCATGTCGGCCCACTCTTGCACGACAATTCTCGGCATCAGTAGACCCAAACACGTACTTTGCGTTACAATGTCGACAAGTGACACGTTTGCCTTTGGATGGATGTTTCGCGCTTCTATTTACATAAGATCCCTTGATGTCATACCGCCGATTGATTACTCGATCCGTGCTGAATAGATTGGCCATAACCACGAAATTAAATGTGTTTCCATACAGTCGAATGGCATGACATCCGTAGAATCGAGTCAATAGACTATCCGGATTGTTGAGCAAAAATGAAGCATACTCAGCTGCTATTGATCTCAGAAAAACTGATTCTTCATTGCTCATACTTTTGACAATCAGCTGCTGGTCGTGCGAAAAGAACATGAATGCTCCACTGGCGCCCTCACTCAATCGTTCCTTTGTGGTCCGACTCAAACTGCTGATGTACTGACTTGTATCAATGCCAAAATGTTCCCGAATTGTCTGAAATGTGTGTGGGCAATAATCGATAAAGAGAGTTCCTTTGGTGATTTCGCCTTTCGATTTTGTTCGAAGTAGATAATCATCAACGCCTAGTGATCCATCACGACTTTCTTCCATTTTCTGTGGCTGTAGATATAACTCCTGCTGACTCGCACCTGGTGGTAAGTGCTGTGTATCGCGTACGGCTTGAATGATTCCCGTGGTCGTGTAGTACAACACCTCACACCGTAAGGCTAAATTGACTTGAGGACTAAGGTCCACATCGACATCCACATTTGCTCCTTTGTTCTTTTCTCCTTTTGAAAGTGCATCATTCGACTTGTTCATTTGGAACCACACAACAAAATCAAAGTATCCTTTGCACGTTATCATAAAGCTCATAAGCTGCACGATCCATTCTTGAGGATTTGTCTGCGTGAGGTAAGGCACGTAGATGATAAATGTGATTCCCCAGTAAATGATAATTGCAATAACATAGCTATATCAAGAGAATATTAGCATACAGTCGTTTACCAATAGACAAGGACACGTACAATGTGACCGAATGTAGCACTCGGATCCTCATTCGAAGTGTTTCGGACAATCCTGATTGCAAGCGTTTCCAAGCAACATATAAGACGCTATATAGGAAAGAGGTGGGCCAGAGCCCTTCACTACCATTCCATATTTTTCTCAGCACTTACGTGATAGCGTAGATCCAGAACATGATTAGCCAGATATAAAATAAAACCCACGATCTACGTGAAAGCATAAATACATTTCTCATGGAGCCGTCTCTTTTGGCTACTTACTGCACGTTGAATTTCCAGAGAGCCTTCAATTGTATATGTGTCAAGTTTGCATCCGTTTCGGAGCTAGATGAATGATGCCGCTGAGTACGAGTTCTTGTCCAGCAGTATCCAAACTCGGAAGGCCCAGCCCAATTCGGGTAAGATATCAGAAAAAGCGACGTGAAAATTGCTACAAAAAGATTTGAGTAACCCTCCTCCTCGAATTTCATCAAAGAAGCGATCAACCTGTAATCCATACAAATGCATGATACCTTCTCACATTTCGTTTGTAGTCTGTGAAGGGACTTTGCAGGGAAGATAACATGTCGATGGCCATCACGAAAAACCAGCTTTCCGATGCCCACAGGAAAAACTGAGTCAACCCCGCTGTAGCCGAGCATGAGGCCTCCGGCAAATTCGCCTCACAAGTGAGTGACGTGCACTTGTATAACTCAGTACTCAAAAGAATGAGGACGAGACACATATCACATAAGCTTCTGAAGAAAATGATCGGATTCGGATGTTTACGCCATGTAGGTTGGCGCACAAACGTATATATGACAGCCGCAGATGACACCATAGTTATAAGGCCACCACAGACTAGACCGACTGATGTGTGTGCAGAGTTGTTCGCAAAAATGACAGTGGTAGATGCTCCAACAATGAACATGAGCAGCATTAAGAGCTGAATACGATAATTGTTGGACCATTGTATAGCATTTTCGACTTTGATTTTGCCATGAAACCATCCCAGATCGTCGTTTGAGTGTGTGATAACGGTCTCCTTATCTCCATGATTGTCCTGAGAGTCACCGGCGAGCGAAATTCCAGATTTTTCAGCTTCAATTCGAGAAAATCGTTGGCTTGCGCGTGTTTGCTGTTTTTCCTCGACGGGTGTGGTCATCGAGTGATACGGATTTCCATAACTAGCAGACTCATTAGATAAGTTTCTTATTAGAAAACTCTATCATCAAACCTGTTGGGTGGAGGTAGTGGATGCAGCCTATTTGTTAGCTGATTACGGCTATCTGATGACGATTGTGGTGGCACACTCGAGTGATGAGACATCATGTGGCTTCCAGCGGGGTGCTGCCGTAATTCGATCGATCGCGTGGGAGATTTATGCCGTATGTGCATACCAGATTCAGCGCTCAGATGCGCAGGCGGGAAGTTGTTCCCTGTATTTGTTAGTTCTGTCCGTATAGCCTGCTGTCGAGTCTTATTCTGGGTCACATATGGTGGGATAGAGTGTGTAGATTGGGGAAGTTCCGTGTCACTATCCACTGCTGTCACGTGTTGTCCTGTAGCGGGATATCTTTTCTTATTATAGTTCTCCATTTCCTAAATTTAGTCGTTGAAACGAAGTCGCTTTCGTCCGTCTGTGACGATGAGAAAGTTTCTGGCTTCAGCGTAAAAGCAGTGGAAAGTCGATAACTAGTCAGAGGCATAGTACGGATCTGCAGAGCTATTACTTACAGAAGGTAGAAGAGTATTATAGAGTCTATGGCTTGATATCGTAGTGGCATGCGTTATGACAAGTATTAGCAGCCAGAGAGTGCACGGGATCTTGTTGGTTTTTACACTCAGAAAGCCTTGGACTAGTCTTAGTTTGAGCTACCGGTATTCATAACAGTACTGTTTTCATCTTCTGCAGTTATTTCTACTATCGCTCACTGATAGGAATCCTTCCATTTTATTTTATGATACACTGCAAGCGCGGAGAATTCTTCAATCTATACAGCACTGAGTATTTTCACATGGAATTAAAAGTCTCACTAAGCTGGCTACATGCACATTGCAATTCTCCTTGCATGCGCTATAAAAAGACTTTATTACTTTCTGCTTCAAGCGAATATCTCCTCGCACGTGGACATGGATGTGCTTTCCAAGGAATTGTTTTTACATTGAGATTGCTACTTGATGATGTAGTAAAATTCAAAGAAAGCAGTTGCTTACCGTTACCTGATGCAAGCAGTGTAGCCAGTAGGGTGTCTATGCGTACGGCTTCATCCTTTCTTCAGTCTTCTCAGTTGTGCAAGCACAAAGCGCTTCCTGACTTCCACACCAGAAGAAATGTGTATACTTATGCCCATACAGCATCGCTTCTTCGGGGTCGTCCAGTTAACCAGCCGGAAAAGAGCTCAAATAGGGTTTGAAAGCCCTCGTTGATCTGCGTACTGCACCGGTCCTATATTTGCCTGGGGTCAGAATTTGTGACTCCATTTCATTCATTTTGTGGATATTTGCAGTCTCTGTACCATCCTCTTCTTCCTCTTTGAGGTCTTGTTGCTACTTTGATAAAAGTGTTGCATCCGAGCTCAATCACGCAATTCCTGAGAATTCAAAAGCCTTGAGCGATTTATGACCGATATATTGGCGGTTTGGGAGCATTCCAACCAGCTCGGACCCTTTGCTTGCTATTCCTCTGATTTTACATCGGCCAATTCCATCAACAGCAATGCAATATTTCTAAAAGAAGTAAGGCCCATTACATCACCAAGATTGCACAATACACGCGTGAGTGTTTCGATTACCAGCATTAAGCATGCATTTGAGCGACTAATGTAACGAGCGTTGGAGGAGGCTTGGATTCCGACAATTGAGAGTATATGAATCAGTCGTTTGTTCTACCAATCCGCTCTTGTGCTATAACAGTCGCACAATGGAGTCTTAGATCGAGGAAGAGAATTACAACTCAAACGGAAGAGGTGCTCAGTTGACGCATCACGATACAGAAGAATGCAATTTCTACGTGATTGACAAAGAAGACCGCTGTGGCGCTCATGAGGCGCATTTGAAAGCGTTTTAGAGATTATTCTGCCGAGAAACAACCCATTGAGTAAACCGTGCGAAATAGAAGCACCGCCAAAACGGAGGCGGGTTAAATGATTTCAAACTTGCAAGAAGTCTGAAATGGCCACTCATACTTGCAACGTCAGTCTTTCACAATAAAACCCCAAACTTCCACGGAAGACACAGTGAACTCGAAGCTTGATGCCAAGCAACTAAACGCAAACTCACGATATCAAAACTTAACATCGTGATCACAAGCAACTTACGGATTTTGGAACGTCTTCGATTCTCCGGTAGTTCCACGAGATAGATCTGAATCCAATGACCAAGCAAAATCACCGCTGTATGCAGAATGCGTCAGTAACAAATTCTGAAGGAAGCATAGGCTTGAAATTACCCACCCTCCTCCCATGGCAATGAGCTCACCATTACTGAACATGAACATGGAATTTTCTTTAGACCAAGGAAAGACCTTGAAATAAGGCCAGCACGTAAACACGAAAGATTCTCCGATCCCATAGTAAGTATTAAAGTTTTCCCAGCAAGTCGGGGCAAAACCACCGAGCACATCGCCTTTAACCGTTTTGATGATCAAGATTGTCGGACAAACCTTTGAAACTCGTGCAAGCAACGTATGTAAACTTGAGCCATGTCTGGCTGTGCTATAGAGTAGCTGCCAATTGTAACCTCGGAAACGGTAAGGCAGAGATTGCTCTAGCCGTGGAAGAAGTGCGTGTCGATACTTTGGACATGGAAGTAATTCAGCATTTGATCCTCCAATGAGTAGAGGAAGCATATCTTGCACAGGAAGGGGAATTTGTTCCGAGTAGGAGCGATTATTCCGGCGAGTGCTTCTCAATTCTTCCTGATTTTCAGTGTCGTCGATTTGCAAGTTTTTTGGTGGAGTGGATGCCGTTGAATGCTCTTCTCTACATCGAATTGCAAAGCTATATGCAATGTAATGGAGTTATTAGCTACGTACAGAGATTCGTGCAATTCAGGGAAAGCTTCATTTTCTGTGCTTTTAGTATCATAAATTCCAACGTACGAAAGGAGGTCTTGGAAAAATGGTACAATTGGCAAGCTATTGCTCCGTTTCCTGCGGTATACTTTGATGAGTTGGCCTTCATCGATTTCGTCGCTTGTCATTTTATTTAGAGCCTTTAGTTCATTGACGTTCATGTCATATCTACAAGTTTGAAGACTCAATCAGAACGATGACAAATTACACCGACACGCTGATGGAAATACCTGGACGCTACATCACGCAATGAGTCTTCTCGTTGTGCCTTATAAACAAGCATCCTTTTCTCCATCACAACGGGGAGTTGGCATCGTGACATTTGACTTTCGATTGTAAGGCGTGTCTCACCAATGGTCACTGCACCATCGCATTTAGTTCTCGGCTCTATGAAACTTTGCTTGAACAGCTCCAGATACATGATATGCTGGCATATACTGGGGTATCCAACATAACACCATCACGTCATTACCTCAGGCTTTGTCTTCGTGTCCCGAGGTTACTTTTGCCTTCAGCCATTCTCACAGCAGGCAAAGAAGGATCGGAAACACGCCACATGATGCGCGACCACAATGCTGGAATATAAAATTTGATCACTTTCTAGACTTTTATTACCAAAGTCTGCTGGGATGATTCAATTCCTTAAGTGGGATTCGGAATCTGCGGTACATGGCGTACGTTGCATATATATTGCACGAGTCCGACGCGTGTCATCCAAATTGCTATCTCAGAGACTAATAATGACTTGCACGTATATGTAATCGCCTCTTCTAGTATCCACATCGGCAGTCACTTCAAACATGACTAAGAAAGATCCTTGTAGTGAGCTCGTCATGTTATTTGCAGCAAGCGTGCTCGTCCAAGCCTGCAAGCTAATCCGAATTGGTAACGTTATTCACGGCCAGTTGACTTGTTTTTCGTTTACGTCGTCGTTCGGCTTCCAGTGTGATGGCTTATGTTAGAGACACGTGATAATTAAAGGATTTGCTTGATGATAATTTCTTCGATAGTAATTTTTAGTGCGAGCGAATCGTAAAGTACAGCAGTACAAAAACAAAGACTACAAATGCAATCAGGTAGAGCATGTGCTTACTTCCCCCTTGATCCATCATAATGCCGAGTTTTCGCATTGTGCCACCTAGCAATCCTTCAGCACGATCGAAATCTTTTCCCTACATTCAGCCACCACAATTTTTGTCAGCAATTCGCAACGATTGCATTTACTAAGCTACCATTCCGCCGAGATAATGATTCTGATCCAGCACCTCTGAGTGAATGCTTTGGGATAACTAGATACTCCAACCGTGCGCACACTCAGTAAAAACCTTAAATCATTGCGAATCGATGGCACGAAACCTGTTTCAGCTGATTAATTTGGAGTGACAAGTGACCAATTTTTTCGTCATTTTGCTCTTCTAATAAACACTTTGTTTGGTCCGTATTCTGGGCTTCGTGCGAATCATTCGGCTAATATATCGTTAGAGTGTTATAATGATAAAAATCAAGTCAAAGTAGCGTCACGAACCCGTTCGGAAGCTCCTGAAAAGAGCGTATTGCGCGCATTCGCGTTACGATTATTCATTCGGTTGTACATTAGATTATTTTTGACCAATCATGATCTGGTATACTGCAAAAAGCTTTATCGCAAATATACCCTTCACAAAGGCCGATTCAAAGCCTAATATGCTTGTGCGCGATCATGCCAATTACCAAAAGCTCAATTTTCATGGAGCGTTACAAATTGTGGACGCATGCAATAGAGCCCAAGTTCATCCTGATCGTTGGATAGAAGAAACAGGATTGGCTGAAAATGAAGTAGCTTTTACGTTGCTTCTACCAATTGGTCAAAACTACCAACTTAATGCGCGTTTGTTCTCGTTGTGGAAGAGGCGCATTGGGTCCGAGTGTCAGCTCAAAATGGACGATCGAACGCATACAAATGATTCCGCAAACATCGCACATCAGTCTTCACCCTTGGAAATGATAACCCACATGACTCCCACAGATCTACCGTATCAGAAAATCGATACTCTTTCCAACAAAGAGCCCGAACACGCTCGAAATAGCAGTGCTTCGAGTCACAATATCAAGGAAAAGTCAAATTTGCGTCAGTACTACTGCCAATTCGACCCCAAGCATCGAAGTGGTCGCTCTCTGGTTCGTAAGCATGCGTATTGTGCGGCGATGTGATGCATTGGCGTGTTGTAGGTGCTCAAATTTGACATATTTGGGAATTCGTATTTTGAAGAACTAAGTCGGATGGATGTACTTCGAATGACTGAGGAAGCAGCAAAAGAAAAGGAATCAGAAAATGAATGTGTTCACGTGGTGCCAATAGCGACATCCGTTTCTCCACGCGCAGGGTCGAGGACATTTCCACGTCCTCAACGTTCCAGCAATGCGGACAGGATGGATACAGCACTTCATGCAGGCATCTGTGATGTCCAGGTACGCCAAACGAATTCAGAAAAGATTGATTGCTGCTTAATTTTGGCTGTAGCGGGTTCATGCGAGAGATATTCGCAAGCTGAATAATGTATATGCTGTTTCCAATGAGCCATCCATCGTCCTTCGCAAACAAGCGATTTTAGTGAATGCTGGTAAGGATACAATGAGGAAAAAGCTTCTTTCCGTATTGATATCTTGTTCGTAGATCCCATCCGCGCGCTAATCATGCGAGATGCTTGTCTTATTTTTGTACCAGATGGAGCAGATAGCTTGCTATCCCTTTTGAAGGAGAAATTCCACGAGTCAAACCAAGAAATGTCTGCCCAGGCATTCGAGCTCCGGTACGCGAATGTGATTGCATAGCAACTGAAAATCTTTACAATATTGACATTGTAGCGCTTTGGAAGCATTGCTCGCGACACTTTGCCGTATTTTCGAATCGGATTACGAGAAAATGGCCCCAGTTGTTATCTCAGCACTTGATCGACTTGCAAATGGCAAGATCGGAACGAACGAATTGGATACATTGAGAACCTACAAAAACACGATCAATGAATTTGAGTCTCAAGTCGATGGAGTTCGTCGAGCGCTGATGGAGATCCTGGACAATGAAGAAGATCTTCGTCTCCTGTACCTCACCAAAGTAAAAGGAATCTTCCACAAGTTTTTTATCTGTCTGACGCATTCTCGATGTAGCTGCACAAGACTCCCTCGCTTCTAACAGATCTCTGGAGCTTTGATTCAGAGGAAGTCGAAGCGATGATTGAAAATTATCTCCAAGATATATACACGACAAGAACAAAGGCCAATTTGATGCAGCATCGCATTCAAAACACTGAAAGTTTGGTCATGATGAAGCTGGATTATTCTCGAAATTATCTGCTTGGAGTAGAGCTCTTGTTTTCGCTAGTTGCGCTCGGTGTGTCAATTGGCACCTACGTGACCGGAATATTCGGCATGAATCTCGCATCCGGCATACCAGAGCAGCCTGTGTACTTTTACGGCACAGTTGTGGTCACTGGAATCGCCATCATCGTGATCGTCGTCGCTGGAGTCTTCTTCTTTCGACGACAAGGCGTTTATTTGTGACATCGTAGACTTGTGAGTGTATTGGATTGGATTATAGAGAATATAGACGTCAATTTTTTTCAAATTGAACCGCACCCAGCGTGAACTGCTCTTCGGACCCTTTTGCAAGAATTTCCCCAAGTTCGGTGCCGATGAGATGCTGGTTCGATATCTTGATGTCGCGTTGTTTACGCGTTCGTGTCTTCTTCTTGTCTTCTTTTAGACGACGCTTACTTTGACGTCGGCTGGCATCAACTTTGGATTGTGTTGTGAGCCCAGCTTGCACAAGCTTTTTGTAGAATTCATTTCGATCCGTAGGGAAATTGTGCATTGTATTTTGCCAAAGTTCTCGAATATCATTTGTACATCCATGTTTCGTCATTTGGAATTTAGGACCACGTTTAGGAAGAGCATCCCATCGATCCATTGAGGCGATTGTATGATTATTTGCGTCTGGAAATGGAGCATCTAAAGGCATGTGATCTTTGTCAAATTTGAAGAGATATCTATTCAGCACAAGAAATCACAAAATGTTGCCAGAGATGAGTCGTTGGGGCACACGAACCTGACTTTTTTTGAAGTGTTTGGATCTCGAACAGATGAGACGCTTTTGCTGGACATGCCGGCAAAGGGGGCCGGGCGACTAGCGTTAGATGTCTAGCAATCATGAAGAGTGAGAAAACGTGTCAAAAAAGTGTCAGGTTGAACCTTGACAGCTCCTGATACTCGGAACCAGTGATTGCCGATTCGGATAGCGTCGCCACGGCGAATTTCATTGGTAACATCCTGTGATGAATGTGTGATATAACTTCCAGGTTCAGCCGTGGTAATCCCAGATACGTCAACTAAGAAGGACATGTCACGCGGATAAAACACTTCTGCTCCCTTTTCTGCATTCTTGACGCAAATCACTTCGCCAGATCTTGCAAGCCTTTGCAGATCACGCTCCACGTCCACATAGCAATCCATCAAATCTTCCATTGGAATTCCTTCCGGGGTCTAAACCATCACGATTTTTCAGAGAAGAGCAAGAAATTGTTGAAGAATCTCGTACTCGATCCAGCATTTTAAGCAATTGTATTTGATTCTTGATGTCATATTTCGCCTAATTGCTCACAATGTGAACGTAGAGCACTTAAGATTAAAATTTAAGTACTTTCACTCACCTGATAAGCATATCGATCACCAATGACACGCACTTTGGGATTGTTCTTTAGCCGCTGGTCCACTTGATCATCGACGCCTAAATCCTTCACAGATGCTCGTAATGATCAACTTCAAAGATGTAGCATGCACATACCACTCCTGTATGCTGGAAGATGTCTCTTATGGTAACAGGCTGATGCATTGGAACCTTCCGAAGATACTCCAATATGTTGTAAACTTTAGCTCCATCGTTCTTGGGTACGTTGGAGATGTCAACTACCATTCACAATTAGAATGGAGAAGATGAATATTGATTTACTTTAATACCTTGAGGGGCGTCTTTGATGGGAATGACAGTTGTAGCGGATTCTGCCACCTGCTTTGATCCATATGCGAGATTACGCCAAGACATTCTTCCCGAGACGACGATAGCCTAGTTTGAACGATAATCCTAATATCATGTGGTAGACGCATGGATGACCGAGATAGATGGACCGATATTATCTTGCAGTTTTTGGAAGTCGCGCTGCACGAATTTCTGTGAGCCGTTCGCTTTTCTACGGATTGTGACTGACATTTCCTGATCAGGTATGTTTGGAAGGTGTATCCAGAAGGTATGTACGACTTAAACATTTGATCATGGCTTTACTTGAGCCGCGCTCTTGTAGATGCGTTCGAGCTCCGTTCCATGTATCGACTTCCAGTTCACATGTGTCGTCATCCCCAGCTCTCTGACTATTTGTTTTCCATTTTGATTGGATGTCGTCAATGGATCCAAACAGGACATTTGAAGTGCTTGAGTGTTCATCTATTGTCTCATGGAAACACTGTTTTGCGAGTAATGCATTTCGAATCAAACTGGATACATTCGTCGAGTCAATCGAAAGAGGACGATCAGATATTGGTACATTTGGAAGATGAATTTCGAGCCACTTTGATTGCAATCGCAGCAACAGCACATTCGTGCCCACTGGATGACACAGAAGGTAGTGTGCATACGTTTCGAGTCTTGGCAGAGACGGCGGAAAACAACGAACCGAAAATTGATATTCAAAATATCAAAAGTGCTTGGATATTGGCTGATTCGTTTCTGCAAAAGCAAGTAGAAAGTAACGAGAAGCGCGAGATCGTTCCGGTGAGAAGCATTGGATCAGCAAGCATACCACTCAGAATGGAACTGTACATGGAAAGTAGTAAATGTTAGAAGGACTTCTTCTGCAGATTTTGTTACGTATGGCTTACGACTCCACAACAGAGCATCGGGTACGATTTCTTGAATATGTTGCTGAACAATGGCGATGAGTATATTCTTTTGGTCGCCAAGCTTCTCTTCGAGGCGTAATAATTGTTCCGAGAGACAAGAAAGATTCTTGCTTCTTTGCAAATATGCGATGACTTGATGATTATTAAATAATAACGGTCTTGAGCGAGCTAGATCGCAATTTGCTCGTACCAAATTGTGCACAATTTTTGTCCGTGTGATTCCGTGAAGAGAGCATCATCATTGTATATACTACCAGATCATCTAGAGAGTCCGCAGCATTCATAGTTTCCATGATTTTCTAAGATTCCTCAAGTAAAGCTCGGTGTCGCTTGTTTCTGATTGTGGACATACTTGCACGCCGGCCTATCAAAACAAATTGATCGCCTTGGACTATTTGACAAAATTTTGATTGAGTATGAAACTTCACCTTCACCACAAACTCGGCAACAAATTTGCGAATCTTGCATCTCACAATTTGGTCCAAAAGTTGGTGTGCAAAGTTCAGGAAGGTACCTTGTGCGATTTGTCATTGCAGAAAGCGAGGACTTCTTGAAAATCGGCCAAGACATCATCGGCAGTATTGCAAGCTTGCTCAAACATCATCTCACGCATCCAGCTTAAAGAAATCATTGCACGAGGTTTCAAGTGAAAAAAGATAACAAGCAGTTGAAGACCTGCAGGAATCATGAAATCGGCACAGTCTCAAATAAAACTGGCACTTGCTGCTACGAGAAATCTCCTCGGAACTTTGAATTTCTGATAAAAACACTCAGGTTTGCCTAGAGAACTTGAAAAAGTGTAACCTTGAATGATACACTTTTGCAAATTGTGTTGACGAAATAGATCCATCCAGTGTTCCAGCATTTGTGGATAAAATGTACTGAAGCCAGCGATAAAATTCATGTTTGTCATCCAAGCACTAATGGCTATATACAGCTCAAATCGCACTCACTCAACACATCCTTTTTGACTTACAGCGCTCTGTCCAGTCTTTGTGATATAACATCATTAATCGTGTCGCACAGCTACTGAAAAGATAAAATAATTCGCTTTCTTGATCAACTTCTCTTCCATGAAGCAAAATCTCCCTCAATGACTGCGAAATCGGATAGATCAACTGCTCGTTTTTGGCCTTCTGGGATATCTCACGATTGATTATCTTATGAAGCAGTAGATGATGCACTATAAGTGGCAATAATCTCTTCAGATATAAAGCGTCTTGCTGCCAAGCTTCAACTAAGAGCGAGGCCACTCTTCTGGAAGCTGCATCACGCTCATTCCTTCCAATATCTGCGGAATCACAAGCCGAAATAAGACAGGAGATTGCGCCCTCGATGAGCTCATCACGACTTGAAGTTGCCATTCTTCCCAGGGCGAAATAAAATTGAGCATCATTCTTTGCAACACAATAGGAGGCGGTTACACTTCAACTGCAACTGCAACTCAAGCAAACATTCAAATTGAGCGCCGTAGCAGTATCAGAATATTTTATCGTAATAGCTTTCTAGGTGTGCACCGACAACGCCATTTGTGTTTTTCCCTTGTGTGGCGACTAAACTTTACGCTGGGCTCGTCAAAGACGCCACTATATTTTTTCAGTAAGTAATTATGAATCACTCCTAGTTTCTGGGTGTTCATAATGTTGACTAAAACACTGAAACTGACGAGATCTCGAAAAGGATATACTAAGGCGGGGCCAGCTTTCTATTATTTCGGCCTCATCGATAATCTACAGGCATGGATTACGGATATAAACCCAAATGGTATGTCAAGGTGGATATTCCCACACTAATCCTGACAGAATTGCAGCCATACTGTGAGCGATTTGAATGTAATTGTCGAGATATTGTCTGTTTCTACCAACGAGGATGACGAAATACATGATGAAGCCGAAGCATT